>JARHVA010005551.1:625000-1045000 GCA_037957365.1 Torreya grandis
GAAACTACCTTTAACCTTACATAATGACCATTAAGTGAATTTTATAGTCTTGAATATATTATTTATAGGGTGTAGTAAATTTTTATGACCTACTTCAGTATCCCCTCTATGCCATTATACAACTCTCCTTGTTCACCAAGTAGGTATATTAGGCCTATTAGGCCTAGTTTCTTGACTATTTGTGTTTTAATGGACATGAAACCTAAAAATAACCCTTAGAGTAGGTGGACATGTATTTTATAGGTCAAAATAAATGTCCCCAACCATGATATATGTCTATCTAAGAAGTATATACCTACAAATTTACTTGTCATATATGATTAGGCCACTTCTCTTTAGCATTTATAGACTGCCTATTTGGTGTGGATTTGCAAAGGCATTTACAAGAATATTTTTAGACATATTATGATTTTAAAAGATACAAAAGTCTCAAACCATCCTCTCCAATGATTAAAAACTTATCAAATATCTCTGTACCCTATTCTCTACCTAATTCCTTACAAAATTACCATTTTTTAACAATTCCATATAACATCCATAGAGACTAGTACCATGATTAGGTCCTCCTTTGAGTTGGATTGGTGATTCAAGTGTTGATTATTTCAATTAATAGTGTTTAATTTCCAAAATTTAAATTTTTTCCAAGTCAAGTCTATCTTAGCGTTTAAGTAGGGTTTTAGAAGTCTACCATCTTAAGGATGCTTCATAAAGATCAGACCTCCAATCCCAAACTTATTTTCATGGATGTTTAGTCCATAAACCCAGCTAAAACTAATGAAAATATTTGGGTCCCATACATATTTTTTGTGGAGATACAAATAGAATATGTTAGACCTTGAACTCCTTATAAGCCTTCTAGGCATTTCTACAATCTTAACAACGATTCATAGATGTGGGATACTAAATCTAATTCAATCCTTCATGGATATTGACTTAATAGGGGATATAAAATTCACTAGTCCCTCTTCCATAAAAGATATCAGCACTTGAATAGACAGCTCAAGTTGATTGTTTGAACTATTATAACTTGAGGTGATTCTTGATACTAAATTGGTCCTCTTGTTGGATCTCTTACCTAAAATACTTGTTTCAAGACTTGTACCATATTATCACACCTCTTTATGATGTAAAATATGTTTAAAAAGGTATAAGTGTGCTTCAAATGAGGTGGTGGAGCTTGAGGCCTAGTCATGGATTTAGGCCTTAAGAGGCCTAAACTGAGTCTCAAGGGTCTAAGTGACCTATAGATGAATTTATGGCCTAAACATAATGATAAAATTTTTAAAATCTAAACTTCATCCTTCAAAAATTATGTCCAAATGTTCAAATTCCTCTTAGTCTCCATTTCTTCATGTGAGTGCCTGTAGTTGTTGTTAGTGCCCAAAATTGCATTAAATCAATTAAGCCCTTTTCAAGTGAAGATGCCTAAGTCCTTAGCCCAAGTACTATTTTTGAATGTTCATTATATGTCAAGTTTCATGTTATATTAAATAAGTCTTAATTCAATCTTTACTTATCATATATTGAAGGTCTATTTCCTTTGGGCATTTTGCCCACATACAAGGTTTGAGAAAATTCTATGTTTCAATCCAAAGTATTCTACAGAAAGGCCAAAGACTTATTTATTTTGGACTCTTTATCCATAAAAAAAAATTGTAGGTCCATTTGTTTCAGAATTTTAATTTGTGACAAAAATTCTAAAGGGTAATTTTCCTTTAGGCATTTTGCCTGTGACAAAAAGACTGACAAAACTCAAATTCATTTGGCAAAAGTGTAAAGTCTAATTCCTTCAGCAAAAGTGTAAAGTTCAATTCCTTTAGCAAAAGTGTAAATTCCAATTTATTTAGGAAAAATGTAAAGATCAATTTAATTAGGGAAAGTTTTTAGATAAAATGTCCAAAATAATTGTCTCGATGAAGACAACAATGTTGAAGACCAAATTATTATGGGAGAAGTGTCTGAGAGAGTTAAATTTATTCAAGAAAATTATCTTAGACAAAATGTTTGAAAAAATTATCTCAATAAACAAAGGGATTGGGAGAAAAAGTATTGAGAACAAAAATCCCACAATAATTACTTCTGAGACAAAAATGTCGAAGACAAGAATACCAAGGACCAAAGGCCAAATGCAAAAAGGAATATTGTAGATAAAATGCCTGAAACAATTATTCTAAAAACTAAAAGGCTGAATGAAGCCAAGTTGCTATAGAAAAATTGATGAGAAAACTCCTAAATGAAAAATTCAAATTGTATAAGTGTTGAGCATGTTCTTATCAATCAATAGTCTACACTTGATCTATATAAATTAGATCGATGGTGCAATTTGGAATGAGGACTTATTCAGAAGGGCTCACAGTAAATGCAAAAATAAATGGGTCAATTCACTTGTGTATTTTTATAAATTTATTTATAAATCATCTTAGGCTAATAGATTTATATGGAAATGATGTTCTTCATGCCTTAAACATCTCCTACAAGTTTGGTGCCTTCATATGTTTTCCTGACTCAAGATACAAGCTTTCAAAAGGTTAAACAAGTAGTGTGATGACCATGCAAATGTTTTTGATAGTCACATGAATGTTAAATATAAGCTCAACCATTATTTATTAGGGATTAAATTTAACTATCACATGGACATTATTTATAATAATGCAAATGTCTAATGATAGGTGTGTGAATGTCAAAGTTAAGTCATGGTAATTATCCATCAAGGGTTTAAATTTTATGGTCTTATGAGTGCCATTGATAGTCATGTAGACATCAAATGATAGGTGCATGAACATTTATATTAATCTCAATGATTATCTATTGGAGATTAAATTTTATGATCATGCCCTTGTCAAATATGTTCACATGGATGTCAAATGATAGGCATGTGGACGTCAAATTATTGGCATAATGATGCTAAATTTAATCCATAGTGGATAGGCAATGGTATTTTATCTATGAAAAATGGGATCACTGATCCATGTTTGATCATGATTCAAGATCAACAGTGTGAGTGAGAGATGACTTATCAAAAGACTTAGGCAAAATAAGGAGCAGCCACATGGTAGAAGAATGTTAGTCTAAGCTAAGATTGACTAGGCAAATGCAGATGAGTCATTGTAGCTACACAAGAAGTCTAGGGTTTTAAAAAAATTATAAATTTTATCAAAGATCCATGGGTCCCTTTATTAAAATATTATGATTTAACTCCAAAATATGTTTTAAAGGTCACATAGGTTGAAAATTTAGATGTCACTAGTTTTCTATAGGTACATTTTAAGTTTTGGACTTGTGGATGGAATGTGTAATTTGATAGTCAACAATATAGATGGACATTTTTCAAAAAAATGGAATAATGATGAAGCACTTGCAACTTGTTGACATTATTGCTATGATTTTGGCATACTAATATGAAGGAGATTATTTTTATAAAATTGATGACATCTTTGTAGATCTCTATTAAATCATATATGAGAAGGGAAGGTATATTAATTAAAAGTCTATGTTCAATACATTATAATTCAAAATGGCTTTAGTAACCCCTTATGTGCTCATTTGATGATTCCCTAGGGGAATTTCTTAGGGGGATTATAAGCGCCAATTTCATAAACTACAAATTGTTGAGTGGGATCAAAATTTACCCAATAAGTTAAAAGTGAAATAATGCATTTACACATTAAAAAAGGAAATAAGGGGGAAACCTTGAAAAGGCAAGTTTGCAAGAAGCAAAGATACAAGTTGAAAAATGTGAAAAGATAGGTTGGAGCCAAAAGGGTAAAAAGGTAAAATAACCTAAGTATTTTCTATTTTTTAATTACTATGTTTTCCTGAGCTCCTCCATGGAAATATATTGTAGGTTTACAAGTCCAAGGTGGGCCACTCCAAAGAAGATCATTAAAAGGGCCATGGATCCAAAATATTTCCAGGGAATCATGGTAAAATTAGGTTCATGCATGAGAGGAAGAACATTTATCCAAAAATTTTCAATTTTTTGAGCAAGTGGTTGAGATCATCCCAAAGTATTTACACATAATGACAAATTTTGTTTATCCCTCTACCATGAATATTCTCCTTCTAGCTCGTGTGAAAGCATTTCTAGTCAAGAGATCAAATATGTGCTCCAAATTTTCACCATTCCTTATAGAGGAAGTTAGAGTTATAATTTTTATTACAAATGGATGAAGATTTTAGGCATGGCTAGGGAATATTTTCTAGATGAAAGCATCTTGGTAGAATTGAAAGTTTGTTTTGCAATTTTGAAAATTATGACCCATAGTTCCAGATTTGAAAATGTATAAATAAGGGGTTTATCCTTTATTCAAGGTTGTTGTTAGTCATTATTTTTAGGTGTTCATTTTCTCTAAGTCTAGGTTCTGAAAAAAAAAGTTATGGAATCAATTGATGTGTGTAGATTTTATCTCCCTTTCTAAGGTGTTTGTAGTTGTACAACCATTAGCAAGCTTTGAGAGCATGTTTATGTCTCCCTTGTCAAAAGAGCAATATCACCATGATTGTCCCCATGGCAAAATTTTGAAATACTAATGTTTGTAATATTTATTTTCAAGTCAATGAAAATACTTGTGGTTATTTGTTGTTTCCTATAGATGAAATGCAGTGACACATTTTTCAAGAATTGTTGATTGGACATTTGGGTTTTTGCTCACTATTGATAGTCATTTTCAGCATAGATTTAAATTATTAACTCTTTTTGCATTACTTTAGGATAGTTTGTTGAATAAATTATTAGGGAAACCTATATTTATGGATTTGATAGGGAAAAGCATTTGAAATATTAGTTTTAGTGTATGTTATAGTCTCTCAAGGATCATTTTGTATTACCATTATCTTGCATTTTAAGTTTTCTTGCATTTTTTATAAGGAATATTGTCATGAAATACTAAAAGATACCCTATTATTTGGAAACCACTATCACCCTACATTCCTTTATAATCATATATCTTGTCCTACCCTACATATAGTACACCTTTTGCACACTATAAGTTTTATTTGCCTTACAAATTCATAAGATATTGCATATTTGAAATGTGTTTATAGTTTGTGCTTTAAAATCCTAGCATTTTAGTATTTTGTTTATCCCTATTATTGTTAAACATTCTTTAAGATGAATATTGTAATCTCTTTCTCATCTATATTTAGTAGCTTGGGTATGACTTAGAAAATTTATGCATTTTGTGTGACAAACCTTCATGGGTGAAGTGCGCAAACTTGGTTATAAATTGGTCATATTTGTTCCTTATGCTAAGAATACACATGGAGGTTGGATTGAGAAATCTCTCCATGTGAGCATGTTGTCCCATAGGTCCTCTCACCTTGTTTCAAGTAGATCCAAAAGTAGTATGGAGTTAACCATACTCTTTCTAGGTGTCTCTTAGTCATTTTATACATTCAGTCTAATCTTGATGCCAAAACCTTCCCCATATACAATAACATACTAGTGGGTTCTTCATCATTGTTTGCCATTTTTATTTCAAGTGTGTAAGGACAAGTATATGAGGTGTACCACTGGGAACCAAAACTCTTCTAGCACCATTGTCGAGGACTAAATTAAACTCCTAGTTACTTGTGTTATTGGGGATTATTGAAGAGATATGTTATCATTTTTAAAGTTTTACACCTATTTATGCTATAGTGGGACTATCTTGGCTATCAACATTGAATTACTCCATTGGGGATGTACCAAGATTTTTGATATTTGACAACTTGACTTATACTACATTTCTTGCAAAGGACTATTAAAATTACATGTTGAAAGGTGTTTTTTTTCCTTTTAAACATTATTATAAAATTTTAGTGCCTTTTTTTTTTACTCTCATCATTAAATTTAGTAAAGTATGTGTTTTAGCATGTATCACAACTAGTTTGTCAACTGTTATATTCTATAATTTATATTCTAGTCGTGACTCTTATTTTTATCATTTGGTTTTAAGAAATATCAGTGCCTATTTTGAATATTATTCTATTTGGTTTCAACTTTGAGTATTTTATTATTTATAAATCTAGAAGGATTAAGATCATGTTTTAAAGTTGACTCAATGAATAAACTTATCTCACCATTAAGTTTATATCAAAGATAAAGGAGACAAGTTTGGAGGCTTATTGAAGAGAAAAGTTCAACTGCTAAGGGTTGTCAAGATTTTGGAAATATTGAACTATTTATCGACCCTCCCACTGTTAAGGACTATCATATCTCCCCTAACAACTATGAAACCTATAGTCATGTGTATTACCCAACTCCTTCTCAACCAGCTAAATCCCCTCCCAAGTTTGATCCACCAAGTCCACCTCATTCACCCCCTCATATACCTATTCTATTTGTTCTTGAACCTCCCATTGAACCAATCATGAGAAATAGGGACCAAGATGATAATGAACATCCTGCATTCCATGTTCCCATATTTAGACCTATCAATTTTGATGACATGGTAGGGTATCCTAATGAATTCCCAAATGAAGTAAGGAAATGTCATTTAAAATTTGAAGGGAACAATGCAGTGAATGGTTATCAACACTTGAGGGATTTTCATAATATCATTTAAGATTATGAGGTTGAGTAGGAGGATGTGTGAATTAAATTATCTATGTACACACTAGAAGAAGATGCTCATGATTGATTCAACTTTATTCCCCCTGGATGCATTGATTCATGAGAAGAGATGAGGAATGTCTTTAGAATTTAGTATGGTGAAAGAGTTGATCCCAAGTTTATTTTAGCTAAGTTTGAAAATATAAAAAATAATCCTAATGAATGTGTGCAAGACTTCAATACATGATTTAACAATACCATGATGTGGTTGCCTAAGAACACTAGGCCCAACAATATAGCATGCTTGATAAAATATTGTGATGCCTTTGATAAGAAGGCTATGTACTACTTGAGGGACAAGGCTCCCACTAACATATGATTGGCATTCAATATGTCCATCCAAATTGAAAATAACATAAAGTATATGGGAAATTCCATGAATAAGAGGGATGATGTAAAATTGGTCAATCTAGAAAAGACATAATCCATAAAAATTGCCAATCTTGAGGAGACTATTAAAACGTTGGCCTCTATTGTCAAAGAAATGTCATATAAGCTGGCCGAAGCTAGTAAGATAATCCATCATGTTTCTACCATTCAATAAAGGGATCCAAATCCAAATAAATAACATGGAAGGCCCACTTTACATAATTGAGATAATGATAGAGAGAAGAGGTCTGCACGTGAATAAAGAGTAGATAGAAATCAGAATAGAGGGGCTAGAAAAGAAGTGCTCGATACTTTGAATGCCAATGTGAATGTGGTAAATTATGGCATTGATATTAATTTGTGTGACAAGTGCTTTCTTCCACATCCCCCATGTTATAAAACTAGACTATCTAATGAAGATGTGGATGAACTTGATTCTACATCATCTAAAGATGAGATTTTGATGTTTATTTATCAAAGCCTCCGATGTGAGATGACTAACTCCATAGAATTATTGAGTGTTATTACTGTTGATTAGTTTTTGAGTGTGGTTTAAAAAATAAGTGTCCCAACTCTTAAATTTTCTTGTGACATTAATATAGCACAAGCATATGAATTTCCCATTCATGATTTTGACTTCTTACATTTTATGATGATTAATAAATATGATGGGGGAATTATGTCAGTTGAGGATAGATAATTTCTAATCAATACAATAATTTCCCAAGAGGAGTATCACTTGATAAATAAATATTTGGTTTCTATTCCTCAAAACACTACCCCTATAAATCTAAAGGCAAGGGATGTAAGTAACAATCCTAGGAAAACTAAAGTAGTCCCTAAAGCTCCCAAACTACTCCTCATTTCCCAATTTACTAAGCATAGAGGTGCTCCAACCAAGAATAGTGTATCCATATTATCTAGTATCTCTAAGGGTGTTAATGAGTTTTAAAAAAATACACCTTTTAAATATTTTAAAGATTCAAATCCATCCCATCCCACTCCACTTCAGACCTTAAGTGGTTGTATTCTAGTTGAAGGTGTTATTATCCTTCAGCTAAATATGCCTCTTCATCGGTATAACATGTGTGTTATGGCCCAAGTGTTGAGTCAAATAAAAATCACTATGCCACTTATTGAATTATTAAGAATACTAGAACACAGGAATATGACATTTGAATACTTGGAATTTGGTGAGAAATGAGATTTGAATGAAATTAAGATACCCTAAATACCCTCAAAAAGTGATGAAGAATCAGAGCATGTTGTTGAACCTCCTCCAAAGGTTTATTTGGGTACTACATTAGTGGAGAGTCAGTTGAATGTGGATCCATTTTATACAACCCTACTAATCAATGGCCCAATTGTACATAAATTTATGTTCAATTCTAGAGCTTCTTATAATGTGATGCCTTTGGGTGTCATAAATGAGATTGAAGTTAAGATTACATCAACCTTTGGCAAGTGTTATGCCATGGATTCATGAGAGGTTTTAGTTGTGGGACAAGTTAAGGGATTGGTGTTATAGTTGCCAGTGCATCCTAGTAAGTATTTGAAATTGGACATGGTAGTTTTATAGTACCTACCTAAGTGGGGGATGTTGCTATCATGAAAATGGGCTGCTAGCATGGGTGGAAGTGTGTAGATGGACCTTTCCTATGCCACCATTCTATTGGAGGGTAAGATGATCAAACTTTATAGATATTTGAAGATGTTACATGTGATTGAAGATCTAAAGCATGCTCTCAATGAAGTGTTGTACATGAATGTTGATTTGGGTAGTTTTGTTGGGAATGCTGATGCTAATGAAAAGATTATTACTCTCTATGTTGAACATGATAGCGAAGGATCAGTTTGGAGGATGTGCATTGATGGGGCTTGCTCTAATCTTTGAAGTGGAGTTGAGTTTATCTTCTATGCCCCAAATGGTAAATGTTTTAAGTTTTATATTTAGTTTTATTTTGAATGCATGAATAATATTACTAAATATGAGGTACTCTTACTTGGTTTAAGGATTTCCCATGAATATGAAATTAAATTCTTATTCTGAAGGGTGATTCTGAGTTAGTGGTTAAGAAGGTCCACAATGTTTATGCCACCAAGAATAAAAGTTTGAAATAATATCATAATGTTGTTTTGGATTTACTTAAATTTTTTGATGCATTCAACATTTATTATCATGTCAAAAGTTTCAATGAAGAAGATGATAGACTCGTAGGGTTAGGTTATTAGTTTCATATTGTAGATACAAGCCCTCATTATCAAGATCAAGTAGAGGTGATTTTTTGACCTTAAATCCTAGACAATGTTCATCATTCGTAGGTGTTTAATGATGATGATCAAAATCATGAGGTTTTTAAATTGTGAAGCTGAGTTCTATTATCAACTTATAGACTTGGAATCTATGGTTCAATTTTATGATAAAAATGAAACCTTGTTTGGGAAGGATGTCATTCATCTGAAGATAAACATGCTCCCTAAAGGACTGGTAAGTTTGGAAGCATCTTTTGATGGTCCTAATAGAATCAAATAAAGAGACTCATTCATCTTAAAAGACATGATTAAATTTGATTTGGATTCTCATGAGAATCCAAGAAAGGTTTGGCTAGGTAGTCACCTAAGTGAAGCTAAGAAGAAAGATTACATGTAACTGCTATGGAAGTATCAAGATTATTTGGCATGGTCTTATTTTGAGCTGAAATCATATAGGGAAGATTTGTTCCAACATATCATCCCATTATAGCCTAACATCAAGCCTTTTAGGTATAAATAGAGACCTTTTAATCCCATCTTGGACACAAATATGAGGGGTGAATTAAAGCAGGTGAGCGATTGTGTAATTATTCATCCCATTAGGTACTCATCATGGGTTGTGAATCCGGTCCCTATACAAAATAAAAAAGGTGACATCTGCTTCTGCATGGATTTTAGAAATTTGAATAAAGCTTCTTTAAAATAAAATAATCCCCTACCCAATATGGAGAACCTACTTCAAAGTGTTACTAGATCAGATATGTTGTCCACATTAGATGATTTCTCAAAGTAAAACTAGGTTGTGGTAAAGGAATCACAGAGATCCAAGCCTACGTTCACAATTCCTTAGGGCACATATGTATATATGAGGATGTATTTTGGGTTGATGAATGCTAGTGAAATATTCCAATGAGCTATAGACATTGATTTTATAAGGATAATTAATAAGTTTTTAGCTACATATCAAGATGGCATTACTATGTACTCCAAGACTAGAGAAAAACATTGGGGGCATCTAGATCAAGTGTTGATTAGATGCAAGTAGTTTAAAATTTTTGTTAATCATAATAAATGTCACTTTGGAGTATAAAAGGCCAAGTTTTTGGGATACATAGTGTCTAAGGATGGTATCATGATTGACCCTGAGTGGGTAGAAGCCATTGACAAAGTGCTTATCCCACAGTCCAAGAAAAGAATTCAATCTTTCTTTAGATAATTTAACTTTATATGGGATTATTATTAGCCAATTTTATCCTACATAGTAAACTTTCCTAAATGTAATGCATTGTCCTAAAGATATATTATGGATCAATGTTTGAATATATTTTTCGGATGGATAGGTTTACTTAAAGTGTATTTTTGTCAATATTTGAGGAAAAAGTCTATAGAGCAAAGAGAAAGTGCTTGAGTAGGTTTCATGATGAAACAAAGTAGATAAAAAGTGAGGGACAAGTTGCATAATCATTGGAAACTCATTTGAGCATCAAATTTTAATAAAAAATTTAGAAGAACATCTAGGATTTAAAAATTTAAGTGAAAAACCTTTTTTTGTTAAGTCCTTAAGAAATATTTTGGGCTGTTATCAAGCATGCAAATTTCAAAATAAATCCTCATCAAGTAGCTATCTGACTTCAAATATTGGAGATTAATGATTGGTGTTTATTTGTATAGAAGATCCAATAGTGAGTGGTCACTAACAAGATAGTGGGTCTAGGTAGATATAACAGCCCACATTCATTCTTACTAATCAATATCAATGACAAGTAGAGGGTTAAAAGGGTCTATGAATCTCAAATGTAATTATGTGCATGACAAGTGTCAATAATGCATTAGACTAGCTAGAGTTCAATGATCAGTGTTCATTCATACTTATCAATATCAGTGGTGTGAGAAGGGTCATATTTTTAATAGGTTGAGTTAGTTTTTTTAGGCCAATCAAATAAAGGTGAGCTCAAATAATATTGATGGAAGTTGATGAAGTAGTTTTTGACCCAAGTGAGTAAATACAAAGTAACTAGAGCTCGAGCATGATCTAGGTTGAACTAGTGGGACCAAACATTGCCAGTAGATCTCTATAGAAATAAAATAAGTGTTTTATACCTAGAATATACCAAAAGGGTGGTAGCTTGTTGAAAAATCAAGATAAAACACTTGGAAAGTTTTATTTGTCTACATTAAGATTGAAAAGACCAATGTTTTCATTAGTTTTCATCTATAATAGACTTGTGTTCATTTCCTAAATAGGGGTAGATATTTAAAATTAATGGAGAAGCATCTCATCCTTGGACATGGACATACCCTTGACAAACTTCCACTTAAAAGAGACCAAACATGGTTCTATTAGTTCCAAGACATGAAGATTTGGTCCTTATAAGTAGATCAAGTAAATATGACATGGATTTTGAAGAAAGACACTAGGTGGATAGCTAAGTATAATGAGAATTCAAATATTTCACATAATTTGTTTCTTATTGATAAGGTCACGAGTTAGAAACCTAAAATTGGTATTAATCCATCAAAAGTGGTTGGGCCTAGTTCAATGTATAACTCTCTCTCTCTCTCTCTCTCTCTCTCTCTCTCTCTCTCTCTCTCTCTCTCTCTCTCTCTCTCTCTCTATCTCTCTCTCTCTCTATCTCTTTCCCTTTTATATAAATATAGGCTTCCAAGCCTTGAAATGGATCTCTCTTTTTTGGTATGACAAGACTCTATCAAAATTTGTATTGTAACACCTTTTGATGCAATAAAGATTGAATTACATCATTTTGTAAGATAGATTGAAGTGTGTCTTATGAATTCATGTACTTTGGTTAAGTTAATATGTGTTCCTTGTCCATGTCTGAGTTTTATCACATTCATAAAATGCCTAGTATCTCTCATAGGTCATTATAAGTGTAGTTTATAGTTTTTTGTCTAGCTTGAAAGTGGATATCTACCCTTTCATGCTAGTTTGATAACTAATCAATGCCTTATTATGAAATACTTATGTGGGACTAATTTTATTTGGTTTTTATACATCCTATAATGTGTCTTGTGTGTGTTTTAATGATCTAATCATTAGTTAATCACATCTTTTACATGATTTCATAAGTTTTTATTAAAGTCTCTCTCTCCCTTTTTCAATAAAGTGCTAGTTCAAGTTTAGTATAAGTGATATATCTAGAAGGAATATAGCCTTATTTGGAGGTCTAATACATTATTAAGATACCCATATCTTAGGATCAATCCCATGTTGGACTATATTTGAGTAGGAAGATCCAAACAATCCTCTTACTTAGCTAGGGTGCAATCTAGAATACCAATAATTTTGGCATGTCTGATGGGACTCAGTTTCTTTAGCATAATTAAAGTTTTAAATTGAGAAGGAGAAATTTCAATAGGAAGAGACATATACCATCATCAAAAATTTAAGATCCTTCAAGTTGCAGATCTCATAGCATCTTTCAAACAGTGTTTTGTTGCCAAAGGTTACAAGATCATCAAGTAAAGGTACTCACTTTGAACACAATGAATTGCCTTTTAGTTCTTATAAAAGAGAAATATTCAATAGGAAAAATCATTTTCCTCAAAATAAGCATTCATATCTTGGTTACCCTATTATTTTAGTCCAGTCTATTATCCCCATTATTCAAATCCCCTTTACCCAAATGACTATCAAGAAACAAGTTATTATTCCATTCAATAGGGGTAGTCCCCTAAATTTATCCCAATATTATGACATTCATGTGTTTACCTTAAAGAGAATCCCTTTTATCTTAAGATAATGGGATAAAAATAATGTTATCAAGCATATTCAAGATGTTTCTAACCTTTGCTCTATTCATAATATTACTCAAGATAATGTGGCTATCATATTACTTGTTTCCTTCAAAGGAAACACATTGAAATGGTATAGGAATATTCCTTTGGCCTTCATTGTTACTTGGTAAGATTTAGGTGTAGCCTTATTTAGGAATTTTGAAGACAAGTCTGATCATCTATCTTCGATTAAATAACTGACTACCATACAAAGGTACCCCAATGAATTCATGTCTAATTTTAACTTTAGATTCCAAAAGACATGGACTAGAATCCCTAAATTGGTTAGACCATCTCTATATTATGCATTTTAATACTATCTTAAGACCCTTAATTAAGTGTCATGATATAGTTTATGGGTGGTAATACCTTACTAAATACCTATGAACTTGAAATAAGGGTATAAAATAGCTTGATACAAGCTAGTAAACTTACTCTAAGGCCTTTAATTCCCATATTCCTATAACTATAACCTATTCCACCCCCTCATGTTCCTCAAATACCATCTTTAGATCCTATTCCATCTCTAAAAGCCCATGTTTTAGCCCTTTCTAATCAATCTAGTGATGTTGGAGATCTAAAAAGTATGTTACAACATTTTGGAAATGATATTATTCAACTTCAAAGACAAAAATACCAAGGTAGACCATATAAATAATAAAACTAGAACACTTATTAGTCCTTCAATAACCAAAGACCTCCTTATCAAGGTTTCAAAGATGATAGGAAACCTTACCAAAATCAAGGAGCCATAACCTAAACTAATCCATATGTAACCCTTGATCCTAAGGTACCTTCCAGTTTAAAATCTATTTTTCCTAAAACAACTTGATGCAATATTCAGGTTTCCATCCATTCAATCCAAATGACACTTAAAATCAAGCCTTGGTATCATAATATATCACTATGCCACAAATGACATAGCAAGAGTTCTCTCTTCAAGGTGGTTAGTATCAAAACATGAACATGGCATTATAAAGAGAAGATCAACAAGTTCCAAGGGAGCCTAATGCCATCAATGTTAATTGGAAATTAGATGATCATATTTCATTCAACCAAGTTTGTGAAAGTAACAACATAAATGGTCAATTTGTAGCTCTAACTAGAGCTAAAAGAAGAGCAATTGCAGAAGCTCAAGATATGAAAAATGCTTCTAGTGTTCCTAATTATATTTTAAATAGTGTCAAGGAATAAGTTTCTACTCTTATATCATAAAATATTTAGAATGCATAGATAGTGAAAGTTCCCTAAATGACTCTAACTAGAGAAAACTAATGGTTCCAAAGGTACAACCAAAGTTTCATGGAGCATATTTTAGAATAATATATCAAAAGAATAAATAAAATGTTATCATTAGCATATGGGATTACCATGATATCCTAGGACAAAATTTAATTCTCATTCAATATCTTTTATCTATTAAAGTGTCTAAAGAACTAGTTGAAAATAAGGAGTTATCTTTGCTAATTTATATCAACAAACCAACAACATAATCAATAGATACATAACATGACAAAGGTGGAAAAAAATAATGTCAATTCAAGAAAAACCCCTTCCTTTTATCTCTATTTAATATTTGGTGACTATTTAGTCCATAATTGTATGGTAGATAGTGAATCTAGTATCATTGTCATGCCTAAGCAAATTAAAAACAAGCTGGGTATTATCTATGAGCCAAATAGCAAGGGAGTATTAAAATTGGATGGGTCACCAATGAAGATAGTAGGCATAATAGAGTATCTAAATTTTAAATTACATTCTTTCCCTAATGTTACCATTTAATAATACGTAGTAATAATGGACTTACCTCCCTATTTTTCCATGTGTCTGTTAAGGGAATTTACTTCAAATATTGGAGGATATTTGTCATCTGATTGGACATATTTAATGTTAAATACTAGTATGGTACCAAGGTAAAAATACATTTTGAACATATTTCAATATTTAATTTGAATCCATATATGCCAAGTATGGTGAGTACTAATTGTGTTATCTCAGACAAAATAGTAGAAAATAGTGAGGTGCAAACTGAATTACCTCTAGATAAAGTTCTAGATATTTTCCTTAATGACCAAGAATATGATTTTCATGATCATGATCCCTAAAATTTAATTGAAGAATAAGTACTTAGTTTTTATTGCCTTCATGAAAATGATACACCAATTTTAGCTTTGATGAAGGATGATTAGCCTAGTGATGTCCTATGGCAATTATACTTTGATGGATCTAGGAACAAACATGGCACTGAGGCCATAATGATGTTATTTTATACAGCCAATCAAAGGTATTTATCTTATCTCAAGTTGAATTTTGGTTTTTCTAGTAATGTCACTGAATATAAAGCACTAGTGCATGGTTTGTAATGGGTAAGAAAGATGAAGGTTAGTACCCTACAAGTTTTTGGTGATAGTGAATTGGTAGTTCACCAAGTAAGAGGTCTAAATACATGAAAGAATAAATTGTTTAGGTCTTATAAGCATAGATTTTGGGATTTAATTTAATATTTTCAAGATTTAAATATTTGTGCCATATCAAGAAATAATAATAAATATATAGATAGGTTGGCTACCATTTGGTCACAATTCAATATCCTAGATGATATAAAGAGTTAAAAGGTTCAATCACAGATCAAAGTGATTGTAAGGCATTCTATCCCAAACAACCATGATAATTGGAAATTATTTGACGATGATAATTATATTATTATATTATTACAAGAGGAAGCTAAATTATCCTCAATGAACCAAGACAAACACTTATAACAGTATGGTGACCATATTGTATAATTAAAGATAATAACTTGCCTAAAGGGTTGGTCACCCTTGAAAACATATTTGAAAGATATGATAAATTGAGAAAAGAAAAGTTTTCTTTATCAACCAAGGAAGCACACTATACATATATGGAGATTTCAACTTGTAAGAGTTTAAAGTTAGGTAAAGTTTGCACATCTTTAGAGAAGGAAACTTTTGTTAAGTTATGTTCAAGTTTTGAATGTCTTTGCATGATAGTACAGTGATCTTAAAGGATTTAATATAAGTCTAGCTCAACATACCATTGAGTTATAGGATAAGACTAGGCTAGTCAAACAAAAACAAATGCATGTTAACCCAAAGATTTAACCTTTGATGACAACTTAGTTACATAAGCTCATTGAGTTATCTATAATATTTCCAATTAAGCACTCAACTTGGGTGGTGAATCTTGTTCCAATATGGAAAAAAGAGGTGAAATTAGATTGTGTGTTGACTTTCATGAATTGAACATTCATAAAATTAAATACCACCATCCATTTCCATCAATGGATCAAATTTTATAGTTAGTTATAGGTTTAAAAAGGCTATCCTTATTAGATGGGTATAATGGTTATAACCAGATTTTTGTTAAAGAAGAAGACTAATTTAAAATAGCCTTCACCATAAAGTGGGATACATTTTAATATATAAATATGCCATTTAGTTTATATAATTTTGGATCAAATTCTTATAAATCCATGGATTTGGCATTTGAAGATCTCATTAACAAGTTCATACATATTTATTTGGATGAGATAACATTATTCTCTAATAGCATAGTTGAGCACATGATTCACCTCAAGAAAGTTTTTGAAAAATGTAGACAAATTTGGATATATCTAAATCCTAAAAAGTGTTTATTTTTGGTTCATGAAGATAAGCTTCTTGGACATGTGATTTCAAACCATGGTATGAGTATAGATCCGAATAGGATAGATTCAATTCTTGCACTCTCTTTGCCTAAAAATAAGAAATCTTTGCAAAGCTTTTTAGGTAAAATAAATTTCATAAGAAGATACATTTCAAATTTTACTACTTTAGCTAAACCACTCACATCTATGATAAATAAGGGTTAGAGTTTTAACTGGTCCAATGAGAGTAAGAAGGTTCAAATATTTAAAGAAAGATATAACCAATGCTCTTACACTCCTAAACCTTGATTTCAAAAATGATTTATTCTTATACATCTATGCTAATATTGACACTATTTAATGTATTCTCATGTAGTAGAATAAAGAGACTTTAGAGTAACTAAAATCCTTCTTCAATTAAGGCCTAGAGGATTATGAAACAAGGTATTGTTTCTTTGAGAAGTATGTACTTTTAATTATAAGGTCTCTTAAGAAGTCTAGGTACTTATTGTCCAATAAGAAGATATATTTGATGGTTACACATCCAAATTTCAAGGATTGCCTTTTGAACAAGTATATAAATTACAAGAGATTTGGTTGGA
Source organism: Torreya grandis (assembly GCA_037957365.1). NCBI lineage: Eukaryota > Viridiplantae > Streptophyta > Pinopsida > Cupressales > Taxaceae > Torreya > Torreya grandis. The sequence goes on from JARHVA010005551.1 coordinate 642,258, forward strand.
TAACAAAAGTAATGGAGTGCAATATAGATATTAGGGTCACAAATCTGGTTAGAGATAAAGAACTTTGTGAACATCTAGCCCAAGACTTGTAAGAGACTAATGGGGTGGTTATGGTATCAAATAATAAAGAATTTGTAACATATCACACCGCATCTTACATCTAGTTCCAAGATATGGTAAGATACTTTAAAAATGGTGTTTATCCTTCCCACATGACCCATTCAAAGAAGACATATTTTAAATTGTAGTCAATTTCTTTTATTCTTGTTGATAATGTTTTATTCAAAAAAGATATCAATGGCATGTTGTTAAGATGCATAGATTCAGGTCAAACACAAAGACTACTTGATAGATTTCATGATGGACATGGTAGAGGTCATTATTTAGCAAGGATCACAACCCATAAGATCATGAAAAGTGGGTATTACTGGATGAGTATATTTGGTGACTATCATGCATGGATTAGGAAATATAGACAGTGTGACATATTTGTTGGAAAGGTGAAGCTTGAAGCCTTACCTCTCCATACAATTTAATTAAATAAAACCTTTTTCCAATGGAAATTGGAATTTATTGGTCTCATTAACCCCCCTTCAATCTCAAGACACAAATGGATCCTAACTGCCATAGATTATTTTACTAGATGGACATAAGTAGTAGCATTAAAAGAAGCCAATGAAGCTAGTGTTTTGGGCTTATATGAAGGTTTGATTAATAAATTTTGGGTTCCTTACACTATAATCTATGATAATTATATGGATTTTTTAGGGTCTAAAATTAGCCATTGGGTAGTTTAACATAGTGTTTTTATTAGTACCTCATCAAACTATTATCCACAAGGCAATGGCTTTACCAAGTCCACTAACAAGAATTTGTTAAATATCATTAGGAAGACTGTTGAAGATAATAAGAGATCATGGAATCTCAAATTGAAGTGATCTCTGTGGGTTGACATAATCACTTATAAGAGGTTTATTACTAATTCTTCATACAAGGTAATATATGGTAATGAAGTAAGAATGCCCATTTCTCTTAAATTCTCTATATTATAATTAATGCATCAACTTGAGCTTTTGGATAATGAGCCAATAATAATCAGATATATTGAGCTCAAGGAGTTATAATAGACAATGCATCAATCCATGGTGGCTATGGAGGCCCATCAAGTAATGGTAAAGAAATCATTTGATAAAGGAGATTATTCAAGAAGTTTCCAAGAAGGAGATTTGGTCCTCAAGTGGGATGAGGATAGAGCTAATCCATGAAGACAAAAAATTTGACTCTCTCTAGAGTGGTCCATATATAATCTCCTGCTATAAATCCCACAACACTTTCCATCTTTTAAAGATGGATGGCGAGGAACTTTCTATCCTAGTCAATGGGATACATCTCAAACATTACTATTAGTGAATTTAAGTTCCTTGTATATATTTTATTTAATTTCCTCCAAGTGTAATTATATATCATATTAGTTTATTTATAGTTTGTCTTAAATAAGTGCCTTATTTGTACATTTATTTTTCTAGGTTACTTTCCTTATTTTAGTTTATTTCCTTTCCTATTTTGTTGGAATTATTTTGTCTTTTCAATCAAGAGGTTTGTTGTAGTCTTAGAACAAATGTATTATCTATAAATGGTCCATGTATCATGTAAATGGTCTAATTTATCAAGCACAATAGGAATGCTACCTAGCTGAGTCACCAAAGATGTTGGCCAATTTTGGCCTATATAGCAAATTTGCCATAATACAGTGCATTGTCTTAAGGATCTAGTATGGATCAAGGTTTAAATAGATTTTATGGATGGATAGGTTTAATTAAATTGTATTTTTGTCAATATTTAAGTAACAAGTCTATAGAGTAAAAATAAGGTTCTTGAGAAGGTTTCATGATGAAACCAAGTAGATCAAAAGTTAGGGACAAGTTTCACAAGCTTTGGAAGGTCATTTGAGAATCAAAATTCAAGCATAAGTTTTTAAGAGCCTTTAGGCTTTAAAATGTTAAGCGAAAAATCTTTTTTGTTAAGTCCTTAATAACTTTTTTGGGCTTTTATTTTGATAAGTCTTATTTATTTCATAATTTTTTTTTAGGCATAAGTATTTATTTTGAGAAAACTATTCCAAAACAATTTCCATGAAAACTAATTTCTTTTGGACAAAATGTCCAATGCAAAAAGCTAAGTATTGATTTATTTTGGATAAATTATCTTAGATAGGAACCCTAAAGACTTGATTCATTTAGACATAATATCCAAAATAAAATTCCCAAAGACATTTGTTTTAGGGAAAGTGGCCAAGACAAAAATATTGAGGAAATAGTTTTGATAAAAAATGCCCTATGAAAGAACTCTGATAGAATTGTATTATTTTGGAAAATTTAATCTAGTAGAGAGATGATGAGTCTACAAGTGGTAAATTGAAGCATAGAAAATGACTGTTGGTTTTAAAATATGTAAATGATCAGTGAATCTCAAAGGCAAATGTGTGCATGATAAGTGTCAATAACATGTTAGACTGGATAGAGATCAATGTCTAGAATTCATTCATATTGATCAAGATCAATTGTTTGAGATGGGTCAAAATGTCAATAATATGAGTTATTTTTCAATGTCTAATGAAACAAAAGTGAGCCTATACATTTTTGATGAAAGTTGATGGAGCAGTTTTTGACCCAGGTGAGTAAATACAAAGGAACTAGATCTCAAGCATGATCTAGGTTGAACTAATAGGACTAAACATTGCTAGTAGAGCTCCATAGAAATAAAATAGGTACTTTTGACCTATTAAAAACTAAAAAGGTCGAAGCTTATTGATAAATCAAGATCAAACACATAGAAATTTTCATTTATTGATATTAAGACTATGATAAAACTAATATTTTCATTAGTTTTCATCTATAATAGACCCAGGTTCATTTCCTAAATAGGGGTAGATATTTTTATTTAATAGAAGAGCATCTCATCCTTATATATGGCCATACCCTTGACAAACCACCACCTAAAAAAAACCAAGCATGGCTCTATCAATTTCAAGATATGAAGATTTGGTCCTCGTAAGAAGATCAAGTAAAGATTATATGGAGTTATAAAAAGGACACCAATTGGATAGATAAGGACAATGAGCATTCAATTCTTTTACATAATTTGTTCCTTATTGATAAGGTCATGAGTTAGCACTCTCGAATTGGTGTTAATCCATCAAAAGTGGTTGGGCCTCTTTCAATGCACAACTCTCTCTTTTCCTTTTCTATAAATACAAGCTTCCAAGCCTTGAAATAGATCCCTCTTTTTTGGTATGACTAGACTCTACCAAAATTTATACTGTAACACCTTTTGATGCAATAAAGACTAAATTCCATCATTTTTAAGCTAGATTAAAGTGTGTCTTATGAATTCAAGTACTATGGTTAAGTGAATGTATGTGCCTTGTCTATGTCTAAGTTTCCTCACCTTCATGAAGTGCTTAGTAGCTCTCACAGGTTATTATAAGTGCAATTTATAGTATGTTGTCTAGCTTGAAAGTGGATATCTACCCTTTCATGCTAGTTTGATAATTGATCAATGCCTTATTATGAAATATTTATGTGGGACTGATTTTATTTAGTTTTGAATACATCCTATAGTGTGTCTCATGAAATTTTGAGTGATTGAATCATTGGTTCATCACCTCTTTTATATTATTTCATATGTTATTGTTAAATTCTCTCTCTCCCTTTTCCAAGAAAGTGCTAGTTTAGGTTTAGTATAAGTGATAGATCCAAAAGGAAGTCAGCCTTTTATGGAGGTATAATCCATTATTAGGATACTCAAAACTTAGTATCATTTTCATGTTGGACTAAATTTGAGTAAGAAGATCCAAATAATCCTCTTACTCAGCTAGGGTGTAATCTATAACACCAACAATTACTCTACCTATTACTTCCATGCTAAATAATGAATAGACCATCAAATTGGAGGAGAAGGTTGTATAATAATTCAATGACATTAAAGGATATTTAAATTTTTATCCTACCTTGGCCAACCTTGATTACATAAATCCATTTTAGATATTCTATTTGGTATCATATAGTATCATTGTTGTTGTTCTATTGCTAGCAAATGAAGATATTCATGAGTAGCCCATAGTTTTCTTTATCAAAGCTATGAAATGTTGTGAGCTAAAATTTACCATTATGGAAAATCAAGATTTCACCCTCTTGAAAGCTATCAAGATGTTCATGCCTTATATTTTGATTTTAAAGATTGTTACTTATGTCCAGCATACCATGGTGAAGGACATCTTGACTCGAACTGAAGTATCTATCAAGAGATGTAGGTGGGTCAAAAATTTACAAGAGTATGACATGGATATTTAGTCCACCAAGTTAGTAAGAGGGATGGCTTTATCCAAGATTATCCCTTAGACTAATTTTCAATATCTTGAGGTAAAAACTATTATTTTCAATGTTGATGATTCTTTTAGTCAATTTAATGTGTCTCTGTGGTATAGAGATATTGTTTACTACTTGAAAAATATAAACTATCCCACTGACTTGGACAAAAATCAAAGAAAAAATCTCAAACCTGGTTCCCAAAAGTACCTTTTGACTAAAAATAAACTAGCATGGAAGAATCTAGATGGGATTCTCCTAACATGTGTGCTAGAATAATAAATTGATGATGCAATTGAAGACTTACATAGTGGAGTGTGTGGTGGTCAATTTATGCCTAAGGTTACAACTCATAAAATTATGAGAGCTAGTTATTAGTGTCCATCATTATTCAAGGATGTTGCTTAGATAGCCAAAAAGTGTGAACAATGTCAACATTTTTTTAGGAGGTTAAAAGCCTCAAGTTATCTTCCCTTACAACCTATGATGATTGAAGGCCCATTTAGACAATGGGGAATGGATTTCACTGGATTAATTTTTTATTCATCAAGCACTGGACATATATGGATACTAGTTTGAACTGAATACTTCACAAAATGGGTTGAAGCAATCCCTACAAAGAAACCAACACACTAGGTAGTTATGGATTTTTTGTTAAATCAAATTATTTGTAAATTTTGTGTGCATGTTAAAGTTATTACTGACAATGCTATGAGATTTAAAGCCAAACCTTTAGTGGCATTGTGCAAAGAGTATTATATTTAATTGACCTAATGCTTACAATTATAACCCTCAAGGGAATGGGAAAGCATGATACAATAAAAAGAACTTGATCAAGATCATCAAGAAAACATTGGAAGTAAATAAGAATAATTGGGGTGAACAAGTAAAGTTTACCTTATGGGATGATAGGATTATACCTAAGAGATCTACAAGCAAAATCCCTTCCGAGAATGTTTATAGAGCTCAAGTATTTTTACCTATGAATTTTGTAGTTACTAACCTGTCAACTCATGCAAAAACTAGAGGATGATGAGCAGATCAACCACTATGAAAGTAGGATGAACTAGATTATTAATATTGATGAAATTTGAATATAAGTTCATGAAAGACACCTCAATTTCAAGGAAATTTTAAAGAAGACATTTGATAGGAATGTCATTTCAAAAACCTTCCATGTAGGTGATATGGTTGTACTTTAGGATACTAGGCATGATGAGAAAGGAAAACATGGAAAATTTGATGCCTTGTGTATGGGTCCCTATTTCATTAATTTCTAGATTTGGGAACATACTTTCTTATTGAGAAAACTATATGGTGAAATAATGGAGCTACTAGTCAATGGCAGACATCTAAAGAACTTCTTAGATTGAGTCCACCTTCAAATGTGTATATAATTATATAGTGTTTTGTCCTTTTTTGTTTCATCTCTTTGTTTCCCCTCTACTTTGGGCCATGCTTGTATAATTTAATTTCATGTTTCTATCATGTGTTTATTTCTAGATCTTCTTAATCTAGTTTTTTTAAAGTCTAACATTATTTTGTTGAGCCTTCATGAGTATTGATGGTAAAATGTTAAGTCTTGACTCTGTGACCTAATGGATTGGAATCAAGTCTTACATTTTGGGGTTATTTACACACATACAAGGGGTATGCATCCCCAAGTGAGAGATAGTGTTAGTGACCAAAATTGAATTAAATCAATTAATCCCTTATCAAGTGAAGATGCCTAAGTCCTATTTTCAAATGTTCATTATATGTCAAGTTTCATGTTAAATCAGCTAATTCTTAAGTCAGTCTTTAATTAGCATATGTTGAAAGTCTATTTCCTTTGAGCATTATTCCCATGTAAAAGGTTTGTTAAAATTCTATGTTTTGGTCCAAAGTGTTCCATAGAATGGCCACAAACTTATTTGTTTTAGACTTTTTATTCACAAAAAAAGGTCCACAGGTCCATTTGTTTCAAACTTTTTATCCATGGAAATTCTTTTGAATGGTACTTTTCCTTTAGGAGTTTTACTCAAAAAAAAATGTAGACAAAAATCTAATTCTTTTGGCAAAAGTGTAAAGTACAATTCCTTAGGAAAAAGTGTAAATTCAAATTCCTTTGACAAAAGTTTAAAGTCTAATTTATTCAAGAAAAATGCAAAGATCAATTTCTTCAGGGGAATTATTTCAAATAAAATGTCTAAAATTATTGTCTAGATAAAGACAAAAATGCCAAAGACTAAATTATTATGGGAGAGTGTCTGAGAGAGTTTATTTTATTTTTTTTTGGGAAAATTGTCCTAGACAAAATGTTTGAGACAATTATCCTAATAAATAAAGGGCTCAGGAGCAGAAGTGTTGAGAACAAAAAGCCTACAATAATTGATTTTGAGACAAAAATGTCAAAGATAGGAATGTCAAGGACCAAAATATGAATGTTAATAGGAATCTTGTAGACAAAATGTTTGAAATAATTCTTTTGAAGATGAAAAGGCTGAATGAAGCCAAATTACTATAGAAAACCTGATAAGCAAAGTCCTAAATGAAAATCATGACTTTCGTAAATGTCAAGCATGTTCTTGTCAATTGAAAATCCACACTTGATCTATGAAAATGAAATCTATGGTGAGATTTGGAATGAGGACTTCTTCAGTAGGGATCAAATCAAATTTAAAACTAAATTATTTAGTTCACTTGTGTATTTTTATAAGTTTGTTTAGAAATCACCTCAAGCCAAAATAATTATATGGAAATTATGTTCTTCATGCCTTGAACATCTCCTACAAGTTTAGTGCCTTCATATTTTTTTAATCAATATTTAATCTTTTAAAATGTTGAACAAGTAGTGTGATTGTTTCTATTTAATTTTTGCTTTTTCTTTAGTGTGAAAAGAAGAAACTAGTTAAAAAGGGTGTGTAGAAAAATACTTATTGAATGTGCACATGTTGAATCTAGAATTTTTGAGAAATCCTATTTATCTAGGGAATAATGACCTATAAATTTAAATCACTACCACAAAACTTATCGGTTAGATAATTAGTTAAATGGATTACCTAGCGTGAGCTAGATCCTAGAAATGAAAGCTTTCTAGGAGGCTGTTAATCCACCTTCTTTAAACACTTAAGTTGGTAAATGAAAATGGAAATATTTTAATAAAATGATATAAAACTGAAAATAATAACAATAAATAACATAAATTTAATTAATAAAACTAAGTGTTTTGCTTAGAAGGATAAAATAAAGCAACTAGTTTAAATAATGCTAATGTTGAAAATTAGTTAAAATAAAGTTGTGGTTTTCAGTTTGGATTGATTTGATAAAGGTAAAAATAATAATTTGGTTTGGGTTTGTAAATGGTTAGGATGGTTAAGGGAAATATGTTCAATAAAATAAGAGGGATAAATGGTCAAAAAGAGGGCTAAGAAGGCAAAGGAGCAAATGGTCAAAATGAAGCTAAGAAGGCAAAGGGGTAAAGGGTGATCAAGAGAGAAAAGTGATATGGGTAAGATGATAAAATGAAAAGAGGATAAGGAATTAATAAAGTGAAAGAATAAGTACAAAGGTAAATGAATAAATAAATTAAGATAGATAAACAACAAGAATACCTCAATGCTTGAAGATGTTTATTGATGAAGATTGGCTTGTTGAAGATCCTTGATGATTTTGGTACAATTTCATTGCTTCATGATCTTTTCCTCCAAGATGTGTATGAATTCAAAAATCATAACCTCATATAAATACTTAAAATAAGATTCTAATAACCAAAGACTAACTTTCCACTTAACCTTGGGTGAAGGAGAGGGGGGTATTTATAACATTTGTTGTGAAGGAGCATGCCAAAAGAGGAATAATATAAGTATGCCACAATTTTCCATGTGGTGCATGAATTATTCAAAGATGAGGTTGGTTGGGATTCCCATTTTGGTTGGTGAGTCTCCCACCTTGCACATGAATCCAATTTTGAATGGGAATCATGCACATGGGTTTAAATGAGACCAAAAACTTTTCACCACCCTTAATTGTCTTCATTCAATCACTTAAAGAGATGGCACACAAAATATGGCACCATTTTCCATGTGGTGGATGAATTAGTCAAAAATGATGTTGGTGAGGATTCCTATTTGGGTTGGTGAGTCTCTCATTTGGGTTAAAAAGTCAAAAATGGGTGTCATTTATCTTTCCCAATGCACTAAAGAGATATTTATCTCATTTTCAAGGCTACTTTCATGTGTGGAATCAAAAATACATGTTGAATTATGGCCCGTTAAGAGTTAATTCACTATATTTCAATGGGGGGGGCTTGTGATGATTAAATGAGGTCATTAATCACCTTGGGAAAGGGTCCCAATTAGGGTATGATGTCCCACATCAAGCCACCTTCCTTATAAGCCATATCACCTTCCATGTCACTTACCATGTAACATGCCATGTCACTTGCGATGTCACATTTCATGTCATCATGAATAGTGATAGTGGGTCCACAGTGAATAGTGATAGTGAATAGTAATTTCAAATAGTTATTTTGAATATTATTTTGTGACTAGGAGAATAGTGATTTGGTTAGGTTAAATGGGTTGTTTAAGGATTAAGTAGGTTTAGGGGGTCTTTAGGGGGTCCTGAGGCATTTAGTCATTGAAAAATGTAAGTGTGAAATTTTCTAGTGTCTACATTTTACCCCTTTTATTATATAATTTTGAATTAAAAAGCTACAAAATGAAAATGAATAACTTGTTAAAAGATCAAGGTTCCCCAAGTATGAGAGGAGGTGTTCCCCCTCAAATTGAGATTCGATGAGGAAACACTGAATCAAGTGTAGGTTTGATAAGTAGTTGGTGGGGAGGCATTAGGTGGTGCCACAAGGTAGCTGGGAATGTGAAATGCCAATGGATGTAAAAAATATGACTAAGCATGATAGATAAGATTGTGTAAAGAATAAAGCTACCAATTTTGGTAATAATAAGTTTAGGTTCTAGAAATACAAGTGAGGGTAACTGGTCTATATTTTAGTCATAGTTGATCAATTCATTCCCATCAAGCCATCTAAAGAATGTCCATGTCATTTGCAGGTATCTAGGTGAGGATGTGTTCCTAATAAACAACACAAGTGGCTGAGTGTTGCATGAGGTAGTGTTGTGTTCAAATGGTCAATGTTGGCAAAATGGGTTGGTATGGTCAAAGGACCATGTAAAGTCATTATGAAACATGCAAAGAGGTTAGGTAAAAAATGGCCAACATCAAGGTAGACATGGAAAAGTGTGATGGTTAGTTGGAATGGGGTGGCCAAACTAACCCCATATGCCCTAGGAAAGTGGATGTTGCCTACATAGTTCCGTGAACATAATGTCTAAAATTAACTTCAAGCCTAATGTAGTTCTTCTGAGGTGGGGAGTGTTGGTTAACTTGGTTGCCCCAATTTGATATCATGTAGTTAGATCTAGTTCAAGGATTTTAGAGAAAGGGAAGCTCTAAAGGGTGGAAAATATGGATATCAAATATTTTTCTCATTAGTTTGATAGAAATGGTAAATGAGATTACCTATGATGCAATTAGATGATTACATCAACTATGTAAAAGGAATCTATAGCCATGGATAAGTAGGTGCAAGCATGGAATTTATACCACCATTTTAAAGAAAATAAGAGGGAGAAATATGCTTTATTAGGCTTTATAAAATCTATCACTACTTGAATTAATGTGATGATCTGATGGGTTCTTTCATCACCATCCAAATAAGCCAACATTGTGCATACTCCATAATAATGTTGTTAATAGGATATGGAAGGCTATTATTCAATGATTTGGGGAAGCAAAGTAGTAGAGTGGATAAATGAGAAGTGGTGAAGATTTAAACCCTTGACCCTTGAGTCAGTGGGGCCCCAAAATAAGTAAGCATTGAGTTTTGAGGGAATTTAGAGAAAGATTATGAGGGGTTTTAGAATATGGAGTGACGTAAATAATAATAATAATAATAATAATAATAATAATAATAATAATAATAATAATAATAAAATGAGGGAGTAGAAGGAAAATAAATGGTATAAATGGAAAACTGAGAGGGAGAATAGAAGAAGAATGTACGAAGATAGATAAATTAGGGATGTGAAAAGGACGGTGGGACAAAGAGGTCCAAAGGAGAGCATACGGTGGTGGAAGGGGTGACTTCTATAAGAGCATACTAGGTGGACTATTATAAAAGAGTAGGGGAATTACAGTGCATAGGATAATGTAGGCTGGGTAGGGAGAATCAAGGGAAATTATGGGTTGAGAGGTATGTCACATGAGAGGGTATGGCTAGAATCCACATGCAGGTGACCCAAATCATCTAGTTAAAGGTGGTTTTAGTTTTTATTCTAACATCTTTGAATGTTAGGGTAAAAGGGGTTTGAAATGGGTAAGACCAGAGGGGGTGGGGAAGGAATCATCATCTTGATGGCTTAGTGGGGCTCAGGCTTGCTAGTTGGTCATATGAGCTTGTGAGCCTAGCCAATTATGTTATATAGCTGTAAGATTGGTATATATCTCATAGTAAACCAAATTTGAATGGATGACCTTCAAGGTCATAGCATGCTAGACATTGTGATCATATAAGAAGAAAATGGGTAGATGGTTAAAAAGGGAAAATGGTGATAGGTAAAGTGAAGGGAGTAGCTAGAGAGGAAAAAAAGTATCCAAGCTAAACATGTAAAGGCATTAAAGGAATAAAGGGATGCACTTGAATTAAAAAAACTTGACCAAATTTCATGCATTAAAGCAATGGTGTGGAAGACATGAGGAAGTAGTAAAATTGGTATAATGGGTGACCACAGATTGAGGAGCTAGAGGTTAAATGGGAGAAAAATAAGGGGGATCCAACAAGGGATGAGGTGAAGGTAGACTAAGAGAGGGATGAAGAGATAGGTAGAGAAAATAATTAGGACACAGATAAAGATGAAGGTGGATAAGGATGCAAGGAGCTAGGCATGGACATATTTAAAAAAAAAAGGTCAGGAAGAATAAGGACTATCATCAAAGGAGACAAAAAATTAAATGAAATGGAGAAAAGAGAAGAAAAATAAGAGGTATAAGATTGGGGGGTGAGGAATGCACTAAATAATGATAGATTGGAGAATTGAAAAGGATGGGGAAAGAAGTGTAACTATCATAAAGGGTAAGGGGAGGATGGGAAATATGGAAGGCCATGAAGGGTTTGAAAATAAGTCTAAAAATATACCAAGGAGAAAATAATTTGGTGATGAAAATGAAAACTAAGGAAATAAATGGAATAAAGGAAATAGGAGGAGAAAGGAGTGAAATGAAGACACAAAAAGGATGATAGGAAAGTGTATATGTAGGTGGTATCTTGACCAAGTAAGCATGGATGATGATAGGTAATGAATCAAAGTAGATGGTGGTTTTGGAGATGAGAATGGGATGGAAAATGGGAAAGGGGTTAAGAAAAACAAGCGGAAGTGAAGGATGGGTGAATAAGAAGCTGAAGAGATAAGGTATGTATCAATCAACTTGTTAGAAGAGGTTGACAAGCCAAAAAGGGGTGAGGTGGTCAAGAAAAAGGGGAACACAATGAAAAGATATGAGGTGAAAATAAGGGATGAAGATCAAGTATGATATGAAGAAAAAGGAATAATTGAAGTAAGGTACAAGACACAAATACTCACACAAATGTAAAAGACAAGTGAGTACCAAGATGGAAAGAGGAAAAGGAGAATACAAAAGGCAAAAGGAAATAACTAAGAAAAAGAAAAGAGGCAATTATGGAAGGCTTGTCAAAGGATAAATACCTAGATAGAAACTAGCTGTGGAGGAAAAAAAGAAGATAAAAAGGATGAAAGGATGGAACAAATCAAACATGAAGAATGGAAAATGGGTATGGTGGGAAGAGTGGTGAAAGGATAGAGAATGGCGATACACAAATACAAAGTACAAAAATAGAAGAAATAAAAGGCTTGAAATATGCATAGTATTATGTGGAATTGGTGAGGAAAAGAGAGTGATAAATAGGTTACAAAAAATATCCAAGGGTAAGGAGAGATGATGAGGATGGTCAAAGAAGATAAAGGGGATAAAGGGCAAGGTTGGTAATAAGTGGAAAGAGAGACCAAAAATAGGAAAATTAGGTGAGGGAGTGAGATACAAAGTATGCACAAGGAAATGTGATGGGGAGGCTAGTGAGGCAAAGTAGGTGGTGGTTTTATGGGAGATAAGAGGGGCTAATGAGGAAGGCTATCAATCCTTGTGTTAAAAGAGATTGACAAACTAGAAAAGTGGTTAAAAGAGATTGACAAGCTGAAGGGAAGGAGGTGGTGAGGGGATAGATAAAGAAATGGAGGAAGAGATTTTAGGAGGAAAAAAATAAAGGATATGACCAAGCTGACCTTAGTAACTGAGTGCTACCTATATAGTCCAAAAAGACCTCATGCCAATGTAGTTCTCTTAGTAATTGGGGGAAAACTAAGAGGAAGTATTAGATGGTGTTAAATAATAAGGATGCTTAATAAATAATTTAAATCTTCCTTGACATAGGTTGACCTAAGCAAGAGGGTGTTGTTAGCAATGAAAAGGAGTGAGAAGAAAAAGGGGATGGGAATTAGTGGTTAGTGCTTGAACTTCTCTTAGTAACTAAAGCAGTTCCTACATAGTTTGTGGACATCAGGCCAATGTAGTTCAATAAGGTTTGGGTGAGTGGTGTTTAAATTGGTTTCCCTAATTTAATGGACCACATGGGTTGGTTTGGGTAGATAGAGAAGGTGTTATAAAAAAATAGTTTTGGGTTTGGGTGAAGGTGATGGTGAAAGTGCATGGTGTATATTGGTGAATAGTTATCATTATGTTCCCACATTTATTAGGATGAGAGACATATATGGGTAAGGTAGGATAATTAAGAAGGGAACACAATGTTAGGCACAAAAAATGACCTTCAATAGAGCTAATCCACAAAAGAGGTGCCTTTGTGAGGAGGTTTCACCTTCTAAAATTATGTGAGGGTAGAATCTTGGAGATAACATCTATCATTATGAGCCTCATTTTAGGAGGCAGGATTCTATCAATATATAAATAGTCAATTTGGCCAAGGTTCATCACCACTATGAGTCAAGTTTTAAGGCTAGTAACAAAGTGATGACTTGAAAAGAATTTCTTTGATGGATAAGTAGATTCTACAAGTAAGGAAGTTAGTAGTGTGGTGAGTGACAGATGATAGACCTTACCTGATCCAAGATTTGCATGGATAGGCTAGAAAAATAATGGCCATGTCTACATACTCTATCCCAGTTCTTTTGAACTGATGACTTGGGGTTCTACTTAGAATAGGTTTTGGTAGTAGGGAACTACATGGTCCAAGATATTAGTTATACAATTTGAGAAGGAAACTACTCCCCTATCATAGATGAACTCCCAACTAGCATAAAAGAAAAGAATGCCATGTTCAAGTAGGTAGTACCAATGGTTTAGGTCTAGCATTTAAATCCTATGACAATGGGTTGGTATTAATAAGAGGGTAGAGGGGGTAGGAAGGTGAATGTATTATCATGAATTCATGGAGGCCTACCTTTGATGGAAGATTTTCTATAGCAGTAAGTATTTGGGAGTTAACACCACTAGTAATAGTGGTAATTATGAAGGCATAATCATTACAATGGCCCATGGTTAGAAGCTAGTTTACATCAACCAAGCTAAAGGTGAAAATGATGCAAATGACCACCAGGCCTACAAAGATCACAAAATGTCAAAGCTAGGAAAGAAATTAGATGTGGATTGGATGATAAGGGTAATAAAAATATGTCATAACAATGCATAATGGCTTTATCAAAATAACCAATTAGATCAAGGGTGATGTGTTTTATGAAAAGGTAAGTAGACATGACTATTTAAAGTGGGAAGAATATTAAAGGGAATCAATGACATCATATGAACTTCAAAGTTAGTGGAATAAAGAATCATGTCAATGAGGGAGAATGGTCAAGTATTCTATTTAAAGATTCATGATAAGGATGAATGTCTATCATTGAGTTATTTGGTTTTTTAGGTCATAGAGAGTACAAATAACTACATAAGGTTGAAGATGGAAAATAATGGGAATAATGGTGGAGATAATTAGTAACCCCCGTGACTTGAAATAATTAATATGGTGAATGTATCAATATATCAAATACAACAACATGTAATGGCAATAATGGAAGTACTATTAGATTAAAAACAAGAGGAAAGACACTCATGACTCAAGTTTGATCCTGAAATCTTACCTTCATAGTAGTGAATAAGGTAAGAATTTCACTACGTAAGATGCAGGGTTGGAGAACATGACCATCAACTTTTTTATGGAGGTAACCCTCACTATCCAAGGGGATGTGTGTTGAGGCAATAACTAGTGGTACTTATGCAAGTAGAACAACTAGAGAAAAAGGATGTAATGGTTGTGATAGGCGATCAATATTAGTATATGATTCTCATCCTATGGGGATGAATATGTGAGAGGAGAATAGAGTATACCCTTTAGTAATTATTGAGATAGGGAATGTTATAGATGTTAGTTTAGGGAGTAATCAAGTAGAAGGATAGTTGAACATAAATCCAGAGCCACTAGATAATTTTTCTAAAGCTTAGGTAGGAAAATAATATATGCATGTGTTTTATGCAATGTATGTGTAATATAATGATTATGTATGTGTCATGTGACTCCTCACACCCTAAATAAAATATTTCATAGTTTTTTGTAAACATGTACAAAATGCATTAGATGTCACTGATCAAATGTTATCATGCTTAATATTGTGTGGATACTTATGAATGTTATGGTTATGATTATTAGTGATATGGTTATGGTTGTTGTATTATTTATTAATGTAAAAATAATGGTTATTTTTGTTGCAGCACTAAATCGTAAAAGTCATGATGAAACAATCAACCAAGAAAATAAAGATAAGAATAGGGCATGATGATTTGTTTTTGATAAGGACCAAAAATAGACCCAACGTGGGATTGGCTTGATGAATATAAGACCTTCAAACTCTATGCATGAATGGTTGTTAGTTGATAAAAAATGTTTCTTAATCATAAGGTATCAAGTAAGCTCTAAATACCTTGATTTATAGATAGTGTCAAGGGAAGATGGGTAATAGGTGGTGTGAAGGGTAATGGGTGATATGTATGATAACCTCATGGGAATTAGGTTTCCCCTTCTATAGGTGACTTAAGAATGATAACAAACAAGTCCATGTCATATGCTAGATATAGACTTATCAATGTAGGAAGTCTATATGTGAAAACCAATTATGATTTCTAATTTATTATGCTACTTGAGAGATGATTGTAGCTTTATAATTTATTAGGATAGTGGGTATTTTGATTTATTTGTTATCTATGGGAAGCTAATCGACACAAGAACCTTCCAAAAAGTTGTTCTTCTTTTGATAAAATGAACTTAGCCATCTTTCAAGGGAGTGGTCTAAGCTTATTAGGTTTGTTTAATTTTATTCATAGTTGTCCTTTAAGGGAGTAGTCTACCTTACATTTGGAAATTATAATTTTGTTTTTGGGAAGTTGTCCTTTAAGGGAAAAGTTTGTAATGCTTAAGATATTAACCCAAGTAATATTTTGGTATCCAAATTGTATCTAGATGTAATGTGTTTAGACATGGAAAAGTCTAATTAGGTTAGAAGGTTTAACTTAATGGGGTAAAACTTTAACACAAGAAGGTCAATGTTATGTGAAAGTGTGTGTTTTAAAGAGATAATGACCATGGGATTCCATCTTGTTAGAAATGAGAAGTATCCATGAGAACCATGCTATGGGTAGAGCCATGGTACTCACATTTAGGATTAGGCTATGATTGTGAAATTTAATCACATGGTTCTATATTGCAATCAATTATCCTCAAAAGGAGAGAAGAAAAATGGGTGAAGGTTAAAATATTATAATCAAGGGATGAGATTAAGTTAGACAAAAGGAGTGAGCTTGATCCTTTTTAAATATAAAAATAGACACAGATACAAAGCATTGAGGGGATTAGGTTCTAGTTTTTCTTTGAGTGAGGATAAATGATAAGCTCCTAATTCATACTTATGGTTAATGATGTAGGATCCAAGCCAATTGAAAACAAACTTGCCTCATTTACTCTTTTTCATGTTGGTCACATGTTGGTTTTCCTTTAGGATGAGGTCTCTGATATTGAATTACCATTGTTTGAGGTATTTTTTATAAGTGTGTTTGATACACTCTTAATAGATATAGAGGTGGGTGAGGGATACCAAATTATGCTCATCAAGTAGCTCAAGTTGAGATAAACGGTGCTGACAAAAATCTTCCTAAAAAATAAGCTCTTTCAAAGATATGTGAAGGGAAGGGGTTTTAACTTTAAGAGGCAAGACTACCTCTATTTTGAAGACTAAAGAAAAAGGGGTAGCACCCATAGAGGTTCAAATGCTAATATGATAGGCCCATAAAGCTAATGGGATGTGTAAGTGCCAATCTCAACTTGAAGCACTAATGGCTTTGGTGAGTATTTTCTTAAAGGCTTTTGCTTGCCCATTTACTTGCGAATGGTAAGGTGAGTAAAATCTTAACTCAATTCCAAATGCATCACATAGCCCTTGAACTTGCTTGTTTTTTAAATATTGACCATTATAAGTGATGATCTTATGAGGAACACTGAAGTGGTAGATGATATGATGATTGATAAATTCAATAATCTTCTCTACTTTGGTTGAGATAAGAGGGATAGCTTCTACCCACTTGGTGAAATATTTGGTGGATATGATGAGGGAGCTATACCACTATGAAGAATGGGGGTTAATTTCCGCAATGAAATCGATCCCCCATTGAGAGAAAGGACATAAGTATTTAGATACCTAGAGGCTATTGGCTAGCACATGATGTAAATTAGTGTGTTGTTGACATTTTATACAATTTTTTACATATTGGTTGAGGGTGGGCCAATATTAGCCAAGTCGAAGGATATGTTTAGTGATCATTAGGCCTCTAAATTATCTCCCCCTATTCTAATCATGTGTTTCCTTGATGGCATGGGAAGTTTCATGGCTATGTAGGTAACAAAGAAAGGGACCATTGAAACCATGTTTGTAAAATATTCCCCCTAGGATGGTATAATGAGAGGTGCTCTGAACAAAGGCTCTTTGAGAATTCCTAGAGAGGTTGGGAGGAATGATTCTTGAGTTAAGGTAGCTAAGAGTTTGGTCATACCAAATGTCAGGTGAGGATTCCTCTACATTATAAATAGTAGGGAGATCAGATTGGTTATAGGAGGGAGTGTTAAAATTATGAATGGTGATAAGGATTTTAGAATTGTAAGGTTGAGAAGGGATCTAGGAAGCAAGGCAAGCCATCATATCTATGAATTTGTTGGTAGATTGAGGAATATATTATACCAAGTAATGTTTGAATGATGTTAAGATTTTGTCAACTAAAAGTTTATATTTTTGCAAAAAATCATTCTTACATTCATATGATCCATTTACCTAGTTGACCATGACTTGGGAATCACCAAAGACATGGACTTTCTTTAATCCCAAGGCTAGAGAAGTTTGGAGACCTATCACTAGGGCTTCATACTCAGCCATATTATTGGTACATTAAAAGTTAAGTTTGAAGGAGAAAGGAAGGAGTTCACCATCAAGAGAAATTAGGATAACTCCATCATACCTTCCTTTTTAGCACTTTTATCCATCAAAGAACATGGTCATTTGGTAAGTTATGTCATCCTCTTAAAAAAGAGTCATGGTAGCTACATTTAGAAAGACAAGAGGAGGTCGTTGGTTGTATAGTAAAGGAGATTAAACCAATTGGTCAGTAATGACTTACCCTTTAATCTAATTATATTAGAAAAATTTAAGGTTGAGTTCAACTAGGATCATGAGCCACTTATCCATACACTGATGTTGGTATGGTTTAGAGTGCATGTACTTGAGTGGGTCAGTATTAGTGATGACATAGGTTTTATGGTTAAGAACATAGTGGTGGTGTTTGTGGCCATGAAGGTCAATGCTAAACAAATTTTCTTAGTATGTGTATATTTATTCCCATATTCTAAAAGCATGTGGTTAATGTAATATATGACTTGCTCTTTGTGTTTTTCATCTCGATGATCCAATATTGCCCCTAGGGAATGGTCAATGGTAGATATATATATATATATATATGGTGGTCATCCTTAGGAGGGGTGAGGATAGGTGGTGACAAAAGGTACTATTTGAGAGAATCAAAGGCCTTTTGACAATCACCATTTTATTTGAAAGAGACATGCTTATTCAGAAGGTGATGGAAAGGTTAGAACTGATCTAAAAGTTGGGAAATGAAATGATGAATGGATGGAAGTTTTCCCTATAGGCTATGGAGCTGCTTAAGTTTGGTTGGAGGAGGCATGTACAAAATTTCTCTAACTTTAGTAGGGTCTACTTTGATTCCATGAAGAGAGATGATAAATCCAAAAAGATTTCCTAAAAGGACCCCAAAAATGCATTTCTTAAGATTAAGGCAAATATGATAGTGGATGAGGCATTCAAATATGATTGTAAGAATAGTCAAGCAATTTTTTTAAAGTTTGGATTTATCGAGAAGGTCATCCATATAGTCTTCTACAATCTTATGGATTATATCATGGAAGATATAAGTCATGGTGCATTGGTAGGTTGTACCAACATTATTTAACCTAAAAGGCATAACTCTATGGTAAAAAGACCCCTAAGGGGTGATAAAGGTAGATTTATGTTAGTCTTTAAGAGCAATCAAGATTTGATTATAACCCAAAAACCCATCCATGAGAGATAAAATCTCATGGTTGGCTATGAGATCAGCAAGATGGTCAATGCTAGGTATAGGAAAGTCATCCTTGGGGTAGGTGACATTAAGGACATGAAAGTATACACAAATATAAATACCCCTAGTGACTTTAGTGATCAGTAAAATATTTGAGACCCATTGGGGGTAGTCAATGGGTTGAATGAAGTTTACAGAGAGGAGATGTTAAAGCTCTTCTTTAATGAGAAGGGTTATGTGAGGATGTATGCATCAAAGTTTTTATTTAATAGGCTTGGCATCATGATGAGTGACTGTGTTATGGGTAGAAATGGAAGGGTCCATATTGAACATATCACTATAAGACCACAAGAATGATATGCTATGGTCTTAGAGGAAAGAGAAGTCTAGAAGTTCCTCAACATTCATTGATTGGCCCAATTTTACAATATGAGGGTTGTCTAAGGTGCCCATGTTGATATCTATCATGGATTCATTTGACATAGGAAAGGATTTAGGAGGAAGGGATTTGTGGATATAATAATCCCATGCATTGAGGTAGGTAAGAATAAAATCATCATCTTGATGTTGGATGGTGTTGATTGTAGGAGAATTGTTTTCTACCATTTTAGGGTGTATGAGATGAGGGGGCCCAAACTAACGATCTTAACTAGAAAAGAAAGTGAGGGGGGGTGATGTTAGGATCTTCAAGTGGGGAAAGTGGTTGGGTTGGTGATGATAGGATATCTTCCTCCATGGTGACAATAGGTTTGGGTGAATTGGCGAGTTCTTCAGGTGGTTCATACCTAAGGCCAAATGACTCATGAGGTTGTAAAGTTTTGATATGGGGTAACTCATGAGGCACTTATTTATATAAATTAAGGCCAAATATTTTCTAAAAACATCTATGTAGATACAACTTAATGAACTCTAGTTTGCTAAGATAGGAAATGTTAGAGGTAAATGGTTAGATGGATGAAGTAGTGGTAGAGGATAGAAGTGGCTGATCAAGTCCCCCATTAATGAATTCTTTTGATGCTTAGGGAACCCAAATGGGATGATGGTTCCAATGTTAGGGTCATAATAAGGGTTGTGTCTGAGATTCCCATATTATTGGGCAGTAGAGAAGGCATCTAAGGATAATATTATATATTCCCCAAGGGAAAGACATTGAAATTTGGTTGTCATGGGGTTCTCTAAAGGAATCTGGGAACAAGGGATAGATGAGCTAGTAGAAGCTTCATCAAAATTTTGTGTGAAAGTATCACAAGTTTTGGTTGGTTGGGTTGTGTTGTTAGTAGATGGTTGTGAGGTGGAGGAAGGAGGATGTCATTAGGATGATATGTCATATTTCAAGATGTGAAATGAGTAGGGCTAGCTTGGATAGTCACAACTTGCCCTTCATGCTCAAATTTGATACATCGATGTAAGGTGGAAGGGACATAACTCATGTTATGAATCCAAAGGAACATCAGTAAAACATTATATTGGAATTCTCCTTCCACAACATGAAAAAGTTTGGGAATGGTACGGGTCCCTACATAGATATAGAGGATAATTATGCCCAAGGTAGTAGCCATGGTATCATTGAAAGAATGAAGAACCACTATGTTTTTAGACATGATGTTCATGGGTAAGTGCATATGGTCATAGGCATGGGAAGAGATAATATTGATGCTATCTCCTCCATCAATCATCACCCTTTTGATACAAGTTTGATTAATATATGCCATAATGAAGAGGGGAGATTGGGATCCTCTAGATGAATATAATGTATTTATAAATCATTGAAGGTGACAAGGTTAGAAGTTTGAAAGGGCCCAATAAAAGAGGGGAGAGGTTGAGGGTCATTGGGTTAGACCTCTATGGATTGCAAGGATTTTATGAATGTTTGGTGGTGATGGGGAGAGGTAGAGACTAACTCATATAAGCTCATTTTTCTTGGAGTTTGGTGAAACTGCTTGAGGATAGCTTTCCAAATGGATATTACATATGGGTTAGGGTATGGAGGGTTAGATGGGAATGCACCTAAGATAGATAGCTTAGGTTTTTTCAAATATAGTGATGGTTGGGTATTATTTTCTTAGGAGTTTAGGGACATGTAAGTCTAAGGAATGTATGCCTTAACCTTCCCTTTGTTCTTCTATTGGGCTCAATATTGGGTAACCATATTAATAGTGTGGATAAGTGGATTATCTAGATTGGGTGTTTGTTTTGTTTCCTCCTCTTTACTTTTAGGTGAGACTGAAGATTGGATGGGTTGAGTTGGTGGTTAGACTGGCAATGGGGATAAATGAGGTTTATGATAATAGATCATCATATTCATATATGCTATGAATAAGTGTTTAGAGAGATTTATAGTTTTTTGTGTCATTTCTTGGTTCCCTATGGTATGTACATATAAAGTTATCATTAAACCAAGAGGGTTTGGTACATGAAGGGTCAACAGGTTTGATGGGTGGTAAGCTCAAGTATAATTTTACAATAACTACTGGAGAATGGTTAAATAAGATTTAACTAAAGGTGGTAGAGGTTTAATGGTTTTTATTATGGGTGTTGAAGTAGAAGGTTGTGTGGATGTAGGTTTGGTGGTAGGTGTCTTGGGTAAAATATTATGCTTGGTTGATGGTTTTGGTTTAGGCAAGATGGTTGACAATCTAGAGGTAGAGGAGGGAAAGGTAGGTAACTTAGGAATTGTCGATGTAGTGAGGAAAAGTGTCTTAGAAATCAAGTATGAAGGTGTGACCAATAAAGGTGATGGGTTTTGGTAAAAGATATGGAATTCATGTCCAAGCTAGAGGGACGAGGACCCAAAATGGAGGTCAAGGTTGAGGGAGGTAAAATTTAGGGTTTTGGGCCTTTTGGTGGTTTTACTTATTTGCTTGTTTTAATTATTGGTTTTGGAGGGGATTTGGTCAGTTTAGTTATCTTGGTGGGTTTATGTTTTTGAGGGTCAATTAATTTGGAGGAATTTTTGGTTGGTTGTGTGGAGGTTTTAGCTGGTTTAGAAGGGCTAGGTTAGTCTACCAAAAAAGGGGTTAGAAGTTCTAGTTTGGTTCCCTTACTTTTGTCTTGACCTCTAATAGAAGATTCTAAAATTAGAGGTTTGGTGGATGGAGTTATATTCTCTTGTGAGATAGATTTAAAAGATGGAGTGGATGTTTTTATAATAGGGAAGGTAAGTGTGGTATCCTCTAATGGATGTGTGGGTACAATGGCTTCCTTTGTTTGGGTGTTTAAGGGAATAGAAGGTATTTTTTTCCGTTCCATTAGGGGGATGAGAAAAGAGGTGATTGAGGTAATGTTTTATTCAATAATAGATTTGTTAGTAACTAAATTAATAGTATGTGCCTCATGACATGGGTGTGGTTTATTTTCATGGTAAGGGGTAGAAGGAGCATGATTAGGGAAAGGTTTGCAGAATATGTTAAGGGATTGGTTCAGTGGTGCATTGGGATTGTCCAACATAGTCTCCCCTTTATCAATAAGGGATTGGATAAGGTATTTGAAGGTGTTTCACCTATTGATGTCATGTCCTATGACTTGGTGAAAGGTACAATGGTAATTCTAATTATACCAACCTAGTATGGGGTAAAAAGCATCAAATTATTAGGGTGGTTTAATTGGTGGAAGTTAGATAATATTGGATTTTAGTAACTTTTCCAAAATATAAGGATAGGGATACCTAATTGGAGTTAATTACTTAATGATTATTACAATTTGGGTTCCTTTGGTTTTGGTTTGAATAATTAGAGTAGTCAGAGGTTTGGTTCTTTGGGTTCTATTGGTTAGTAGATGGCAGTGGTGTGGCCTTGAGGACAATGGCATTGGTAGTTTCTTTGTTTTTAGTGTTGGGATTGGTTTGGTTGTCTGGTTTGGAAGTAAAGGGCTCATTGGGTTTATAATTTGGGTTTTTCCTTTTCAAATTTAACCTTCCTTCATCAATGGCACTATTTTATAGTTTATGAGCCATGGTAAAAGCTTCATCAAAGGTTTGAAAGCTTTGGACATGAAATGTGGATGAAATATGTCTTGAACATGCTTAGGTGAAGAAATATATAAGCTCAAGTTAAGGCAATGAAAAGGAAATTTGGTTGATTAGGCTCCTCTAACAAGCCAAAAAATTGGCAATAGATTCATCTTCGAATTATCAAATGGAGTAGAGGTCTGTAATAGAAACTTTCTTGGATATATTGATCAAAAAGTGATCCAAGAAGTTTTGGGATAATTAAGTGAAAGAGAGGATAGAATGTTTGGCTATGGCACTATACCAATCCAATGTTGGTTTAGATAATAACATAGGAAAGGTACGGGGGAGAACAACATCATCATGGGTAATTAATTAACATGAATGCCTAAACACTCTTCAATGTTGTTGAAGGTCTTCCTTACTATTAAACTTGGTAAATTTTGGTTCTTATTGGTATGGGTAAGCTATAATGGTGACTAAAGGGTGAAAAGGCTCATTATAAAATTGATCATAGGATAGGAGATTATGGGCTCTAGAGATGGATGACTCAAGGGTAGTCATCTTATCTATGATCAAATTCATGAAGTTTTCTTGAGTTTTTTGGGATGCACAGTTATATGGTATGTTTTGTTGAGGTTGGGTGATGTGTGAATAACTAGTAGATGGTTAAGATGACTCCATGTATTAGTATGTGGTCTTTGGTGGATAGATGGAAGATATATATTGTTATATGAATGTTAATGTTTTGGTAGAGGTGGGTGGTTGGGTAGGGGCCATATGCCCTTATGGGTTATGAAGATAACTAAAGGTTGTGTGTTAGGTCAGAGTGGTGGTTGGGTTAGTAGCTAATAGAAAGGTGGTGACTTTTGTGGTGATTGGTGGTAACATAGAGGGTATAGACACCTTAAGGCTTGGAATTAGAGTAGTGTTTAATGGATTGGAGGTAACTAGAGGAATATGGGTAGAGTTAGAGGTAGGCACTCTTATTGTTGGGGAGTGATTGGTAAGAGGTATAAGAATAGTGGTAGTCTATGTTAGTGGGTTAGTTTTAAGGGAGTTATTATTTGATGATAATGTTTAAGAAACTATAGGTTGATTATTTCCCATGGTAGTGGAGTTATTACCCATGAGATGGAGAGGCATGCCATAAGGGAGGTCTACAGGTGGGGTTGAAACCAGGATTTGTTAAGATGTGGTTCTTAGGTAGTGTCATAAGGTTGCATGGTTGTTATTTAGGAAAGCATCAAAATCTACATCTCTTAGGACTACCCAAGTAGGACTTCTTAGAGATCAAGGGGATTCTATGGGTTTAGAAGTGTGATCCATGGATGAAGAGGTGTAAGTTGGTGATGGTTGATTTTGTGGTGTGTTTTTTTCCTTGAGGTCCTTCTATTGTTGGTGAGTGAGAATGATATGAGAAGGTAAGAAAAGGATGATATGTTCTCACACCTCAAATAAAGAGAAAAAAAAATACTCAATACAAATAATGCATTCACTAAGAGTGCATTAAATTTTAGGATACCTTTCGATCTCTCTTTTGGCTTATGCCTTAGAAAAGCATGAAGAGGAAATTAGTTTGAATAGGTCCTAAACAATATAGTCTATGTTTGGTTTTGGGTTTATGTTTAGGTGCTCAATAATAAGTTTATATTAGATCGAGTATGTGGCTTGGTTTTTGGGGCTTGTTCCCCTCACTTCATGATCCCATAGCTAGTGTGGGTGCTTAGCCAATATATATCGATTAATAGATTTTATACTCAACTAGAGAGCTGAGTTGGTTATTCCCTTGGTGATTAAATCTAAGTATGATAATTGGGAAAGGGTAAGGTGATCTGCTAGGTGATGAAATCCTAGTCAAGCCCTATCTCAAGTGAGTTTTATGTTTTTTTTGTGTAAGTGGTTTGGTTGTGTAACATTTGTGAACTATTCTTAATTTACTTTTCTTAATTAATTTAGGTGAATTAGAAACAAAAAAGCAAATAATGGATGCAAGCTTTATTTTAAATCCAAAATAAAATTTCAAATCTATTTAAATGCATACAAAATATCTAAATGAAATTTGAAAATGCAAGTCCTAATCCTAGGATTATTAATCTTTTTATTTCTTTTTAAAAATTCAAGGAAAATAGACTTTAACTTTTCTAAAACAAAAATGCAACTAAAACATGTGTTTTGTTTTTTATTAAGAAAGAAGGAAAGCTTAATTTTCGTAGAATGTAACTAAATGAATTTCACTAATGCAATTATAAATTTCATAAAACATCTATGAACCCAAGAAAATTCAAGGGTCCCACCAAGCATGCCAAAATATTTATATCAAATTTTTTTCCTAAGTGTGAAAAGAAGAAACTAGTTAAGAAGGGTGTGTAGAAAAATAAATGTTGAATGAATGTGTTTTGAATCTAAAAATTGTGATAAATCCTCTTCATATAAGGAAGAATGACCTAAAATTATAAATAATTACCACAAAACTTAGTGGTTAGACAAGTAGTTGGATGGATTGCCTAAAGTGAGCTCGATCCTAGAAGCGAAAGCTTTCTAAGAGGTTGTCAATCCACCTTGTTTAAACACATAAGTTGGTAAATTAAAATATAAATATTTACTTAAAATGATATCAAACTGAAATTAAGAATATAAAATAATAGAAAATTAATTAATAAAACTAAATACTTTGCTTAGATGGCTAGAATAAATCAACTAGTTTAAATAATGTTAATGCTAAAAATTAGTTAAAACAAAGTTATGGTTTTTGGTTTGGATTGATTTGATAAAGGTAAAAAGAATGATTTGGTTGGGGTTTGGAAATGGTTTGTGATGGTGAAAGTATATATTTTCAATAAAATAAAAGGGATAAATGGTCAAAAAGAGGGCGAATAAGGCAAAGGGGCAAATGGTCAAAAAGAGGCCAAGAAGGTAAAGGGGT
The DNA here is from genome assembly GCA_037957365.1 of Torreya grandis. NCBI lineage: Eukaryota > Viridiplantae > Streptophyta > Pinopsida > Cupressales > Taxaceae > Torreya > Torreya grandis. Next base: position 668,251 of record JARHVA010005551.1, read on the forward strand.
AAAGGGTGATCAAGAGGACAAAGAGATATGAGTAAGAGGATAAAATTAAAATAGGGTAAGGAAGGAATAAATTTAAATAATAATTATAAATGTAAAGGAATAAATAAATTAAGATAGCTAAACAACAAGATTACCTCAATGCTTGAAGATGTTTGTTGATGAAGATTGGCTTGTTGAAGATCCTTGATAATTTTGGTAGAGTTTCATTGCTTCATGCTCTTTTTTTCCAAGATGTGGATGATTTAAAAAATTATAAACTCATCCAAAGACTTGGAACAAGATGTTAATAACCAAAGACTAACTTTCCACTTAACCTTGGGTGAAGGAGAGTGGGGGGTAGGGGTGTATTTATAGCATTTGTTGTGAAGAAACATGCTAAAAGAGGAATAGTAGAAGTATGGTGACATTTTACATGTGGTGCATGAATGATTTAAAGATGAGTTTTGTGGGAATTCCCATTTGGGTTGGTGAGTCTCCCACCTTGAACATGAATCCAATTTTGAATGGGAATCATGCACATAGGTTTAAATGAGACCAAAGTCTTTTCACCACCCTTACTTATCTTCATTCAATCACTTAAAGAGATAACACACAAAATGTGGTGATATTTTCCATGTGGTGCATGAATTAGTAAAAAATGAGGTTGGTGGGGATTTCCATTTGGGTTGGTGAGTCTTCCATTTGGGTTAAAAAGTCAAAAATGGGTGCCCTTTATCTTCCCCAAAGCACTAAAGAGGTAGGTATCTTATTTTGAAGGATAATTTCATGTGTAGAGGAAAAATACATGTTGAATGATGGCCCTTTAAGGGGAAATTCACCATATTTCAAGGGGGATCATTATGGTTCTTAAATGAGGTCATTAATCACCTTGGGAAAGGGTCCCAAGTAGGGTATGATGTCCCACATCAAGCTACCTCACTTCTAAGCCATGTCACTTGCCTTTTCACTTTCCATATCACCTTCCATGTCATATGCCATGTCATATTCCATATCACATGTCATTTCACTTTCCATGTCACATACCATGTCACTTACCATGCCACATGCCATGTCATCATGAATAGTGATAGTGGGTCCCATAGTGAATAGTAATTTTGAATAGTACATTCAAATAATAATTTTAAATAATATTATGTGACTAGGAGAATAGTTATTCAGTTAGGTTAAGAGGGGTTGGTTAAGGATTAAGAAGGTTTAGGGGGTCTTTAGGGGGTCTTAAGGCATGTAGTCATTGAAAATTGTAACTGTGCAGGTTTCTAGTGTCTACAATGATAGCCATGCAGACATTTTTATCGATTATGGGGATGCCAAAATTATTATTAGTAATTATTTAGTAGGGATTAAATCTGATGGTCACATGGAAATCATTGATGATCATGCAAACATAAAATAATGGGTGCATGGATGTCAAAGTTAAGCATGGTAATTATCCATTAGGGGATTAAATTTGATGATCATGTGGACGTCATTAGTGGTCATGTGGATGTAAAATGATGGGTTAACAAACATAAAAATTAAGTTAAATGATTATATATTAGAGCTTAAATCTTATGGTCATGTGCCCATCAAATACATTCATGTGGATGTCAAATGATGGGTGTGCAAATGTCAAATTTAATCCATAGTGAATAGTCAATGATGTTTTATTCATGACAAATAGGATAAATGATCCACATTTGATCATGCTTTAAGATCAATGGTGTGAGTTAGAGTTGAATTGTTAAAGGACTTGGGACAAATAAGGAGCATTCACATGGTAGAAGGATGTTAGTCTAAGCCTAGATTGAATAGGAAAATTATAAATGAGTCATGGCAGCTACAAAAAAAGTCTAGGGTTTTAAAAGTATTTACAAATTTGATCGAATAGCCATAGGTCCCTTTATCTAGAAGCTCATGATTTATCTCTCAAAGATGTTTTAAAGGGCATAGAGGTTGAATATTTAGATGTCATTGGTTTTCTACAAGTACATTTTAAGTTTGGGAATTGTGGATGGAATGTGTATTTTGACAGTGAATAGTACATATGGACATTTTTCAAGAAAATGGAATAATGATGAAACACTTGCAACCCATAGACATTATTTCTATGCTTTTGGCATACTAATATGAAGGAGCTTATGTTCATAAATTTATAACCTCTTTGTAGATCTCTAGTAAAGCTTATATGCAAAGGGAAGTTATAAGAATGAAAAGTCTATGTTTAGTGCTTTATAATTCAAAGTGGATTTAATAACCCCTTATATGCTCATTTGATAATTACTTAGGGGAACTTCCAAAAGGGACTATAAGTTCCAATTTCATAAACTAAAAATTACCAAGTAGGTTCAAAATTTCCCCAATAAGTCAAAAGTGAAATAATGCATTTACACATAAAAAAAAGGAAATAAGGGTGAAACCCTAAAAAGGTAAATTTGAAAGAAGAAAATATATAAGTTATAAAATGTGAAAAGGTAGGTTGGAGCCAAAAGGGTAAAAGAAGTGAAATGATGTAAGTCTTTTGCATTTTTCATTATTGTGTTTGCCCAATCTCCTCTATGGAAAGATATTACAGTTTGCAAGTCCAAGGTGAGCCACTCCAAATAATATCCTTCAAGAGGCCATGGATCCATAATATTCCTAGGGAATCATGGAAAAATAAATTTATTCCATGACATGCATGAGAAGGAGGGCATCTGTTTAAAAGTTTCCAGTTGTATAGGAAAGTGGTCAAGAGCATCCCTAGGTAGTTACACATAATGACAATGTTTTTTTGGCCCACTACCATGAATATTATCCTTATAGCTCATGTGAAAACATTTCCAATCAAGAGATAAAATATGTGCTCCAAATCTTCATCATTCCTCATAGAGGCAATTAGAGTTATAATTTTTCTCGTGAATGTTTGAAGATTTTAGGAATGGCTAGGGAATATTTTCCGTCTACAAGAATCTTGGTGGAATTGAAATTTTCTTTTAAAATTTTGAAAATTAAAACCCATAGTTATAGATTTTAAAATGTTTAAATAGGGGGTTTCTCCTCTATTCAAGGTTGTTGTTGGTCATTGATTTTAAGTATTCATTTTATCTAAGTCTAAGTTTTGCATAATTTTTTTGGATCAATTTCTATGTGTAGATTTTGTCTCCCTTACTAAGGTGGTTGTAGTTATACAATAATCAACAAGATTTGTGAAATTTTTTGTCTCCCTTATCAAAAGAGCAATCTAACCATGCTTGTCCCCATGGCATAATTTTGAAATATTAATGTGTGTAATATTTATTTTCAAGATAATGAATATGCTTGTGGTTTTTTATTGTTTCTTGTAGATGAAGTGAAGTGACAAGTTTTTTAATAATTAATGTTTGGACATTTGGGTTTCTACTCACTACTGGTTGTCATTTTAAGTATAGATTTAAATTATAAACTCTTTATACATTACTTCAAGATATATTATTGATTATCTTGTTAGGTCACCCTATGTTTATGGATTTTATAGGGAAAATAATTTGAAAGATTAGTTTCAGTGTATGTTCTAGTCTCTTAGGGATCATTTGGTATTTACCATTATCTTGCATTTGAATTTTTCCTACATCTTTGCTAAGGAATATTTTCATGAAATACTACAAGATACCCTATTTTTTTGAAACCACCATCACACCACCCTCCTTATTTTTAATCATCTAACTTGTCCTACCTATCCTACCCTAAAAATAATACACCCTTTGCATACTATAAATTTTATTTTCCTTATAAATGCGTAAGATCTTGCATATTTTAAATGTTTTTTTAGTTTTTGATTTAAAATCCTAACATTATAGTCTTATATTCAACCCCTTTATTGTTCAAAATTCTTTAGGATGAATATTACGGTCTCTTTCCCATCTGTCTTTAGTAGCTAGTGTATGACTTAGAGAATTTGTGAATTTTTTGTGACAACCCTCCATGGGTGAAGTGTGAAACATTGGTTATGCCCTAGTCATATTTTTTCCTTGTGTTAAAACTCCCCATGGAGGTTTGAGTTTAGAATCTATCCATGTGAGAAAACTATGGCATAGGTTCTCTCACCTTGGTTAACGTAGATCTAAAAGTAATAGGTAACTAACCATACCCTTTGTAAGTGCCTCTCAATTATTTTTTGCATTCAGTCTTATCTTAATTTCAAAAATTTTACCAGATATGATGACATACTAGTGAGGTTTTCATCATTATTTTCCATTTTTAATTTAAGCGTGCAAGGCTGAGTGTACGAGGTGTACAATTGGGAAGCAACAGGTCTCACTACCAACCTACATGTTTTATAGTGGTATGGGGTTTGAATAGGCTCTTATTATCTTCATTATAGATATGATGGATTTTAAAACCCCTAAAAAATGTTTATATGGTTAAAAATTTCCCTATGTTTAAATTATTTCATCAATTATGCCCTCTATGCATTCTCATATTTTGCCAAGGATTTATACACAGTCAAGCTTGTGTAACCTTAGCTTGGTATCAATACCTTATTATTTAAATTATAGAATTTTAACATTTTTAAAACCCTATAATTTCCTTCATACTACCTTCTCATATGTTTCCATTCTTAGATCACCTGAAAATCAAATGGCTTTAGTTTGTGTATATAGTCTTCTTTACGTTTACTAGGCCTAATAGGTATGAATAGACCTAATGTTTAGTTGCGAATATCTCTACTAAATTTGAGGTTATCATGATTAGGAAACCATTATTAAACCTTCATTACTTCCATTTTAGTTATCTTATCTTTAAATAACCACTTAACACATGTGGATGCCATTAACCCTAGTGCAGGCATGTTTATATCTATATTTAAGCCTACTAGGCCTAATAGACCTTCAATATCTCTCTCTAACCAATAATTATTAAAATAAAAAATCTAATATATGTTAAGAGTCTTGAGGGGACAATATAACTACCATTATTCATTCCTACATTTCACTTCTTTTCATAATTTCCACACTTATACCCATTCTGATAGTGATCCTGCCTATAGGTGGTTTTAGGTTTATCAAGACTATGTGTGTGAATTAAGAAGGTGGGTGTGATGATTCATTGAATTTAGGGGTTATATTATATTATAATATTTTAAGCCTTATAATTCTCTTCTCCATCATTTGAATCTCTTCAAACCTCATCATACTTTTCAATGTTTTTCAAGTCTGTAGTCATATTTTTTAATGTGCTAAAGGGAGTCCTGACTGAGATTACTTTCCCTTGGAGTAAACATGATGTATTTGGACTCTATATTACCTTTAGCATATATAATACTTATTATATTTCATAATAAATCCTCATTAAGGTCTTTCAACCTCCTACACTTCAACCTAACATTAGTTGTCTCAAATGCCTATCCTGCTTTGATGGGCCTGTGGTGACCAAGAGGTCTATCCTTTTAGGGCTAAGGTGAAAGGTTAGTTCATTTTGGATCATGTTAAACCTATCTATCATGCCTTTATTATGTAATATGACTATTAAATGTTCTTTAATTCCTTAAACATCCCTTTCATATTACTTTCTCAATCAACACCTCATCTTCTTGCTTACACAAAGGGTTGTAGGTGACGGTCCTAAGCTTAGAGTATGTGTATTAATTTTAAAAAGTGGGAATGATCTTCCACTATCATCATTTGGTGACATAATTAGTTTGGTTTCCTCTTTATTCTCATTTCCAATCTTATGAAATCTTCAAAACTTGATCATACTATTAGAGTTCCTCTAACCCTATGTCACGACCAATGTGTGCTTAAAAGGAGTCTTGAGTGGGTTAATTGATTGGGGAGAGTTGAGATGAAATTGAAATTTATCATAATAACTCATTTTTATCCATAAATTTTCATTTATTCTATGACTCCATAGGATTTTCAATACCTTCTACATCTCAAATCAATAATGACCACCCTATGTGTCTAATCTACCTTGAAGGGTTTATGGTGACTAAATGAGAGTTTGACATTGTAGAATTGGATGATGGTGAATATGGTTAGTGGATAGGGAAATGATGAATATTTTATGAAGTTATATATCATGAATTAATTATTGGATTATGTGTATGCCTCTCAAATAACCTAAGAACTCTATGTACACACTAGCAAAGAATCTCACATTATATATACAATAGTCATATTGGAGATAAGACCATGAAGATGCCATTTATGTCTGAGGGTAGATTAATTGGGTGATTGGGAAGGTAAATGAGGATTTCAAGGTTTAAAGGTTTTAAAGGACATATAAATAACATAAAACATCATCAATACTTCCATCATATGTACCAAAGACTCTACAACTTGAAAAACTCAATCTACAATCTGTAAATATATAGAACATGAATATTTTCTTGGTCTCACACCTCTATACATGTGAACTAGGGGTATGGGGTGATGTATATGGTCTATGAGGACCTAAATAACACACACCAAGTGTTTATTTACAAAAAATGCTTGAAATACACCAAGAACATTGCACTTTCAACCACTATAGAAATGAATAAGTTCATTGGAGTGACCAAATTGTTAGCTATTATTAATAGAGTATGGATCCTTAATATGTAGAAACATGACATTAATGAGAAGTTAAAGGTTTCCCCTTCCTTTTCCCAAAGTGTTAAATCTTTATCTTCTCTCTCCTATATGAAATGAGTGAAAACTTGAAAGCTTGCCTGAAGTGCTAAAGAGCTCAGTGAAGAGAGAAGAATGGTTTTGAGACTATTTTAAATCTCATGCTCATTAAAATCCAATGGAATAATTTCCATGAACTAAAATTAAATATTTGAACCCCCTTTTTATGGCCTTAACTATATATGTTTGTACAACCTATAAAAAAACCTGAAACCACTTCTTTTTTTGCATTTTTCTATGTTTCAAGCCTTGAACCACCATTGGAAATAAAATGGAGGGAAAACATGAGTAAAATATTGTTTAAAATTTTTTGGTATGGTAAATGAGTTGAAGGGTCATGTTTTTCCCATGTATGGGACCCTTTTGATGAGTTGTAAGGTGGATTTGACTACAAGATAGACCTTTTATAGCTATAAAATGCCTAACCATGAATATATAATGAGAATGCAACATTTTAAGACATTTATAAATAACTAAATACTTTAAATTTTACCATCTGTAAATATTTTATAGTGAATTTGACTAATATAAGGTGATTGATGACTTTAGGGGGGTTATGAAGGCTTGAAACTACTTGAATGAATAAACCATGAATATTGGCATTAAAAATAATAATAGACCTTCATTTTATGAACTTGAACAAGGTTTAAAACCTTTAAACCCTACCAAAAAAGGTTTATCTTCAATAAATGGCATACAATAGGTCTAAACCCATAAGGATTAGCACCTTAAAATACCCAAACTACCTTAACTTCTGCTAAAAAACCTTAATCATGTCAACCAAGTTTAAACCCACCTAAGAGACCTCACAATACATCTTGAAACTCTCTTTCTCACTCAAATATCACCATGAGCACTATCACATCACCAAATAGACCTAAAAAATTCTATGATATGATGGATTCACAAGTAGACTCTAGTACACACCATGACCCTTCTAATAGTGTTGCTAAGGTTCAAAATGAGACTAATGAAGACATTACCATGCATGAAATCATCATGTGTAGGATTGGGTAGGTGTCATGGAAATTTTATAGTGGTAGGTGTTGGTATATGGCCTAGGAGGCCAAATTTCCAACATTTTTGGTGACTCACAAGGGTTGACTAGTTGCTAGTCAAGAAAACCGACTAACTCTTTATGATGGTGATGATTCATGCATGGTAATAAGACTTGATGACTATTATTAGACTACAAATGTGACATCCCCTACCAATAGAGATATATGAAAGACACAAAACTATGATACCAAAGACCAAAGCTCTGATACCACTGTGATATCCCCTCCAAACAGGAAATATAGCAACACAAAACTTTGAACAAAGATACAATTTTTGTTGAATAAATTCAGAAGAATAACAATAATATAGTCTCTTAATAGTAAATCATAGATTTTATCACTTGTCCTTCTAAATTATTACAATTACAGTCCTCTCTTATGCATATAGAATATGACATACAGTCTTGAAACCCTAGTCTTTTACAAATCTAGAAATAAAACTTGAATCTGGAATGGCTGAGGTTGCTGTGTAAAAACATAGTCACCGTCATCGGTAATACTGCCGCTGTCGGTAGCTAATACTACCATCATCGGAAATACTACCGTCGTCGGTATCTGATACTGCCGTCATCAGTAATACTGCCATCGTCGGTAGCCATCGTCGGTAATACTGCCGTCGTCGGTAGCTGTATAAACCTGTATGGCTCTGTACGGCTTTGTACGACTGCCAATAAATTACACCCTATTTGTAGGACCTCTGATCTGAAGATATATGACTCTAATACAGAATATCTCTATCTGTATAGCTTACTTGAATCAAAACAAGAATAAAGAAATACCTGGAATATCTGTAATAACTTCTGTGTGAAGTTATCTCTCAAACCTGAAATTCTGTGATAACTTCTGGATGAAGCTATCTCTCACTTTGGCAATAGATCAGCTAATATTCCATAGCCTCTTAATTGCACACACTGAAGAGGGAACGTTCTCCAATGCAGATGGAATTCTTGAACCCTAGGCTCAGTCTTCACAGAAGAAATTCTCAAATCCAATATCAATAATCAATAGCATAATGAACAATGGCCTCCATGAGAAACCCTTATACCCTCAAAAAGATATGCTTACCCTAATTAGGGTTTATTAAATTATAATTAGGGTCTCTAATTAAAATTAGGCTAAATAATTAATATTTGATTAAATCAATCAAATATTAATATCTCCCTCAATACATGTCGGATCCACGAACCGATCGAAGCTAGTGAATCAGGGAGTGATTCCACACATAACCATACCAAAATAAAGGTGTTCTGCTGCATATGAAATATCCCAAAAAAGTAAGAGCTCAGGCCAAATGTGTCTGAAATACCCTGAATGAAAATCAATGTAGAAATCCTGTGAATCAAAGTCGAGCCAAGCTCCATTATGACCCCCTATCCATCCTATTAGCCTACGAAGGTCGCATAATAGGCTAATCATGAAGTTTGTCAATGTCCTCTAAAAAGGGGACATGACAATCCGCCCCTCCTGAAATTGCTTATCCCCAAGCAATCTCGAAACAATGAACTACTCGATCCACCTGGATCCCAAATGTAATTATGCTCTACACTGGTGTGAATCAATGTGAGTACCTGCAATATCATCAGAAGTAAAACAAAGAGGAACCCATAATCAAATTGGCGAACACAACTCAACCAATCTCTGAAATCACAACTGCCCTGGATGTGTCGATACTGTAGGCTGTGTAATTGGCAACTACAAATTCCATCTACAAAAGATGGAGTTAATCCATCCCATAACTGATCCCTCTATAATGGTGGCACAACCAACTGTAACATACTGTCAAATGTGTGAGAAGAATCAATTTGGAGACTCGAATCCACTGGTATCCCAAACTCCTCAGAATCAGGTACTCCCATGTCCTGAATATGTTTGTGAGCCTCAACCACATGCTCCTCATAAGCAGCTATAGAAACATACTCATCACCCACACTCAGTGTACTAACATCTGAGTACACCTCCACACTCTGAATGCAAGCATCAGACTCATCCTCACTGTCTAACTCCTGAGTTAGACTCACCTTAAGATAAAGCTCATACACAACATCCTCAATTACTCCTACCTATGAAGATAATGCAGATAAATCATTACCTGAAGATGTGTTAATATCTCCCTGTACTAGATCAGCATGACTGTCAAACTCATCATGCAAGTGGCTGCATGTCATAGGGAAAGCACTACGATCCTTGGGCCTATTAATTAAATTCTTCAACCACATACAAGCTCTAGGTGAGACATTTCTCCCTTTTGTCTAGACATACCATAAATCTTCTGCCAAATGTTTAGAAATTTTATCTTCCTCCTCAAACAAGATTGTGAACATAATAGAGTGCATTGATGCCAATATATTGCTAGAATGAAACTCATCTAAAATATTCCAAAATATTTTAAACATCATGCAAATTTCACCAATACAACCTACTAACATCATAATGTTTTCAAACCCATACCTTGCAAATGTTTCAAGTAATCTTGCCCTCCTTGAGAAATAAGGGTCTCTAATGTTATCCAACTTTTCAAAGCTTTTTACCATGGCATAAAGTACCTCTCTCATAATCTGATCATCATAAAAATCAAAGCCAGCTATGATCCTCATGATTTCACTAATGCAAGAGAGGGCTGCAAGTCTTACCACCTCATCATGATGTCTCAATAATCGGGACTTCACCAATGAATCAAATGCTAGAGATAATGATGTTTGCATCTCATAAGAATTTAATTGCTCCACCTTGCTCAAATAAATTTCTAACTCCTCCAAAGTGTTTAGAATGTCATCTGCTTGCTGGAATGGATTATCTAGCTTCTTCTTCGCATTGTGCATTCTTTCTTCCAAATCTTTGACATCTGTTAAAGCCATATTGATACCCAAGCTACCGAACAGGATGGCAAGACATTAGCTCTGATGTGCCCAATAGGATGGCAGGAATTTGGCTCTGATACCACTGTGATATCCCCTACCAATAGAGATATATGAAAGACACAAAACTATGATACCAAAGACCAAAGCTCTGATACCACTATGATATCCCCTCCAAACAGGAAATATAGCAACACAAAACTTTGAACAAAGATACAATTTCTGTTGAATAAATTTAGAAGAATAATAATAATATAGTCTCTTAATAGTAAATCATAGATTTTATCACTTGTCCTTCTAAATTATTACAATTACAGTCATCTCTTATGCATATAAAATATGACATACAGTCTTGAAACCCTGGTCTTTTACAAATCTAGAAATAAAACTTGAATCTAGAACGGCTCAGGTTGCTGTATAAAAACACAGTCACCATCATCGGTAATACTGCCGCTGTCGGTAGCTAATACTATCATCGTCGGTAGCTGATACTGCCATCGTCGGTAATACTGCCATCATCGGTAGCTGTACAAACCTTTATGGCTCTGTACGGCTTCGTACGACCGCCAATAAATTACACCCTATTTGTAGGACCTCTGATCTGAAGATATATGACTCTAATACAGAATATCTCTATCTGTATAACTTATTTGAATCAAAACAAGAATAAAGAAATACCTGGAATATCTGTAATAACTTCTATGTGAAGTTATCTCTCAAACCTGAAATTTTGTGATAACTTTTGGATGAAGCTATCTCTCACTTTGGCAATAGATCAGCTAATATTCCATAGCCTCTTAATTGCACACACTGAAGAGGGAACGTTCTCCAATGCAGATGGAATTCTTGAACCCTAGGCTCAGTCTTCACAGAAGAAATTCTCAAATCCAATATCAATAATCAATAGCATAATGAACAATGGCCTCCATGAGAAACCCTTATACCCTCAAAAAGATATGCTTGCCCTAATTAGGGTTTTTTAAATTAGAATTAGGGTTTCTAATTAAAATTAGGCTAAATAATTAATATTTGATTAAATCAATCAAATATTAATATCTCCCTCAATACATGTTGGATCCATGAACCGATCGAAGCTAGTGAATCAGGGAGTGATTCTGCACATAACCATACCACAATAAAGGTGCTCTACTGCATATCAAATATCCCTAAAAAGTAGGAGCTCAGGCCAAATGTGTCTAAAATACCCTGAATGAAAATCAAATGTAGAAATCCTGTGAATCAAAGTCGAGCCAAGCTCCATTATGACCCCCTATCCATCCTATTAGCCTACGAAGGTCGCATGATAGGCTAATCATGAAGTTTGTCAATGTCCTCTAAAAAGGGGACATGACAACAAAAGAGACCCATAACTTTATGACACCTATTAGGACTATATAAACAACCATAAAACATATATAAAGGACACTAAATCATACAATACCTAAACCTAAGAATAAATAAGGCAAGACATGAAAACAACAAGACAAAAAACTAAACTTGTGTTGACCACTTATTGAAACAAGATAATAAATACTATAAAAAGCTAACCTAAGTTAAAAATATTTCCTCTAAGATCAAATGGATAAATTATTTGATCACTATGGCACCATGAGGTTTGATTTCAATGTCATAATTTGAGCCTAATCAGACATTTCTCACTGTATGAGGACTCCCACTTGCAAGAGGAGGCATTGACATGTTCATGACATATTGGGAGAGAATATGGACCTTCTTGTTCCATTCTTAGATGCATGGGTTGGTCATGTGAGTCTAAAACCTAATCATAATCATCCCAACCTTGTCTTCCTTACATCAATAGTTTGATTTCTATCTCAGTCATGGTTTGCTCCTTATTTTACTTATGAGACTCAAAATGGTCTACTACCATAGTGTTCATTTTAAGACCTTTATCAAGCTTATCATGGGGTAGAGGTGGACTATATGAATTTGAATAAAAGTTATCCAAGTCTTTCCAAAATTACATCTCTTCATGATCAATTTAAAAGACATAGAGTTCACTCTTATTCTTACCATTTACTTGTGAAGCATGATGTTGATCAAGTATCTCAAACTCTCCCATAAAGTCATAACAAGTCTCATGTTCTATTGTAACTCTATCATATTCATCTTCAATGTATAATGGGAGATCATCAATAAATTCAAGCTCCAGTTCATCTTATCTTTGTGTTTCTAAACCTAAATTACCTTGTTGACTTGAGACCTCAACCTAATATTCTACCCCACCATTCCAAGTTATCATGATAATTTCTTCAATCTCGCCTAATAATTCATGGTATAATTTATACCAATGATCATCTAATTCACTTGAAATTCTCCTATCTTCAAGAATGGGTTCATGTATATTGTTTACTTTTATTTCATATTCATCAACTTCAACATCATTGATGAGTCCATAATATGAATCATTATTTCCATAGTTCATAACCTTAAAACATGTCATATGGTTAAGGATTTTATGTAATATTGGGATTTAGAAATAGCTTAAGGTAGGAAATAGATACATTTATCTTTATAAATTCATGTGAGTTTAAGTTAATCTTTTTTGCATTATGTGCTAACCATTTTCATGTTTTAGTCTTCATATTTTGATATGTACAAGAAATAATAGCATCTAATAATATTTCATGAAGATAAGGATGTTCCAAGACATAAAACTGATCATCTAAAACATAGCTATAGATTCTATCAATCAACTATGGATTCTACCAAAAAAAATATAGATTTCACTAGTTAGCTATTGATTTCACCAATCAACTATGGATTTCATTAGTCAGCTATGGATTTCACCAATCAACTACAAATTTCAACAAATTATTTCCTACTATTTTTAATTCTATTCTTGACTTTAGGAAAGAGAAGAGAAATAATAGATGATGGGTGTGTACCTAGTAAAAATTTCACTCATTGATGACCAGATGAAGTGAGAGCTCATTTTTGTTGAGGAAGGACTACTTGCAATAAGACCACAATAAAATAAATTATTTGTTAGACTCATATGAAGGGTGGACTACCTAGCAACACGCTAGATCCAAGAAGCAAAATCACCCTTAGATGGATATCAATCCACTCCCCTAATGATAAAAATGTTTTGATAATAGAAATGAAATATGATAAACTGATAAGAACATAAATGCTAATTCAAGAAAATAAATAATGTACCTATTTAGTATAAAATGTAGCACTATGGGTCAATATCATGCAAAAGTGTATCAAGGTCAGGTTCAAAATATCTAAGTAGGGTTTGTAGAGAGTTTAAAATCCAAAATAAGGTTTGGTGGGGTGTGAGGAGGTCTAAATTTTTTTTTTAAAAAAAACTATTATTTTACCTAACAAATGACCATCGGTAGTTAGGGTGACCAACAATGGTTATTTTGACCATCAATAATTAGATGACTGATAATGGTTATTATATCCACTGATGATTATAGTAACTAGGTAAAATTACCTATAAAAAATAGGTAATATGTTGAAATGGACTTGATGAAATATGACTAATGGGAAGGAGGTGAAATATGGGTTCTAAAGGTAAGGAATGATGGGTAGGTAAACTGATCAAAACAAAAAAACTTGATGAAGAATGAAAACACTAAAAATAAAAGAAAGATACCTATGTGATGCCAAGTAGGTGATATTTGAAACTTGAAATAAGTTGGACAACATAATAGTACTCCAATCTTAAAAAGTCACACAAATAGAATTTTAAGGTCTTGGATGCTTACACAAAGAAAAGAAGAGAGCCTGGATGCAATTTTTATGGATCCAAAACTCTTCAAATAGCCTTACATTTATAGAACAAAATTGTGAAGGAGAGAGAAAGTTGATAAGTTGGCCTATGATAAAGATGTTGATTCAAAGAGAAGGAAATTCGTAAGGTGTACATGAGAAAGTTTCCATTTTACTCATGCATGCCTAGCCTATAGCTAGATTTTTTTATGTTTCAATTTTGGATACCTAATTGTCAACGATTAGGATAACTATCAATAGTTAGGATGACCATCAACAATCATACCCCTAAGTAAATATAGGTTAAAATGAGTATAACTTGATTTTGATAAAGTGTCCTAGGTGTGTTAATAAATGTCAATGTTTAGAAAGATGTTTTAACAGTGAATTAATTATGTGGATAGTTAATTGATAGGTCCAAGGTGATGTGACATTAAAAATTAGTCGAGGGAACATTTTCAAGTGTCTACATTTTTCCCCTTTTTATTGTGCAACTTTAGGCTAATAAGCTATAAAACAAAAATAAACTATTGATTCACTAAGGTTTGGTTGCCCCAAGCATGGGAGGATGGTATTACCCATCAAAATAGCATTACAAGGGTAGGTGGCCATGCTACAGGTCTAAATTATGGCTCTTCATGAATAGGTGGGGACTATGATGATGGAGAAGGACCAGGCATAGGGCCAAGTCATTACTTTACAAGGATAGGTGGTCACATTGTAGGGCCAAATAAGCACATTATAAGGGTAGATTAGTATGGGTGTGGTAACAATAATAGCAAGAGGTCTAACAAATTTAGTGTCATGAGCATGTTATTTAGGCACATTATAGTGGTAGAGTATGGTGTTTGATCAATTTCCCTATGCCATGAGGTATATTGAGTATAGAGATAGCATGGGTGGTGAGGTGGTGCTTGGTACCCTAGGTCAATGGGCTATGATAGTGGGTTAGACAAGTGTCCTAGGGGGACCACCACCAAGTAGAGGTATAGATGGGGACAATGGTAGTGGGAATCCAAGCATAGGCCCATGATGAGATTTATATTTTTATTTTTTATATGTGTATATGTTTTTTTTATGTTGGCCTGCATGTCATCGATGTGAGATGTATATGAGTAATAGATACATACATGTATTGACACATATTGATGTATATGATTCAAATGACTTATATGAGATGATTATAATGTTTATGGTTATTTTAATGTTTTATGAGATGCATGTGTACATGTTTACGATGTGATTATTTATGACTAATATTGATGTGTGATTTAGATACTTTATATTTTATGGATGACTAATATTGATGTATGATTTAGATACTTTAGATTTTATGGATGATGATTGCTTATGGACTTATGATCATGATGATTATTCAAATTGATGTTCTTAGTATAGGCATTTGATGATATATGGTTTGAATATAATGATGGGATTTGGATTATATGGATAGATTCTAATGTGTGGTTAATGATTATGATGTGCATGCTTTGATATTTAATTAATGTGTTAATGTGATGTCACTTGTGAAAGAAAATGGTTGGTATGATGTGTTTATTTTGATTTCATGGTTTGTGAGATATTGTTCATTATGCATTATGTTCTACTTTACTATTTTTTTGGTGAGTATAGATAGGATTTAATGTTTCAATGAAAACATATAAAGTGTAGGTAGAAAACTAAATGTGGGAAAAAGAATGATGAGAAGCAACGTCCTCATGAACCAATATAAAAGAGAGTAAGAAAGAGGCATGTTAGGTTCATTAGATTGGACCTCATTAAACCTAGGGTGGATTGATCTTAGTGAAAATAAACCTTTCATATGTTCTGCATTAGCATGCTTTTAGTGAAAAGGTGTCATCATAAACACAGTGTACCAAGTGAGCTCATAGTCTTTTGATTTATAGAGGGTATATAGGAAAAAGGGATGATAGGTAAATTGAGGGAAAAGGGATGAGGTAGAAACCTAATGTGGATTTGCTTACCCTTTTTTATAAATGACTTGAGAACTAAAATAGAAAAGTCCATCTCTTTACAAAGTGTAGATTGACTGATGCAAGAAGACTACAAATATAGTTTTTTATGAGAGAGTCGATTGCGACCCTTTTATGGGATAAATTTATTTTAATGGGGGTCATTTACTGCTTGATTTTAAGGAAAGGGTGAAGTTGATCAATGCTAGAAGATTTAAATTCTTTGATTGAGCTGATTATGGCTTGTATGAAGATATTATTTTGACATTTTGTCTTAGCCTTCCTTCAAGGGAGTGGTCTAAGTCCTCATACAAAAAAGTGTTTGATAACTATCCTTTGAGGGACTAGTCTATCTATTTTTTACTTTATTTGGTAGTCATCCTTCAAGGGAGCAGTCTATACTTAAGAAAATGGACCTAAATAATATTTTATATCCCATGTAGAATATTTGAATGCTATTTTAGACATGGACCCATCTATCCAAGCTTAGAAGTTTACCTTTATAGGGGTAAAATTTTATCCATAAAGGGTGGTTGCAAGGTAATAGGAAGTGGTTCTAGAGAAACAAGTGACCATGGGATTCCATCTAGTTAGAGATGAAAAGTGTCCATGAGAACCATGCCATGGGTAGGGCCATGGTACCCTTGTGTATGATTAGGCTAGAACTATGATGGATAATCACATGGGTTTATTATAATCACATTTTCCTAAGAGGAATAGGGTAATAGGGTAAGGGAGGTGAAAATATCATAAACCAAGGGATGAGCTTAAGTTAAACAACAAGGTCTATCACATCTTCCCTAATAGTAGAAAGGATGTAGATGTGAAGAATTAAAAGGCTCAAGTTTTAGTTTACCTTCAAGAGAGGATAAACAATAAGTTCCTGATCTATACTTATGGGTGATGATATAGGGTCTAAGCCAATTGAAATCAAATTTTTGCTTTTTGCTTTGCTCCATATTTGTTACATGTTGGTTTTGTTTAAGGATGAGGTCTATAATATTAAATTCCCATTCTTTCAAAGGTTTTTTATAAGAATGGGTGATACGCTCTTAGTAGATGTAAAGATGGTTAAGGGAAGTAAGACAATACTAATCGAGCAAATCAAGGCTTGTGAGGTGTTCTTACTGATAATCATCATAAAAAATGATGTCTTGAAATGATATGTAAAGAGAGGGTATTTGAAATTCAAGAGGTAAGATGGCCTCTATGCCAAGGACTAGGGAAAAAGGTGTAGTACCTTTGGAAGTTATAATGCTAGTATGATAGGCCCACAAAGTGAATAGGATGTGCAAGTGGTAATCCTGACTTGAAACACTTACAACTTTAGTTAGCATCTTGATGAGGATTTTTTTTGGATGATTCTACCTATTTGTTTTCCTATAGATGATAAGGTAAGGAATGGATGAGATTTATGTTGAAGGAATCATAGAGGGCTTGAACTTTCTTGTTTTTGAAGGATTTTCCATTATCAGTGATGATTTTATGAGGGACACCAAAATGATAGATGATGTGGTGATTGATGAAATCAATAATTTTTTTGTCTTTTATCAAGATAAGGGGAATTCCTTCCACCCATTTAGTGAAATATTTGGTAGTGGTGATGATAAATTGGTGACATTAAGATGAGTGAGGATTGATTTCTCTAATGAGATCAATATCCCACTATGAAAAAGGCCAATAATATTTGGATACCTAAAGTCTATGAGTAGGCACATGATGTAAGTTAGCATGTTTTTGGCATTTGACAAATTTATTTACATAGTCCCAATAGTTCTGATTGAGGGTAGGCCAATAGTAGCCAAGGTGTAGGATTCTTTTAGTGATAGTGAGGCCACTAAAGTGTCCCCCATAGACTCCATCATGAGTTTCCTTGATAGCATGGGAAATCTCATGACTCCATAGATAATGGAGAAGAAGTCCATCAAAGCCACATTTGTAAAGGACTACCCCTAGTATGGTATAGTGAGAGGTACCCTAAATAAAGGCTTTTTAGGAATTATTTGAGAGATCAAGTGGAATGATGCCAAGGTTAAGGTAGTTAAAAGTTTGGTCATACTAGTTATCTAAAGGAGATGCCTCCACACTAAAAATGATAGGAAGGTCTAAACTAATATATGAAGGTATAATTAAGTGATGGATGGTGACAAATAACTTAGATTTAGTGGGTTGAGATGGAATTTGAGAGGCAAGGGAGACCATTATATCTATAAATTTGTTAGTATATCAGGGTATTAATTAGATCTGGTAATGTTCAAAATATGTTAAGAGTTTGTCAACAAAGAGCTTATACTTTTGGAAAATATCATGTTTACATTGATAGGACCTATTGACTTGATTGATCATGAGTTAGGAATCACCAAAGATAGAAATGGTTTTGATTTCTAAGGAGAGAGTGGTTTGGAGACTGATGACCAAAGATTCATAGTCTACCATGTTGTTAGTACATTCAAAGTCAAGTTTAAAGGAAAGTAGAAGAGGTTCTCCATGAAGGGGAATATGAATTACACCCATATCCCCACCATGTTGGCATTTAGATCCATCAAGTAATATGGTCATTTGGTAAGTGGTTTTCCTAAGAAAGATGCATAATGGACTCATCGAGAAAGGTTAATAAAACAGGTTAGTTATCCATAAGGGGATCTTTGACCAATTAGTCAGTGATGACCTACCCTTTAATGGATTTTTTTGAAGAAATTCAAGATCAATCTCAGATAGAAGCATGATCCTCTTAGCCATACACTAATTTTGGTATGGTTTGGAGTGTGTATACTTGAGTAGGTCGATGTTAGTAATAATGTATGTTTTGTGATTGAGAAGGTAATGATGGAGTTTAGATCTGACAAAAATGAGAGTGAGATAAAGTTTTGTAGGATGGGTATATCATGTCTCATATTCTAGAAGCATGTGACTAATATAATAGATGGCTTGATCTTAATTTTGTTCATCTATATGAGCTAGCATTGCTCCTAAAGAGTGATTAGTGGTAGATATGTAAAGGTAGAAAGGTTGGTCCTCTTTAAGTGGGATAAGAACTGGTAGATAAACTAAGTACTTCTTAAGTGAATCAAAGGATTGTTGATAATATTTGGTCCATATAAATGAGATTTCTTTCTTCAAGAGACAATGTAAGGGTTGGCATCTATTTTATAACTAGGAGATGAAGTGATGGATAGATTGGATTTTCCCCTATAGACTGAGAAGTTGTTTAAGGTTTGTTGGAGGAGGCATTTCTAAGATGGCCTTGACCTTAGTAAGATCAATTTAAATTCCATGGAGGGAAATGATAAATCCAAGGAGTTTCCTAGAGAGGAACCCAAAAATGTATTTCTTGGGATTAAGTTAGACATGGAATTGGATTAGTCGATCGAAAATGATAGAAAGAACAACTAGATGATCCTTGCGGTGTTGGGATTTCCTAAGGATATTGTCCACATAATATTCTACAATCTTATGGATAAGATCATGGAAGATATAGGTCATGGATTATTGATAAGTCACTCCTAGATTTTTAAAACCAAAAGGTATGAATTAATAGTAGAAGGTTCCTTAAGGAGTAATGAAGGTAGTTTTATGTTGATCTAAGGGGAAATCAAGATATGATTATATCTTGAAAAGCCATCTATGATGGATAACATCTCATGGCTCATAGTAAGATCAACTAGTTGGTCAATGTTGGGTAAAATAAAGTCATCTTTAGGGCATGCAAGGTTAAGGTCATGAAAATACACATAAATATGGATTCCCTAGTGGGTTTGGTAATGGAAACAATATTAGAGACCCATTATGGATAGTCAATGGGTTAAATGAAGTTAATAGACAAAAGACATTGTAGTTATTCTTTGATGATAAAATATACACAAGGGTGCATTTTGTGAAGCTTTTTTCATATCATCTTAGCCTCAAGATGGTTAACAATGTTATGGAGAGAAATGCAAGGCTTAATCCTAGCCATATCTTGATAAGACAATGATAATATGATGCTATGATCTTGAAGGAAGGTAGGATAATTTGTTGTTCATCTGAGTGTAAAGATTGACCAAGTTTAATGATACAACAATCCTCTTAGGTCTGAGAGTTAACATCGATGGTTGATTCATTGAGCATGATTTAATTTTTATGAGGGAGAGATTTATGGTCTTGACACTGAATGGTATGAATGGTGGGTGAATCATGGTTGATTGTCTTAGGATGGATGAGGGGAAAGGTTTTGGCTTGGCCACCTTGTTGATAGGTTAGTGGGCCTAGACTAATCATATTGATGAAAAAAAGTTAGATGGGATGATGTTGGAGTCTTTAGATTGGGAAGATGAACTAGGTCAGGATGGAATCTCTTCCATGGGGGTATCAATAGGTTTTGGTGAGGTGGGTTATTCTAGTGGTTTGAACCTGAGCCCAAAGAACTCATGAGGTTTCTAAGTTTTGATAATGAGAAATTCATGAGGTCCTTATTCATAAAGAACCATACCAAATCCTTTCCAAGAATAGTGATGAAGATATGTTTTGGCAAAGGATGGATTGCTCAAATAGGATAAATCAAAAGTGAAAGGTTGAATATATGGAGTGGTGATAGGAGTGAGGAGTGGTCAATCAAGTCCCCCATAGATGAAATATGTGTGATTATTTTGAAGTCCAAAGGGGATGATGTTTCCTATGTTAAGGTCATAAGAAGGGTCATTTTGGAGGTTCCCATATTCATACAGAGTGAGAAAAGCATCTAAGCAAGTTGATATTCCCCAAGGGAGAGATGTTGGAAAACTTGTGCCAAAGAACCCTTAATGGGAATCTAGGAAGAAGGGATAGATACATTATTTGAGGCTTCATTGTTGTTGATGGTAGAATCATTATGGGTTGTGGTTGGTGGTGTATTTGTGTTAATGGGGTTGGCTAACTATGTAAGAGATAAATGTAGAAGGACATCATTAACCCTATAGGTCATGTTGTAAGATGTAAAAGGACTAGGATTGGACTTGATGGTTATAACCTATATTTCATTTTCAAATTTGACACAATGATGTAAATTAGATGGGATACAACTCATAACTCAAATCTAAGGGCATCATAATGTTATATTATATCTCACCCTTTACAACATAAAATATATCAATAATAGTGTGAAGCCCCAAGTATATTTGAAGGAAAATGGTCCCCAAATTAGTAACCATCATGTCATTAAAGGAGTGAAAAACCATTATGATTTTAGCCCTAATTTTCTTTGGTAAACATAAGTGATTAAAAGCATAGGAGGAGATTATATTAATACTAGCACCACCATCGATCATTACCCTTTTGACATGGGTATGATTAATGTATATGATGACAAAGAGAGGAGGGTCAAACTCGTCAGAATGGGCTTGAGGTATCTTGAAATCCTGAAAGGTGATGATGGTAGAATGTTGAAGGGCCCCAAGAAAGGATGTTAGAGGTTGAGGGTCATTTGGTTGAATCTCTATAGATTATAGAGCCTCATTATCACTTAGTGGTGATGAGGTGACATGTTGATTAGCTCATAAAGACTCATCTTGACTGGGGTCTAATGGAGTACTTCAACGTGGTTCATTGAATGGAATTTGAAGGGTTAGACAGAGGGTCATAAAGGATGGACACCTTGGGCCTTGGTGATGGCATAGTTAAAGGTATTGGTATTGGGGATTGGTTGGAAGGTTAGGAGTCTATGGTATATGTCTATGGGATAGACATATTATCTCTTCCTTTACTTCTTTTTGAGCCTAGGATCATGTAATCATGTAGATGGTATGGACAATGAGCTCAGGTAGACTAGGTGATTGCCTCAGTTCCTCTCCCTTACTTTTAGGTGAAAATGGGGAATCTAGCGTAGGTTAGGATGATAATTGAATTAGATGGGTTGGTAGTTGGGTTGATAAGGGAGGTGATAGTTGTTCATCTAACAATATATCATCATCATCATATAAGTAGTGAACAAGATATTGGAGAGATTTATATTTCTCTATTTCATGTCCTAGCATCCTATGGTATACATAGATTTGAGTATCATCAAAACAAGAGGGTTTCATATTGGAGGTGTGAATGACTTAATAGGTGGAAGTTTAATGGAGGATCTTTTCAATAACCTTTATAAAATAACTAAGAAAAATTCATTTAGAGGTGTTGAGGGTGTTGAAATGTTCATTGAGGTAATAGGAACCTTTTTAGGTGTGGTATTGACCTTAAAAAGGGTAGATGGTTGAGAAAATTTGGTATATGGTTTGGGTTATGTTAGCTTAGTTGTGATTAGGTTATCGGTGGATGGTTTCAATGTAGAGGGGGATAAACTAGCTAAGAATGATGAAGAAGTTGTTAGACTAGGTAGTGGAGGGGTAGGCATAGAAAAGGGCATTGGTTTGATTGAAGTACAATAGGTGACTAGGATGGTAGAAGGGTGGGGTCATAAAATAGATGGTATATGAGAAAGAGGTGGCATAGGTCAAGCTTAAGGATGAGATTTAGGTAACTACACCCTTTAATCCATCTTTGTTGGTGGTTTATTATGTGGAATAGAGTGGCTTAAGTCCAAGTTGATGGGTGGATGGGTGATGCTAGGTGTGGGAAGGATACCTAGAGTCTTGGCTAGTCTAGAGAGAAAAATATGAGATGATCTAGGTAAAGGTGGGTGATGCAGTTCTATCATTATTAGGAGTAAGGAATGTTTGATGATGGGGTGATAATAGGTTTAAGGGTAGATGCCAATGAGGTCAAGGGTTTGGCTCTATTTTAGTATGGGAGCCTATCGGAGTTGTTGCTAGAATCCGGATAATGTGAGTGCAATGAAGATGTGATCACAAAAGATAAACAAGTGCACACCACAAGATGCTAAATCAATTTGGCAATAACAAGAAGATAATTTGCACAAAACAAAATGGAGAAAACCAAATTTGAATTAGCATGGAATGGCCAAAATGAGGACTACAAATAGGAGAGTACGAAAGTAACTCCTCCACAAAAGGTGGACAAGGCACACCAAAAATAGTCAGTAACTCCTCCATGAAAGGTGGTGACAAGGTGCTAAGAATAGAGAAGTAACTCCCATCAAGCGAGTTACTTATGACATTCTTATGACACCTATGACACATCTATGACACACACCTCCACATAAGCTAGCCTATCCCACAAATGTAGGAAAACTCCATGTATGCACAAGAAATATAATTTCCCTAATTAATAAATATGGAAAAATAAAAACCTACACTAATACCCCCCATAAGCACAGCTTAGGTGGGAAGTGTGGAAATATAAAATGGGTCTTGGAAACTAGGCCTAATGAGGTACCCATGTACAAATGCAATCTCCCATAAGATAGAGAAAAGGACAAAACCCGTAGGAAAAAACTCCCCCCCAAAAGAGAGACATAAGAGAAAAGGAGAGGCTAGAAGGCCCCCCTGAAGATGATGCTACTGTAGATGTAGACCACACCCCAAGAAGAGCTCATAGATGAATGAACTTGCTCTCAGTGAAAGGTTTGGTGAAGATGTCTACAACCTACTCTAAAGAGTGGCAAAATATCAATTCAATGACTTGACTATGAATAAGCTCCCGAATGAAATGCATGTGAATCTCTATGTGCTTGGTCTGTTAGTGCTGAACTAGATTCTTGCAAATCTGTATGGTACTATGATTGTCACAATAAATGATGGTGGGCTATTTGATAGGAATGCCAAACTCAAAAAGAATCCCCTGAAGCCAAATAGCCTCAGTAGCTACATTAATAGCTCCCTTGTACTCTACCTCTATGGATGATATAGCAATAGCATTCTGCTTCTTGCTAGACCAACTGATAAGACCTAAACCTAGAGAGAAACTATAACCAGAAGTGGACTTATGAGTATGTGAATCACCAGCCTAGTCTAAATCTGTATATCCAGCCAAGTCAACCTCTGTGCCAAATCTATAGTGAATCCCATATCTATGTGAACCCTATATGTAATGCAAGATCATCTTAGCTACTTTCCAATGTAGCTCATGGGGTTCCTACATGAATCTGGAGACAAGTCCCACTGTATATGAAATTTTAGGCCTGGAGTGAGTCAAGTAGATGAGACTACCAACAAGTTGTCGATACCAAGTGGCATCAACCAATGGTGAAGAATAATCAGTCTCAAGCTTGACTCTTGATAGAAAGGGAGTCAAAGATGGCTTACAATTAGCCATGTGAAATTGAGCCAATAAGTTGAGAGCATACTTAGGTTGTGCAAGAGAAATCCTTGAATCTGACTGTGAGATCTTGATACCAAGGAAGTAGTGCAACAAACCCAAGTCTGTCATGTCAAATCTATCCTGAAGAGAAGCCTTCACCATTGCAATAGCCGATGAAGAACTCCTGGTGATCAAAAGGTCATCAACATATAGAACCAAAATTAGAAGCGAATCATCCTACCACAATAAGTAGACATTAGGATCAAAATGGCACCTAGTGAAACTTGCTATGAAAAGGAAGGAATCCATCTTGGCATACCAAGTCCGAGGTGCTTGTTTGAGGCCATAGATAGATTTCCTAAGTCTGCATACTAAGGAAGAATCCTAAACAAATCCTGGTGGCTGCTCCATGTAGATCTCCTCCTCAAGGTCTTCATGAAGAAAGGCACTCTTCACATCCATCTGATGCACATCCCAACCATGTGTTGCGGCAATAGCCAAGGTGAGTCAGATAGAAGTCATCTTTGCAATAGGTGCAAAGGTCTCTAAGTAGTCAATGCCTACCACTTGTGAGAAACCTTTGGCGACCAATCGTGCCTTGTACTTATCAATCGACCCATCTGCTACAAACTTGGTTCAATATATCCACCTACATTGAACCATCTTTCTTCCCTTAGGAAGTGAAGTCAAATCCTAAGTGTGATTTTTGATTAAGGAAGAATATTCTTCCTCCATAGCACTATCCCACTCAGGTACCCCCGATGCCTCTCAAAAAGTCTATGGATCTAAAACTGAAGCAAAGAAGGCATGTGGATCTCTCTAAAAATCCCCCCTAGTATGTCTGTCATCTATGGGGTCTCCTGCCTATGTGCCAACACTCTCAAGTGTCTGTCTGACCCAAAGTGGCCTAGAAGTGGGCAAGTCAGGTGCTAACTCATCATCTAATTGACTAGAGGTGGATGACACTGCATCACTATCCTCACTTTCTAAACTTGAAGAAGAAGAAGATGACTCTGGCTCAAGAACTTGTTGTGGCTGATCTAAAGCTGATGAGGAATCATCATGAAGAAGTAGATATAATGAGGGAGAAGAAGTGTCAAGTGTGAGTCTCTAGGACTCTCCTAAAAATGGACACTTCTCTCAATGAATAACTCATGAGTGACTGGATATATAAGGTGATATCCCTTAATACCATCCAAATATCCTACAAAGATGCAAGGCTTGGACTGATGCTCCATAGCTTTGTGTTTCTTCTTTAGAATGTGAGCCATGGTTGGGGATCCAAAAACTCTAAGGTGCTCAGCATCAGATTTCCTTTTATGCCAAGCTTTAAAGGGTGTTATCCCTTTCAAAGCTTTGTGAGGAACCCTATTCTAAATGTAACAAGTATAATTGATGGCTTCAACCCAGTACTGTGGTGCTAAGGATTTGGAGTGAATCATACAACTAGCCATCTCTTTCAAGAACCTATTCTTGCATTTTGCAACCCCATTCTGTGAAGGACTATAGGTGACTGTGTGCTACAAATCAATCCGCTCTGTGGTGCAAAATTGCTCAAACCTGATGCTGACATACTCCCCTCCATTATTAGTTTGAAGAACCTTGATGGATTTCTCACTCTATTTCTCAACAAGAGCCTTAAAGTCTAGAAAATGTTCAAACACTTCAAACTTTTGTTTGAGAAAATATATCCAAGTGTACCTGTAGAAATCATCAATGAAAGTGAGGATGTACTTGGCCCTTGTGAAAGATGGTTTGGGAAAGGGTCCCAATACATCACTGTGGACTAACTCCAAAGGTTGTGAAGCCCTCCAAGCTTTGCCTTTGTCAAATTTTGCTTCGGGATGCTTTCCAAGGGAGCACCCCTCGCAAAGTCCTTTTGAGAATTGGACACGAGGCAAGCCAATGACCATGTCATTTTTGCAAAGTTACTCAAGATAGCGGTAGTTAAGGTGGCCAAACCGCTCATGTCACAATTTGCTAACTCCATCTGAATGAGTTAGCAATGCTGTGAGAGAAGAATCTGATGCAAAATGTGAAAAAGTGTATAACCTAGCTTGGTGATCTACCCTTCCCACTGCCACTATAGTATCACTATGCAACTCCCTGATAGATATTGAATCTGGTGAAAACTCAACTCTCATGCCCAAACCAATGTGAGTGATTTGATACACTGATAAGAGATTAGTTGAAAGATAAGGAACACTTAGAACATTATTGAATGTTCCTCCTTCCATTTCAACTAACCCTCTCCCTGCAATGAAAACTAATGTGTCATCACCCAAACTAATTGAAGTCATGCTATAAGGCTCTAAAGATGAAAACTCAACTAGTGAAGAGCCCATGTGGTGAGAAGCACCCGAGTCAATGACCCATGAAGATGAGGAAGATGTTGTAGCTACAACGGCCTTGCCCTTTTCTTTCTCCTTACCCTTGCCCTTTGCCTTAGTAGAATCTTGGGTAGATGAATTCTGCTTGATGGACTCTGGAACACCTATGTTGTTCTTCTCTAGAAAATGAGTTAGGTGGTCTATTTGTTTTTTTCATGCACTTGTGTTCATCATGCCCATTCTTTTTACAATAGGCACACTTAACCTTCTCCTTCTTAGGTTTAGCATTAGAAGAGGAAGTCTCAGTGTTGTTTTTGGCAGGATTGGTGTTTTCTTTCTTCTTCTCTTGGTCTTTGTTCTTTTTCTTCTTCTCCTTTGTTGAAGTCTTATCCTTACCATTTCCAGCTATCAAAGCCTGGGGTTGAGTAGACTTCATTGTACCCATCTGAATTAGCTTATCTTTCTCCCTAGTCAAGTCGGCAATGAATGAATCCAAAGAAGGCATTTTCCATGCAGTGCCAAGGGCACTTTTAGTGGCATGGAAAGTGGAGACAAAGACTGAATAACTTGGACCTAACTTTGCGAGAATAAAAAGTATGAGTTGATCATCTTTATTCTCTATCCCACATTTTTTTAATTGCAATCTAAGGGCCTTAAACTTATTGAAGAAGTCCTGTAGGGTGTCAAAGTTGCTAGGACTTAGACTTATGAGTTCATTTTTGAGCTCATGAGCTCTCATCTCATCAAGCTTCCCAAACAATTTTTCTAAGGTGTCCCATATGTCATTAGGAGTTTGGGAGGATTCTAAGTGGAAGAGAAGTTCTAGAGATATAGACAAGCTCAGTAACCCAAAGGCTTCATCACTATGGTTGTACCACTTAACCTTTTTATCATCTATGTTAGGTTCTACTTCTATACCCATTGTGATCCTATACAACCCTTTGCTTCTAAGAATGATTGACGTTTTAACTTTCCATTCATGATAGTTGAAGGGTGTTAGAGGTTTGAGTTGAAAAGAATCCATTTTTAGCTGAAATTAGGTGAAGTTGTATTGATTGCAAGTTGTGAATGTACGCAGAAAGGAGAATGAAAGTGAAGTTTACAAGTTGTGAAAAAGCAATCACATCCCCCCTGAAATATTGAGCCCCCCCCAAATATGCAAGTGCATGCTCAAAATATGTTGGACTTAGCCAAAAATACGTCTTAGAGCAATCAGTGCAAGACTAATGCAAACGGACGTCGGACTCAGCCGAAAATGTGTCTCGAGAGACCCAAAGTTTTGGCACTTTATAAACTAGTGTGTTTTTGAAAAATAACAAGTCTAAACTATGGATAATTGAATTACAAGCACTTTTTCAAAAAATGGCACCCAAAACTGAGCTACCGTTTGCAAGATTTTAAAGTTACAATTTTCCCGTAAACTAGTGTTTTTGCAAAAAAAGAACTAAAACATTAAAAAATGCCTATTATGGGGAGAGAAAGTGGCCTTCCAACCACTCATTGGATTTGACATGGAATGAAGAATCCAAATGAGGTTTTTGTGAGGTGGAATTGGCCTCCTACCAACCTAAGCCTCACCCTTCATCTTCAATAGGCGAAAATACAAGTTTTAATTGAAAATCCCCAAAAATACAAAACTGCCTAAAAAATAAATATTCAGTCAAATTGACTGATTTTTGTTTTAACAAATCAATTTTGACTGAAAATAATGAAGCAAAGATAGAATTTAACAGCTAGCCAAGCATTTAAGAGTCCACATGGGACGCCAATTATGAAAAGAGTGCCATTTTCAAGACAAAACAACAGGCAAAAATGTCTTACAAACAAGGGTGTAGTTCTGATTTGGCTGGTCAGAAAAGACAAAGATTTTGAATTTGGTCTTCATTGATCTCAACGTACAATAGCAAAATAGAAGAGAAGAGACAACCAGGTGTAGAAACAAAACCCCTAGTGAGTTGGGATGCCAAACCAAAAAAATACCTGATTTTGCTTAAAGAAAACTTGCAGACCTAATGGAAGGATGCCATATAGCCAGATGAAGTGGTTGGAACTGACAGCTACTACTGATCCTTGATGGAAATGAGGTTAGCACAGACTAGAAGTATGGCATGGCAGAAGTGAAACTGAAGTTGGTGCAGAAGTGAAGCCAGAAGCTTGGCTATAGAAGGATGCTGGAAGGACTATTTTTTTTGAGTTTTTGCTCTTCCCTTTGTTGCTCCACACAACAATGGCACCCAAGAGAAATAGATAAACCAACCCCTGAAGTAAAAATAGCCAAGACACCCAAAGGCCAAGGATTTCCAAGCAAACTAACTAGAAGAGATTTTGAAAGTTTTTTTTGTTTTAGATCAAATCTAAAAACAAAAAAAAACAAAGAGAACTCCACTCTTCTTGATTTCAAAATGAACTTAAAAGCATAACCATACACAAGATTACTAGGAAAGCTCTGATACCATATCAGAGTTGTTACCAGAATCCAGATAATGCGAGTGCAATGAAGACATGATCACACAAGATAAACAAGTGCACATCACAAGATGCTAAAGCAATTTGACAATAACAAGAAGATAATTTGCACAAAACAAAATGGAGAAAACCAAATCTGAATTAGGATGGAATGGCCAAAATGAGGACTACAAAGAGGAGAGTAGGAAAGTAACTTCTCCACAAAAGGTGGACAAGGCACACCAAAAATAGTCAGTAACTCCTCCATGAAAGGTGGTGACAAGGTGCTAAGAATAAAGAAGTAACTCCCATCAAGGGAGTTACTTATGACATTCTTATGACACCTCTGACACATCTATGACACACACCTCCACATAAGCTAGCCTATCCCACAAATGTAGAAAAACTCCATGTATGCACAAGAAATACAATTTCCCTAATTAATAAATAGGGAAAATAAAAACCTACACTAATAGAGCCCTAGATGGTGCCAAAATGTGGCTCTATCTAGATTAGGTTGTAAGGCAAATTCTAGATTTTGCACTAACTAAGAAAAGGTCTTGTAAATGGGTTTGGTTCCTTGATTAGTCATTTCAAATGTTAAGCCCTTAGGCAAGGAAGAAGGTATAGTTCCTTCATCTTTGCTTGAGTTATAATGTTCTAAAATACTTAGTTGGGTAAATGAGGTGATCATCACTTGTGGGGTGATTCAAGGGAGGAGATGGTTCTTTGATCAAGGGTGTAGGTATGGTCCAAGTTCCTTCCTTTGCTAGGGTATCCAAAGGAAAAGAGGGTGATTCTACCATTTCATTTGGCAGGGAAGAAGAAGATATGGTTAAATTAATATATAATTCCATGAAAGGAGAAGTAATCATGGGCATGGTTTGATCAAGTAAATATATTGGGGCTATAGATTCTTCTATTTGGGACTCTGAAGGGATAATATGTGAACTTGATTCTCCCATGGGCAAGGTTGGTGAAAGATTAATAGAAATGTGGGGCTTATCCACCAAGGTCTCATTTATGATGATGTTGATTATGTGTGCCTCTTGGGATAATGATGGTTCAAGTTAGTTGTCATGGGGTTGGATGGGTAGAGAATGGTTTAGAAAAGGTTTGTAAAAAATATTGAGGGAATGATTAGGAGTTAATTGGGGTTATCAAATGATAATTCACCATTGTCAATCAAGTTTTTTATAAGGATTTTAAAAGTGTTGCACCGATTTATGTCATTTCCAATGAATCAATGGAAAACATAATGGTCTTTTTCATTGTACCGCCTAGGCATGGGATGAGAAGGGTCAAATTATTGATGTGGCTTGATTGGTGATATTTGGATAAGGTTAGTTTTGAGTATTTTTTATAATATAAAGGCATAATATTCTCTTATAGGTGTGAATTATTTATGGGAAAACTAATTTTAATTTTAGTTTGGTGGGTAAGAAGGGTTGGAAGGAGCAATTTGACATGAGGGGTTAATGGTCATAGGTGGTACAATTTTTAAGACAATCATGTTTGTAGATGTTTTGGCTTTGGTATTGGTTGGGTTTGATGTTTTGGTGGAAGAGGGGTCATTAAGTTTAAAAGTGTAATTCTTATTTCATAATTTTAGTTTACCCTCATCTATGGCTTAGTTTTTAAGTTTGCATGCCATTGTGAATGATTCATCATAGTTTTTAAATGTTTGCACCTGATGGGTGGGAGCAATGTATTTTTCATAACCCCTAGAGAAAAGTTGAATGCGTTCCATTTGGTGTAGGGAAAAGGATATTTGATTAATGAGACCTCACCATCATGTAATGAAGTCAAAAATTGATTCATCATCAAACTGATTGATAGAATAGTGGTCAATTATTAAGACCTTCTTAGATATGTTCACCAAAAATTGTTCTAAGAAAATTTGGTCAAGTTGGGAGAATGAAAAGATAGAATGCCTAGGAAGAGCACTATACCAATCCAATGTGTATCCTGATAAAGACATAGGGAAGGTGCAAAGGATGAGGGTGTTATCATATGTGATCAAGTAACAAGAATGGTAAAATGCCCTCAGATTTTGTTAAGGATCCTTTTTACCCTAAAACATAGAGAATTTGGGGAGATCGCATTGAGGAGGATAAACATATATTATGATATATGGGTTGATAGGTTTATTTTAAACTTGGTTATAGGATAAAAGGTTATGGTACCCAGAGATAGATGACTCTAGTTGGGTCATCTTATCTATGAGCATCTTTATTAGGTCAGGTTAGGGTTGGAAAGTTACATAATTTGGTGGTAAGTTCTGTTGAGGTTGGGTTGTAGCTATGAATTGGTTTATGACAAGAGGTACAAAGGTGGGCACATATTGGTATGTGGTGACCTTAGGTTGGGATAGTACCCTAATAAGACTAATAGGCATTAAGGGTTAAGTGTAAGGTGTAATATATCTTTATAGGTTGGGATTATATTGATAGGGTACTATAGGGGCTTGTAGGAAAACTAATAATGGTGGTTTAGGGGTACATTTGGGTTGGTTAATGGGGCATGGTTTGGGTTGGTAATGCTAAAGTGCTTATGTTTTATTGATGATTAGTCACCCTAATGATAATGGGAAGGAGTGTTTGTGGTATGGATAACACCAAGCTCTGAAAGGGGGTTGAGGTTAGTATATTAATTAAGCTGGAGGGAATGGTAGACATGGGTGTAGAAGACACCAAATTGGTAGAAGGGGTATAAGTGACAAGGGGTAAATTCAAGCCAAAATTAGAAGTATTGGTTGGGGTAATAGGTGTTTGGGTGATTGTAGTATATGAACCAATGGTAGAAGAAGAAGCTTGGCTGACAGAAGGTTGGGTTGATATAATACCAACCATGAGGTGGTTTGGCATACCATAGGGTGGATCCATAAGAGGAACTAAAGCTGTCAAAGTATGGTTGGTTAAGGTATTAATATAGTGTACAAAGACACTAGATTATTATCTAGAAAGGTAAAAAAAACTTGAATCACCCTCAAGAATCATTAGAGGCATGGTAGGTGGGAAAGAATGGTGCATCAAAGCATAGAGTGATTTATCAACATCTGAGGTTTAATCCATGGATGACGATGAAAAGGAAGATGGAGGTTGGTTTTTTTGATTTTTCACTTGTTGTCTAGTTAAGACCATATCAGAAATTAGAAATGGATAACAAACCTCTCACCTCAAACAATGAACAAACAAAGAAAAACCCAAAGCAAGAAAATCACAAACTAATAACATAATTAATCCTGGGATTCATTTTAAATCACTTTTGGATTATGCCTTAATGAGGGTGAAAGGGGTAATTGGATTAGAAATTAGGTACTATAAAAGCCATCTAAGGATGGTTTTGGATTAAATTTTGGTGCTCAAAGAGTATGTACTAGACCGGGTACATGGCCTAGTACTGGGGGCTTGCTCCTCACACTTCATAAACCTAAAGCCAAGTTGGGCCACTTAGCCAATAGATATTGTTTGTCTAGAGTTTATACTCTACTATAGAATGGAGTGGGTCCTCCCCTTGGTGATGAAATCTAAGTGGGATCACTAGGTAGGGTAAGGTGATCCAAAGGGTGATGAAATCTCAATGGGCCTTGACTCAAGTAAGTTTTGATGTTTATTTTTTGAAAGTGGTTTGGTAGTGTAACATAAGTGTGCTAAACTTAATTCAAAATTATTCTAGTTAATCTAAGTGAGATAAAAATTAATCAAGAAAGATAATGAATGCACTCAATTTTAACCCAAAAGAAATTTTTGATGTCTTTGCATGCAAACAAGGAACAACTGAAAATGCAACCTATCCCTAAGATGAAAACTTTTTTGTTTCTTTTTTATTTTTATAAAATAAGAGAATTTTTTTTTCTTTTGGAATTTAGAACCAATAGATATTAAAGAACTTGAATTTTCACTAATGCAACTATATGCCTAAAAAGGACTACGAACCCAAAAGGGTCCCACCAGATGTGCCATAATATTTCATACTATTTCTAAATATATTTGTGAATTTTGAGAAAGAGAAGAGAAAAAATAGATGAGGGGTGTTTACCTAGTAAACATTGTTCTCATTGATGACCAAATGAAGTGCGAGCTCATTTTTGGTGAGGAAGGACTAACTACAATAAGACCACACTAAAACAACTTATTTGTTAGAAAAATATGAAGGATTGACTACCTAGAAACATGTTAGATCCAAGAAAAAAAATCTCCCTTGGATATCTATCAATCCACTCCCCTAATGATAAATTTTTTATGATAATAGAAATGAAAGATGATAAATTGATAAGAACATAAATGCTTATGCAAGAAAATAAATAATGTACCTATTCAATAGAAAATGTAACATGGTGGGTCAATAACATGAACAAGTGTATCAAGGTTAGGTTCAAAGGATTTGAGCAGGGTCTGTAGAAAATTTAAAAGCCAAAATAAGGTCTAGGGGGTGTGAGGAGGTCTAAAATAACAAATTATTATTTTACCTGACAGGTGATTATCGATGATCAGGGTGACTAAGGATGATTGTCTTGACCATCTATGGTTAGATGATAGATGATGGTTGATATAACCATCAATGGTTATAGTAACCAGCTATGGTTACCTATATAATTTAGGTAAGATGTCAAAATGGAGTTGAGTGAATGTGACTGATGGATAGAAGGTGAAATATGGGTTTTGAAGGTAAAGAATGATGGGTAGGTGAACTGATCAAAATATAAAAACTTGATGAAGAAATCAAAAACTTAAACAAAATAAAGATACCTATGTGATGCCAACTAGGTGATAATTGAAAATTGAAAGAAGTTGGATAATTGAAACCTGTGTGAGTCTAGAAAGGAAATTGGAAAAATAAAGGAAGTCATCATAACTCCTCCATCTATTTTTCTTAGATAGATTGAAGGAAATGGAAAATAATAAGAAATATAAATTTATTCAAGGAATCAAGAAATTAAATATATAGCTTCCATTCTCACAAGTGAGAGGATCATTCCTGAACAAGTTAGAAGATAATTGCAAATATATGAAATAAACTATGAAAGTTATTAATATATTAACTCAAATAAGTATAACTAAATTATAATGGCTAAATTGTAGAATAATTGGCATCTTTGAGGGGGAAACCTCCTTTGAGAAATATCATTATAATAAATTTATGAATACCTTCATTGGCCTTAACACTTAATTATATAGTAAGTCTAATCTAAAAAACCACTACTTCCCATGAATGTGAGATAAAATAAAATGTTCATGCGATGACTTACAAAGAATATGCATCCATAGAAATTATTATACTAATAAAGTAAAGAGAAAAGTTAGCATGGTTTCCTAACATTCCCTCCCTCTTAGAAAAATCTTTGTCCTTAAAGCTTTAGATGTTGGAATTGGTGTTGAATTTGAAATAGTAGTTCCCATGTGGCATCGTTTAGTTGCATTCTATGCCACTAGATTAAAACCTATGTGATGGAGGAAGAGTGAAGTTGGCATGTGTGCCTATTTAGGATTTCCTCTAGTTCAAGAAGTATATATGATTCATTATTAATCTCTAGTAAAATATTCTACACTTTAATGTTTATGCCAAGAACATTTTTTAGACAAGAGACATGAAATACTAGGTGAACATGAGAAGAAGGTGGGAGGTCCAACTTATAATAAACTAACCCAATATTATGGAGAACCTTATAAGGCCCGTAAAACTTAGGAGTTAGATTATGATTCCCTTTGAGTTTTAGAGAGGATTGTTTGTATGGTTGCAGGTGAATAAAAACCATATCACCTACTTGAAAATTATGCTTAGAATAGTGTTGATCAGCCTATTGTTTCATTCAATTGTGTTCCATATGAAGATTATCTCATAGGGTGATGAGGTTATGATCCTAGGTTGAGAGAATCAAGTCAATTGCTTGAACTGATGAACTATTAGGGGTGTATGAAAGGATCACTAGTGGTTCTTAATCATAGACTACTTCATATGGACTCATTTTAGTTAAAGTGTGGTATGAGTTATTGTACCAAAATTAGGTGAGGGTAATCCACTTTTCCCACTAATATTTTTGCTCTAAGGTGAAACAACGAAGGAAAGTTTCCAATAATTTATTGACAATTATTGTCTAGCCATTTATTTGTGGATATATCCAAAACTCATTTCAGTTAGGTGTCAGTGCATCAAAATAGTTCTATCTAAAAATGGTTGGTGAAGGTTGCATCATGATCTAAGACAATGGATGAAGGAATGCCATGAAGATGGAAAATGTGGTCCAAGAAAATTTGTGTGATTGTGGAGGCAATATAGGGATGGCTAAGGGCACAAAAAATATTATATTTGGAGAGGCAATCAACCACAACTAAGATTACTATTTTTCATATAGATTTAGGGAGACTCTCGATGAAATTTATAGAAATATCTATCCAAATCTTGGTAGGGATGGACAAGGGTTTGAGAAACCCAAAGATGAGTGTGGTTTCACCCTTGTTGCATTGGTAGGTATCCCATTCAACCACCATTTATTAAATTTCCTTTTTTATTCCCTTATAAAATAAGTTACATCATGTCCACACATATTTTTTTATAAACCCTAAGTGCCCTATGGATAGAGAAGCATGGAGTTCATAGAATATAGACTATTAAAGATCTATGCTTTGGGGAAGAAATAGATGACCCTTATTTTGCATAAAATCACCATCCCTAGAATAATTTGGTATAGTAGAGGGATTATTGGCCAATTATTGAATGATTTGAGATAATGAGGATTCATTGGCATACCCATACTATAAATTTTCTAACCAATTTGGAATAGGCATGGAAATAGATGAAAAGGAAGATTGGTCTATAAATGTGCAAGATAGAACATCAGTCATAATATTATCCTTACCCTTCTTGTAAGTTATTTCATAGTCACAACCCATGAATTTGATGATCCATTTCTATTATGATGGGGTGGAGACCCATTATTTTAGAAAATATTTCATACTCTGGTGATCAGTTTTGATTCGAAAATGATTCCCTAGTAGGTATGGTTTCCACTTTTGTACTACATGCAAAATGGCCATCATTTCATTCTCATAAGTAGAGAGTACTAAATTATTTCCAAAAAGAGATTTTCTAATGAATGCAATGGGGAATCCTTCTTGGAGGAGAACAACATTAAGTATAGTACCTCAAGCATCACTCTTGATAGTGAAGGTCTTGGAAAAATATAGCATAGGTAGAACATGTGTAGTAAACATAGCTTGTTTTAATTATTCAAATACACACTCAATAGTTTATGTCCATGCAAAATCATCTTTTTTCAACATAGCAATTGGCACAACTACAATCTCATTTTAATACTTAACAAACTTGTTTTAGTATCTACTCAGACCCAAAAAACCATGGAGGTTCTTGAGTTTCTAAGGATGAGGTCAATTTTTCATGTAAGCTATCTTTTCAAGATCCACCTAAACCCCTTGGGTTGAAATAATATTCTCAAGATATTTCACTTTGTCCTAGACAAAATCACATTTGGACTATTTTGTGTAAAAATTATGGTCAAAGAGAACTTGTAATGCGAGCTCTAGATGTTAGAGATGCTCATACCATTTTTTACTATAGATGAGGATGTCATCAAAGAAGAGTAGAATGAATTTTTATAGGTAGGGCTAGAATATTTTATTCATCAATGCCCAGAATGTTGAAGGGGCATTATTGAGGCCAAAGGGCATGGCCAAAAACTCATAGTGGCCATCATACAAGTAAAATTTTTGTTAGGAATATCATCTTCATGAAGCTAGAACTAGTGATATCTAGAGCAAAGATCTAACTTAGAGAAAAAATGAGTGCCATGAAGCTCATAAATATTAGAGATAAAAAAATTATCATTAATTATGATGTGATTAAGTATGCATAAGTCAATGTAGAGGTGCCATGACCCATATTTTTTACAAACAAGGAGAATTAGGGAGGAATATGGGCTAGTACTAGGGTGAATAATGCCTTGCTTCAATAAGTCTCGAATGAGCATCTCAATGTCAGTCTTTTATTGAAATGGGTAGTGGTAGGGATTGATGTTGGGAGGAATGCTTCTAGGAAAGATATGAATATAGTGGTCCTCTAGTCATGAAGGTGGAAATCCCACTAGTTTGATAAAGACACATGCATACCTATGTAGAATGATTTGTAGATCAGAAGGAGTGGAGACCATTGATGGTTACATTTAGATGGAATGAAGCTAAAAAATGACATCATGTGAATTTTCATTAACAATATTTTCCATGAGATGTGAATTGATGATGTTGAGAGACCCTAGTTGTAATCCTTTAAATGTGTATTTTTTCCCATTGTCTAAAAATTGCATCTAAAGTTTAATAAATCCCATAAGATGGGTCCAAGTGTGTGTAACTATTAGGATCCCAAAATAACATCACATGTGCCTAAGGGTATTAAAAACATGTTATAGTACAAGTTTTAATATCCAATATAGATATGCACATTATGACACTTCCTTTTTCAAGGTAATGTGCCCCTTGACACTCATGACATCAAAGTTAGAGCAAAGATAGATAAAATAATTAGCCCATTTGGCAATTTCAGGGTCAATGAAGTTATGAGTGATACCAAAATAAATGAGTATTATGAGAGGGAAATTCATGAAGTAAACCCTAAATCACATGGTTTTTAGGGTGGTAACTCTTTCTAAGGTATGGAGAGAGATCTTTGGTTGGTCTTCCTGAGAATCAGGTTCCATAATCGATTGAGCTTCTTCTAGATCATCTATTATATCCTAAACATATTCCCAATCTTTATTTTTGGGTGGAGAGTCCACATCCAATAGGTAGAGATCTTACTCAACACATCAATGTCCTCAAGTATATTTTTCATCACAATTATAACATATTCATTTTTCTCTACGGGTTTTCATCTTTGCTTTTGTTAAATTCTTGATAGGAGTGGTTTTATGGGCTAGCATTGTTTAAAATCATTATGTAGTTATATTTCTAAATGGGGAAAAATTAGATTTAAATCACTATTGATATGTGATCTTGTCCTTTTCCAACTTAACCAACCCTAGGGCTTACATTATTCTTGTTGGGCTGGAATATTTTGACCTTAGGTCGAATTGTATCTTTCAGTCCACTAAAAAGTCAACTCTTAAAGAATTCATCAGACAATCCCTCTATGTGATTGGTTAGTTTTTCATATTCTATTTGATATTTTGTCATGGTTCCTATTTGGATAAGTTTAGTGAGTCTTCTTTTGAAGCCATCAAAAGCACTAGGGATAAACCATTTTAAAATGAGGGTGAAAAAATTGGTCCATCTTGGCTCGTCATAAGCCTTAGTATACCAACAATACCATTAACAGTCTCCAAATTCAAAGTGAAAGGATGTAAGTAGAACCTTTTTGGCATGAAAATTATTATGCGAACTAAAATATTATTCTACTGAATAGATCCATCTAGCCATACAATGAAATCAAGTAAAATCAATTTTCAACCCAAGAAAATTACTAGAAGAAGAAAATTCAGTGTCAAAAGAGGACTCTAGATGTCATCTGTTGTTCAAGGTGGTATGTAAAAGATTGAAGTCAAGAATTTTTTTTTCAAAATCTTTAATTTATGTCTTAAGGTGGTAATTTCATCCTCCATGTTTTTTCTCCTATTCAAGTTACTAACACGACCCGAATGAGATATATTTTTGCAATGCGTAGGAAAACTAGAGTTAAGATAAGTTTAGTAATGGAAGTTTGTGATTTGGGTAAAATTAGAAGGGGTAAAGGTACTTTTACTAATATTTTTCAATAGTGGGAGTATGATTGATGAAGATGAGGGTAATTTTAGGAGTGAAAATAGAAAAAATAAAAAATTTATCAAAGAGGGACAAAGGAGTAGAAAAGGGAGATGTGCACTATGGAAATATTTTGAGGCAAACAAATAAAAATAAAAGTTATGGAAAAACAAAAAAAAGGGAAAATTAAGATTTGTGGGAATTAGGAGTGTAATTGGGATATGGAACATCAGGAATAAGATGTGGAGAATGGAATTTTAGGTGTCTAGATAAATTTTGAGGATCAATGGGGCTACAAATGGAGAGGTATGGAAAAAAAACTTCTAGATTATGTTTTATATTTTTTATCTAGCTGTAAGTCCTCTAAGAGTTATCTAATACTCTACAGATATTTTTATAAAAATAATAGGATGAATATTTTCTAGTTTTTGGTTTCTGTCAAATGTCTACCTATAAGTCCTCTGATAGTCTTCAAATACTCTATTGCCAATAGAATTTTTGGTACTCCAATAGAAATATTCTAAAACTACTAGAAAAGGGCCCCAAGTTTTAATGACTATCTAAGGGTTTAAAAATATCTCTCTGGCTACCAATGTATTCTGAGTGAGTACCACTCTTTATAAAAATTTTGGCCATGGGTTTACCTATAAATGATAGCTCTTAGTTTTCCTCACATATGGGAAATAATCAATTAGGATGGGGTCATTTTCTATTTCACTGGTAGGTCCTCTCAATGGCTTAACTACTTTTTAGGGTTTGTGTGGTAATCCTCATAATGAGTTTTAGGGATTTCACCCAAGCACTTCCTATAGTTATGCAGATAGGTTTTTACCTTGATCTAAAATAGATTATTGTGATATAGAAAAATACTTAACTAAATTATGAAACAGAATAGAAAAACACTTTTTAAAAAAATTGGCCCTAAAAATATCTCTGATACTAGATGAGAGGATCCTTCTTGAACAAGTTATCAGATAATTATAGATACATGAAATAAACTATAACAATTAGCAATATACTAAGTCAAATTATTAGAACTAAATTATAATGGTGAATTGCATAATCTCTAGCCTATTCAAGGGGGAAACCTCTTTTGAGCAATCTCAATATAATAAATTTATGGATACCTTCATTGAACTCAACACTTGTTTTTATGCTAAGTCTAATCTAAGAAAATACTACTTCCCATGAATGTGTGATAATAAAAAATGCCAATGAGATGAATTACAAAGCATATTTGTCCATAACAACTATTATACTAACAAAGTAAATAGAAGTAGTAGAATGGGTTCCTAATAACAAGCCATTAGAGACATTCCAAAATTAAATAATGTGATCAAAATTTTGTGTTCAAGACACTTGGAAAAAAATAATATCATAAGACCATTTAGGTAGATGGCAAACTTCTTGATTTATTAGTAGGTAAGTTACTTTTTTTTAAATATGGGGATCGAGGAAATCCTATCATTTCTATAAATATTGGACAACATGAGATACCAAATGTATTAGTAAATTTAGTATATAATATTAATTTAATTACCATGGACACCATGCAAAACCTCTCTTTAAAGGATATACAACCAACTAGTACAATTCTATAGATGGCAGATCATTCCACTACCAAACTATAAGGTGTCTTTGAAGATATAATGTTAATTATAGAGTCATGAGAATATCCTATTGAATTTATTTTCCTCTATCCTAAGAATAATAAAATTAGATACCCATTGATTCTAGTAAGACCTTGGTTATCAACTATATTAGCATTTATTTATTGTAGATCATGAGATATGACCATCTCAAGTGGTTTTAAAGCAAAACAAATTTATTTATATCCACCTGCTCAACCATAAATCAATTCTATCAAATAGTTGTGGGTTGACCAATATAATAAAAAACATGATAATATTTCCTGTCTATCTATGTTCACGATCATTGATCATGTACAAGAAGTAAAGTATGAGTTACTTAGAAGTATTAGAATTATTATGGATCTTGATAGTTTAGCTATGGATCTTGATAGTACAGCTATAGATTATAATAATCTAGCTATGAATTTGGATAAAAGATCCCTTCATGGTAGTACTTCATATCCTTTTGATCAACCATCCTTTTCCACCTCTTCTAACATGTTCTATCACCATAAGGAGATTCAAAACAATGTGATGTAATGGGCACATAAAGGTCAAAACACATTCATAATAGCCTTCCATTATTCTTTAGATAGAGTTATTCCAATATGAGATAAGTTTATCAAATACACTGTCACATTCCATACATTGTTACCACATCCTTATCCTCTCAACTCATTAGTTATTGAGTTCAAAAAAAT
Organism: Torreya grandis; assembly: GCA_037957365.1. Lineage (NCBI taxonomy): Eukaryota > Viridiplantae > Streptophyta > Pinopsida > Cupressales > Taxaceae > Torreya > Torreya grandis. The sequence continues at coordinate 709,493 of JARHVA010005551.1, forward strand.
AAACTCCTCCCATCCAGGCACTAAACAAATCATAAGAGCACTAGGGAAGACACTCAACATAAATAGTTAGTTGACAAATGATCAGGAAATGAAAATTTTTAATGTAATTAAAGATCATATTCAAGATTTTGCTTGGAAATATGGAGAAATGAATGGAATCCATCCAAGTATATGTACACACCATATCTACATAGATAACATTAAACTCATGAGGTAACCTTAAATAATAATTAATCTTGCCTTGAGAGACATTATGAAAACTAAAATTGAAAAGTTGATAGAAGTGGGATTCATTTATCATATTTATGATAGCCAATGGGTCTCTCCTTTGGTCATTATTCCCAATAAAAATGATAAATAGAGAGTATGTGTAGATTAAAGGGAGTTAAATAAAACAACAATGAGAGATTACTTCCCTTTACCCTTCATTAATCAAGTACATGACAACTTGGTTGTGAAAAGATATTTTTCTTTGTTAGATGGATTTAGTGGATACAATCAGATACAAGTGGCACCTAAGGACTAAGATAAAACAACCTTCACTTGTCCATGTGGGAAATTTTACTATAGATTCTTTCCCTTTGGTTTATGTATGCACCTACCACATTTCAACATGTAGTCCTAGCTATATTTTTAGACTTGATCAATGATTGTGTAGAGGTTTATATGGATGATTTTTCTATTCATGGATAATCCTTAAATTAAAGTTTGAAAAATATTACAAAAGTATTTCAAAGATGTGAGGATCACCATTTGTCTTTAAGTCATGAAACTTTTCTAATCATGGTGGAGGAAGGTATAGTTTTATGACATCATATTTCTATAAAATAGATCCAGGTAGACCCAAATAATATTGAATTCATATCAAACTTGCCTATTCCTCAAAATCTAACTGATATGACATCATATTTCTATAGAATAGATCCAGGTAGACCCAAATAATATTGAATTCATATCAAACTTGCCTATTCCTCAAAATCTAACTGATATTAAGATATTATTGGGCCATGCAAGATAGTAAAAAAGATTTATAAAATATTTCAACAATATTTCCACTCCAATGTTTGATTTTCTAACAAAAGAGAGTGAATTTGTTTTGAATTCAGCCTGCCAATAAGCCTTTGAAACCATCAAAGAAAAGTTGAGTTTTGCACTAGTCTTAAGAAGACCTAATTGGCCGCATCCATTCCATATTTATATTAATGCATCCAATCATGGTATGAGATGTTTTCTAGAACAAAAAGATGAAAATGTATGGATGTATGCCATATACTACAAAATCAAGAACTTAACTTCAACTGAAAAAAAGTACACAACTACTAAGAAAGAATACCTTGCTATGATTTATGCCATAAATAAATTTAGACATTATATTAATGGTTATAGAATCTTTGTATACACTAACCATGTAGATATTAGGTATTTGATGAATAAGACAGTTGTAGGAGGAAGAATTATTAGGTAGATGTTATTATTGCAAGAATTTGATATAATAATTATTGATAAACTAGGTAAATTTAATGTGGTTGTTGCTTTTATTTCTAATTAAATAATGTAGATGAAGAAGACCCTATAGAAGATAGATTTTTGGATGAATATTTATTTGTTGTCTTAGCACAATCACCTTGGTTTGTTGATATAACAAATTTTCTAACTATAGGGAAGTTTCCATTTTAGTTTACTAAAAAGGAAAAGAAACATTTGATTAAAATTAGTTATTATTATAAATGGATTAATGGTATACTATTTAAACTTTGACTTGATCATGTTTTTTTGTAGGTGTGTATAAGAAAATAAAATGTATGACATTATCTTTTCTTGTCATGATGAACCTGATGGAGGACACTATTCAGTGAAAAGAACATTACATAAGATCTTTGGAGTTGGTTACTTTTGGATAATTCTTCACAAGTAACTAAAATCATATATTTGACAATTTGATCCATTTTAGAGAATGGGTAAACCTACATTATCCTCTAATATGCCCCTCTATCCACAAGTAGTTATAGAACATTTTAAGAAGTAAGACATGGACTTTGATTGGGTCATAGATCCACCTTCACAAGGTAAATAATACTTGTTGGTATGTATGGATAATGTAACCAAATGGGCTTAAGTACATGATCTTTCATTTGTAAGAGAAGAAATAGTAGTATATTTCCTCTATTCTAAGATCATGCAACAATTTAGATCACCAAGGGAGATAATATCTGATTAGGAACCATAGTTCATGTTCAATATGATCTAACCATTCATAGAAATCTACCAAGTCAACCAAAGACAATATTATCCATACCATCCTCAATAAAATTGATAAGTAGAAGTTAATAATAGAGAATTGGAGAATATCCTTACTAAGATAGTCAGTATCAACAAAAAGAATTAGGTAGACAAACTACCAAAATCTATTTGGGCATATAACACCACATGGATAACCACTGCACTAGAAGTAGGAATTGGTATTTGGTAAGAAAAATCTCCTTTAAATTGAATTTGAAATGTAGACTTTGAGGACTACACTATAAGTAGGAATTGATTTATACAAATCACAAAGAGAAAGAATTTTATAATTGAATGAATTAGATGAGATGAGAAAAGAATCTTTGTAGGAAATCAAGACGAAGCAGTATCATAGAAAGAAATGGCATGAATTTTATATCAAAGAGAGATAGTTCAAAGAAAGAGATTGGGCATTCTTGTATGACTCCAAGTATCATCACTACAAAGTTAAGTTGAGAACTAGATGGTTAGGACCATTTCAAATAAAAAAGATTTTTTACAATGGTTGAGTATAGTTATTACCTATTGATGGAAATTAGAAAACCCTTTTTGTTCATGGACATCAGTAAAATTTGTATTAGTAGCCTTCCAGCAAAGAGAAATTCATTCAACTAGAATAAAATGAGTTTGGCACCATAGAAGAACTCAAATCTTCCATGGTAATTGATTTTTAAAAACATAATGGCTTAAATAAAAGAAGAGGCTCCACCTCTTCTCTAAAAAGTATAAGTATAATAATAATAATAATAATAATAATAATAATAATAATAATAATAATAATAATAATAATAATAATAATAATAATAATAATAAAATTTAACAATGAAAATCCTCAGGGACATTATTGATAGTCATGTTTAGAAAACTAGTTTGATGGTTGTTCATGTACTGAATGATGAGCCTTGACTAGAAAACTAGTAAATGGTTGGTCAAGGGAAAAAAATAAAAAAGTGAGTATAGAAATTTAGGAATCATGATTTATTCTCTTGTTTCTAAAGCAATAAATTTTGTGTTATTATTTTTTGTTCTATTCCTCATAACTAATTAATGAAATTTTCTATGTAATAATAGGTAAAGAAGTCGAACAAGGAGAATATCATGATTTTTAAGGTATAGTATTTATTTTTATAATAAAAATTAGATTTGGATTTCTAAGTTGCATGCATTTGATCAAAACCTTAGAATAAGAATTTTCCATAGGGTGATATAAGGAGAATATTCCATGACATCAACAAAAGATTATTTCCTAAAGTAAAAGTTTGAATACTTAAGTGTATGTTACGAACAATGTCCTTTCAATCCCTAAGTTACTTTATGATGACATGTCCTTATACTATTTCACTCATGAGAAAAGCAAAGGTTTTAAAGACTTGGTAGTAGAATGATTTTAATAAGAATGAGAAGGGAAAATATATGCCATCATTGTTTAGAATTGAAATTTTATTTGCACCTAAAACTCCAAAGATATATTATTTCAATTTATTTATTTTTTAGAAAAGTGTTTTGTTTTGTAAAAAGGGTAAGGATTGACAGTGAATTATGCAAAATACAAACTCAAATTGGGGCTAAAGACAAAGTATAAACCAAAAACCATGAACGATCTATTAAAGGATAAACCAGTTAAGTAGATACTAATAATATCTAGATGGCTTAAATTCCTTCTCAAATTCTAGGGTTAAGATGAAACATTGGTTTTTTATTTCATACTCCATTTAAAATCCAACTTCTCCACTATTCAAGGTGTAAAGATACTATTTTCCAGTCAGATTTTCAGTGAGCTATTGGGAGTTCTAGATGAAGGAGCAAGAATTACAAGAAAATGTTCATTTAGTGATCCCATTTGAATTTTTAGTAGTGAATGAGAATGAATACTAGTTTAAGTCCAATATGTTAAAGGCATAAATCAAGGGATTTAGCATGGAATCTTTGCCTAAACCATGGAGGTCCATTTATTTTTAGCTTATAAAATACTTAACCTATGAAGGGAAATGTAATGTCTTAAGATATATAGTATTGAGTATGTTAATCCACCTAAGATATGGTACACATCCCCAACACTAAATTAATTCTCCTTCATCCTTGCTAAAATCTATTTAGGTTATGGCCATGAGGTATCTAAAAAGTCCATCTGCCATTCACCACCATGGGTTAATCCAATTAATCATTCAACACCATTTTGTGCAATAATAAAATGGCTCAGAAGTTTGGACTACCTTCCATGAGGTTAAAAAGATAAAAATCCTTAAAATTGATAGAAAAATACCCTTAGATAATCATGATTCAATTTCTATAACTCAATCAAGAACTTCTTACAAATAAATTATCCTTAAATCCACTCACAGTACATGATCCATAGTCAAATATGCTACACTAAAACTTTAGGTCCTCTTCATGTGATTCAACCATATGAGCCAAAAAAATTAAGGATTATATTTTCTACTAGAAATTTGAAGCAACCTATATGTTGCCCCTATCTAGGAACCTATCCAAATCATTGAAGACAAATCATCTACAAACCCTATCTCACAACTTAAACTTCAAAAAAACTATGTAGAACCCCTTTATTTTCCTCAAAAGAAGAGGATAAAATCAATAGTGGTTATTGATAGTGATGAAAGTATAGATGCAAAAACCATGAATAGCTTAAGACATGACACTACTACCACTATTAGTAAGGCCCAGAATAGAGACAAAGTAGAGAACCATCTTACATAGAATGATTTTTCTAAAACTATCCCTGATGAGGTTCTTATTTCCTCGACACAAAAATAAATGGATAAAGGAAAGTACCCAATGACTAAATAAGAAGGTATCTAAAAAATCCAACCCAATGATCTAAGAAAGATATTGATGAATTACTCTATATAGCTTAGAATAAATATTTTATCATTTCACTTCTAATGAAACAAATAGAAAATATTGAAAGTTAGTCTCTAAATAAATTAGGTGATTCAAATAATGGAATCATTGATTTATGGACCTATACTAAAACACTTTAAGAAGACAATATTTATTTGAGAATAAATATTCTCAAGTTTGAACAAGAAAATGTTAGATTAAGAGCTCAAATAGATTATAGATCCTCTAATATTCATCCTAAAGCTATGATATATCAAGGTTGTCAAAATATTTTATCTATTCTTGATGTGAGAAATCAATGGGAACAAGTTTGCTTAGAGCTTGAGGAGTTAAAGAGGTAAAACCACCTTCATGGGAAGGAGAAGCATCAACTAAAAGAGGAATTGGCACAAGCTCAGCAAAAATAAGACCAAGATAAACAAAATCTTAAATTCACATGCCAACTTAGTGAAAAAAATTTATCTTGTAGGGCTCCTTCCTCTACATATAGTTTATTTTTGCATGAGTAGTTTTTCAAATGGAAAATATTAAAAATTTCTTGTGGTCTACCTTCTAAAATTAACATAAGTATTGAATTCATGATAGTTTATCAAACCAATACTACATATAGGTAATATTTTTTATGTGAATTTTACTTTTGAGATGTCATTTTGGGTAATAAAAATACTTTCGTGGTGAACCTATTTATGGGAGAACTTTAATAGGGCTCTTCTTTCTACATATAGAAATTAGATTACATGGTAAGATAGATATGATGATCATATAACCTTGAAAGAGATGTTGTTCTATGTATTATACCCCAATTTAGTAATGGAAAATACATATTGGAGAAATTATAGAGTTTTTATCAATAGTCTAGGATCTGTGATCATTATCTCTATACCTTGTGTTTTATTGCTTTAGGAAATTAGGCTTTTAATTCTTAAATAATAAATGGATCTAAGAATTGTAAATTAGTGAATAATATGCTTTAATTAACCTACTAATTTTTGTAAATAGATAGTATTTTTTATTTTTCTAAATATAGCATCAAGTGAGAGAAAATATAACTTAGCTTATTCTAGTTAATCTAGTCTAAGACAAAGCTTGATATTGAAGGAGAAGGACTAAAAAATAGGTTAGAATAGGTTCCTGAACTTTATTTTTGGGTTGGATATGAGTAACAAAAGTGGACACCCTACTTTCTAGCATTGTAGTCCTATTCTAGCACTATTGTCCTAAGGTTGAAATCTTTTTGGGTTCTATTCAATAGGCTTGTGTTAACCTGTCTATGAATTTTTAAGGCCTAAAAGCCTATAGAGATCACTATGTGCTTGATTTAGTATTCAAAACCCTTAGGATCCATTTTTTACTTGAACTTGAATGGAAATTTGTGAAAGATAGAGAAGGAGTTAGTGTGTAAAGGATACACTGGATGCACTTCACACTTCATGTGTGGGCACGCTACCTACATACCAATAATCTGAAGAGGGATCAAGCTAATGTAGTTCTCCCATTGAAGTGCTTAGTGTAATTATGTATGATGTATGTAAATAGATACAAAAATAGATGTACTTTGGATGACTAAGGATTGGTATGAATGATTAAATAGGCTTGAAATTCTCTTATAAGGATATATGTATAAAATAGGAAAGAGTGGTTGAGTGTACTTGCTTGTATTCTTGATTATTTCCTCTAAATGGGTGAAAACCCTTGTAAATGGACTTTGAATGGACTTTTATAGGGTAATTAATGATCATGGATTAAATGAAATTATATTAGGCTAATAGGGAAAAAGACAAGGATTCAATAAAATATGATTGTTAGAGGTAAAAATGCACTTAGACAACAATGCCAAAAATGGGACACCCCAGGTTCTAGTGTTCTTATCCAATTTGGGTGCTATTATCCTAAGGGGATGAGACCTAGGGGGATATATCTAGGCTTGAAAGGGATAGTTGGGTATGAAATAACTAAGTCTAGATGGTTATGGATGATTATTAATCATTGAAAGAATAACCTAGAAGGGTTGTGTGAGCAAGAAGGAGGACCTATGGATTGGGTGTCATTAGCCATGCCTAAGTCATCCAATTTAGCATTTTATATGACCATATTTAGCCCCAATTTATTCTAGTGATATAGGAAAGTGAAATACTAGGATAAAGGAACAAAAATAAAACATACTTGAACTTACCTATAAGGGAGAAGTTCATGAAGTTGTGTGATGTTGGATGTGTATAGAGAAAACACGTTGTGAAGTGTGAATCTACAAATGAAAACTTAAATTAGATCATTTATTACTAGATACACTATATCTAAACTAAGAACATACAAAAGATGATTAAGAGGGATAAAAAAGAATGAATACACCTCACCGGGTACGTGAACCAATACAGAACCTATTGTGATGTTGGGTTGTGTTGAGTATGTATTGAATCAAGAGTAATATCATGAATGGAGCTAAGTAATTAATTCCCCAAAAGGTGGCTTAAGAATATAAATGATGGCCCTATGGCTCCATTATCACCAAATAAGTGAAGTTAATGAATCATTCATGTGTTAATCGATGTCTGGACTATGTGTCCAATCCCTCAGAATATGTGGCTCAAAAATACAAAGGTTGGCATTTTGGCTCCATCATTACCACATGAAGTGAAGCTATGAAGTGATACTGGTATATAATAGATTTCATATGAAATGGCTCATGGATCCCATGGATGTGTTAGAAATTTGACAATGTGGCATGGATAACCTAAATGTATGCTAGAAACTAGGCCACTCGTGGCTGTTTCAAAAGATGGAGGTTAGGCTTGTATGAAAGCCACATTAAAACTGATGTACTAGGCTTATATGAAATCCAAATTAGGAAATTGGGTACTCAAAAAGTTAAACTTGTATGAAAGTTCAACTTGAAAATTATGTCAACTACCTATAGATGTATTAAGGTACACAACTACTAAGAATGCTTCAAATAAACTAAACTTGGAAACAAAAGAAGATCAATGTACTACACACATTTCCATTAATCATTGATGTCTATAAATAAAATTTATACCAACTACCTAATATTAACTAAAATTGAGAACCATCATGTCATGCATGATAACCCCCTATATCTAAGAAAACTATACTAAAACTACTGAATCTGACTGATTTGGAAGTGCAAAAACTATCCCTGAACTAAACTTTTTGCCTATTTCTAGAAAACCTAGGTATTTTTCTACCTGGACAAGAGTGCCAAAATGTGGGCACCCCTATGTTTGGTGTTAATATCTATTTCTAGCATTGTTGTTAGATGTGAAAATTGGTTACTGATATAGAACTGTCACTATTTTTTTCTTTGTTTTAACTAGTTTGACCTTTAGATTATATATTGAGTGGTTTGAATAATATTGTTTCAACTATTAGGAGCTTTGGTTTTTATGACAAAACCCTTATTTGATGCCTCCTCTTCTGAGGGTAGGAATGATGAACCTATAATGATTGTCCTCAAAAGAAAAGAGTCTTGTAAGTGTGTTAAGTTGCATAGATATGTGATATAACATTTAATATTTTATAATAGTTTTCAAGATATAGCAATGTTTGTATTGATATATTGTTAAATCAACAAGGGTATGCCTAGATAGATATAACAATGTGAAAGCATGTGCAAAGTACTAAACTAGAAATGTTACATATTAATTTTTAGTTGTTAGTTAGAGGGATGGAGCATGATGTCCATCATGGCATCCAAGAAAGCAAAGGAAATGCATGATATGGATCATGGCATTACACACATTCAAAAGTAGACAAGTGATCAAGAAAACAAATAAGAAGCAAGAAACACACAAGGATGGCCAAGGGGCCATGTAAACAAGGGACATGGGCACATATCACTCAAACTAGAAAATAGTCATGGAAGGCATGTTCAGATGCCACATGTACATATAAGTGAAAAATAAAAATCTGGAATAAGGGCCAAAATCACATGAAAGAGTACAAGTAAAGAACATTGGAAAATTTCCTAAGGCACACACATGAATAGAAGCAAAGGACATTGGTAGCTATCCTAAGTCACAAGTAGGAGACAAGCTAGAATTAGGAATGTAATCACACAAGATGCACTAAGCAAGTAGAGAAAGCATGTAATAATTGGAAGGATACAAGCACATATAACTAATAAAATCAAATGTGAAAGTATGAAAAACATGTGTAGTATAAGACTAGGTATATGCTAAGAGATACAAAAGTGCTAGATACTAGTAAAATGTCAATATAATATTCTATGTAAGCTATAAAGTAATGTAAATCAACATGATAACTCAGAGTGTGTATTGTAGGAATGGCATAACTTGGATGGTTTAGTCATGTATAATATTCCCCTAGTGGATGTATATATCAATGTATGTCTTAAAGGTAGAAGTAGGAATGCCCCATCTATGGGTAGAATGATGGAATCAAATAGCTGGATGTTACTACACACACTCAAAGAATATCAAGTGAATCATGGTAATGTATAAAATTGACATACAATAGCATGAAATAGAAAATGTAATTCCTAAAAATGATATTAGTAATATAAAGCATAGATGATGCATACAATAAAAATGTTTTTGGTATTTTTGATATGTTTTGAATCTTTTTATATTTTGCATTCTTTTGTATTGTTTTTGTATTTTGATATAAGTTATGTACAAGAAAAATTGGGAATAAATGATGTAATGTCCCCAATTTTCTATTAAAATGGTTTAATTAATTAATTAAATTATTATGAAAATAAAATTAACTTCTTTTAGAAGTTTCTTTGGAAGGCTTTAAAAGAAGGGGAAAGCAAAGCATTTGCATTATCTAATATCTTCTTTTGCAAAATTATTCTGAGAAGCTTGAATCTGTGATTCAGCTGGAATCTCTGAGGACGAAACCCTTCAGTAGATTGGCAAGGAGTTGGATGAAAACCCAGTGCTTTGTCAGAGGTGGATTCGAGACGGAATCCAGATTGTGCATATTGGTCAGTTCGGGAGCTTCAGAGGCCATTCACAGAGTATACCAGGGTTCAGCCTATGCAAATGGGTCCCAGGTATTTATTCATTGTTTAGGTTCCAGATTTATATATTTTATTTGCATATTAGGTTCGGGTACAGAAATCCGTACGGATAGATAGATCGGCACCAGGCCGTACCAACAGGGTCAGAGAAAGGAAAGGGCACAGTTCGGCTGCAGGGTTATACAGAGACCGGCATCGGCATATAGGCCGAGATCGGCCGATTATCTACCGATGCCGGCAATCAGGGCCGTCGGGTATCGACCGACATCGGCATCCTCAGAGACCGACGTCGGCGACTGTGTGTTCTAGACACAGCAGGCTGGGAGCACGCAATCCCAAGATTTTTATTTCCAATTTGGTTGTTGTTATAATAATTGGGTTTTGAGACCAATCTGTAATAATTTTATGACATTTGGGGCTATAGTATCAGTTACATTCTATTTTATATCTTTGTCCAATTGATTGAATGCTGTAAGTAGTGGAAATCAATTTTATTTGCTTTCAATTCTAGTTTGGGATCTTTCAGTGGTATCAGAGCCATGCATCTTGCCAGCCTGTAGGGGTAAAACTATTTTATTTCTATGCATCCTGGAAGATTTGATAGAAGCCATAGATATTTTACACGAAGTAGAGCTCAGTACGAGTGAGATTTGGGTTTAGGACAGCGATCTATCATGGCCGAAGAACAGAGGAATGCCCATAGAAACCAGGCTGAAGAAGAAAGGGAGATGATGAGGACCCTCATCACTACCCAACCCAGGATTGTTCAGGCTCTAGACCGACTACAGGATACCATGGAGCGTTTAGAGGTGGATAGACACAGAGGAAGAAGGAATAGATCAGCTTCAGTGACTAGTAGTGATCATACCAATCATTCCAGTCAGCATAGTCACCATTCCCGTTCTTCAGTGGGGAGCTCCCGTCATTCCTCTAGGCGACATCATCATCATACACCTACTCCTAATAGACCATTACTGCCTCAGTTTGTACCAGGTGGACAACCAGTATAGGTGGAACCACCAGAGATGGGGTTCCAAGAGTCCATTTTGACAGTGACAGCAGAATGGAGAGCTTTACCGCCAGAGGTTAGGGAGGTTTTTCCTTTTCCCCAGTATTGTGCATAGCGTAGAGACACGGCTAGACTCAGGGGAGATCAGGGTAATAGGCCACCACAGCAGCAGCATAATCATGACCTCAATAGAGATATAGGGAAGATTACATTGGCTTCATATAATGGTTCTGGAGAGACTAGTGCAAGAGCTTGGGTCCACAAGCTAGACATATATCTTTCTTTGAGGCCCATGCCTGAGCGTGAAGCCATTCAGTTTATGGTATTACATCTAGAGGGGATCGCATATGATTGGTGGCACCATGGATTGGTCACTCAGGATCATGCTTTAGTTCACTCCTATGCTGAGTTCACTGAGAGACTTATTGCATGATTTGATCGTAAGGATACAGAACTTTACTATAGGGAGTTGGCTCATCTTAAACAAAGTGGTCACGTAGAAACTTATATTAATGAGTTTCAGCATATTTCAGTTATGGTACCTGATATGCCTCAGAGACGGAGTGTGATGTTGTTTATTGAGGGATTACAGGATAGACTTAAGGGACTGGTATGTGCTTTCCAACCAGCCACTCTTAAGGATGCCATTGATGTGACATTGAGACTGGACACTGTTCCCACTTCTTATCAGGGTGATAAGAAAATAGCTGCGAAATCTCGGCCTATACAGAAGGCCAACACACCACAAATTAAAAAAGGGCCATCCTCTACAAATCCTTGGATGAATCAGGAGACTAGGAATGACTTGAGGAGGAAAAAGTTATGTTTTTCTTGCAAAGACCCATGGGAGCCAGGCCACCGTTGCATGGGTAAAGGAAAGGTTCATCTGATTGAGGTAACTTCGGAGTGTGGAGATGAGGAGGTCCCTGATACAGACATTGAGGATAATATTGAGCAGGATCAGATACAGTTGGAGTTAGACACCCCAGAGCCTTTGGCATCAGCCAAAGCAATTATGGCTACTCTCTCCAGTTATCCTAACTTTCATGCCTTTCGGTTGAAAGGTACACTTGAGGGTAAGTGGGTAGTGAGCTTGGTAGATACAGGTGCTACACATAACTTCATTGACCGAAAGTTAGTGGGAAGGCGTAGATTACAGTATGAGAAGTTTGGTGGTTTCGGGGTAAAGGTGGCAGATGGTGCAGTATTGGGTTGTACCAAATGGATTCCACGGCTCAACATTCAGATAGGGAATTACACTTTGACCGATGATTTTTATGTGTTTCCTTTAGAGGATAATGATGTGGTCTTGGGCATGTAGTGGTTACAGGGTATTGGGCGCTACATTATTGATCACCGCCGTATGCAGTTAGAATTCCTTTCTGGGGGAAGGAAGATTATCTTGAAGGTAGAGCAAGATGGAGGACCTAAGGAGGGGTCATCCCACAGGATGGAGTCTCATTTTATAGATGATGTGGTACCTAATTCTATTTGTTACAGGGCATTTTCCTTTCCAATTATAAGTCTACATCCTTATGGGGATTGTGAGAGTTTGTTAATCAGAGTAGCGCAGCGACCCTTTTCTATGTCTAAGGTATGTGATGGTGAATTTGCTAATTACATATTGAGGATTATCACACTACTCTCTAGGAGAAACAAGGTGAATGTAGTCACAGATATTTTCCAGCCTGGTGTTTTTGACAGAAGAATTAGCAAATTTTTGAGATTAATATGGCATCCAGGTAGTTGGTATTGGGTATCAGGAGTGAATTGCTTGAGGACAAGCAATCTCCAGGAAGGGATGACTGTAATGTCCCCAATTTTCTATTAAAATGGTTTAATTAATTAATTAAATTATTATGAAAATAAAATTAACTTCTTTTAGAAGTTTCTTTGGAAGGCTTTAAAAGAAGGGGAAAGCAAAGCATTTGCATTATCTAATATCTTCTTTTGCAAAATTATTCTGAGAAGCTTGAATCGGTGATTCAGCTGGAATCTCTGAGGATGAAACCCTTCAGTAGATTGGCAAGGAGTTGGACGAAAACCCAGTGCTTTGTCAGAGGTGGATTCGAGACGGAATCCAGATTGTGCATATTGGTCAGTTCGGGAGCTTCAGAGGCCATTCACAGAGTATACTAGGGTTCAGCCTATGCAAATGGGTTCCAGGTATTTATTCATTGTTTAGGTTCCAGATTTATATATTTTATTTGCATATCAGGTTCGGGTACAGAAATCCGTACGGATAGATAGATCGGCACCAGGCCGTACCAACAGGGTCAAAAAAAGGAAAGGGCACATTTCAGCTACAGGGTTATACAGAGACCGGCATCGGCATATAGGCCGACATCGGCCGATTATCTACCGACGCCGGCAATCAGGGCCGTCAGGTATCGACCAATGTCAGCATCCTCAGAGACCGACATTGGTGACTGTGTGTTCTGGACACAGCAGGCCGGGAGCACGCAATCCCAGGTTTTTTATTTCCAGTTTGGTTGTTGTTATAATAATTGGGTTTTGAGACCAATCTGTAATAATTTTATGACATTTGGGGCTATAGTATCAGTTACATTCAGTTTTATATCTTTGTCCAATTGATTAAATGCTGTAAGTAGTGGAAATCAATTTTATTTGCTTTCAATCCTAGTTTGGGATCTTTCAGTGGTATCAGAGCCATGCATCTTGCCAGCCTGTAGGGGTAAAACTATTTTATTTCTATGCATCCTGGAAGATTTGATAGAAGCCATAGATATTTTACACAAAGTAGAGCTCAGTACGAGTGAGATTTGGGTTTAGGACAGCGATCTATCATGGCCGAAGAATAGAGGAATGCCCATAGAAACCAGGCTGAAGAAGAAAGGGAGATGATGAGGACCCTCATCACTACCCAACCCAGGATTGTTTAGGCTCTAGACCGATTACAGGATACCATGGAGCATTTAGAGGTGGATAGACACAGAGGAAGAAGGAATAGATCAGCTTCAGTGACTAGTAGTGATCATACCAATCATTCCAGTCAGCATAGTCACCATTCCCGTTCTTCAGTGGGGAGCTCCCGTCATTCCTCTAGGCGACATCATCATCATACACCTACTCCTAATAGACCATTACTACCTTAGTTTGTACCAGGTGGACAACCAGTACAGGTGGAACCACCAGAGATGGGGTTCCAAGAGTCTGTTTTGGCAGTGACAGCAGAATGGAGAGCTTTACCCCCAGAGGTTAGGGAGGTTTTTCCTTTTCCCCAGTATTGTGCACAGCGTAGAGACACGACTAGACTCAGGGGAGATCAGGGTAATAGGCCACCACAGCAGCAGCATAATCATGACCTTAATAGAGCTACAGGGAAGATTACATTGGCTTCATATAATGGTTCTGGAGAGACTAGTGCAAGAGCTTGGGTCCACAAGCTAGACATATATCTTTCTTTGAGGCCCATGCCTGAGCGTGAAGCCATTCAGTTTACGGTATTACATCTAGAGGGGATCACATATGATTGGTGGCACCATGGATTGGTCACTCAGGATCATGCTTTAGTTCACTCCTATGCTGAGTTCACTGAGAGACTTATTGCACGGTTTGACCGTAAGGATACAGAACTTTACTACAGGGAGTTGGCTCATCTTAGACAGAGTGGTCACGCAGAAACTTATATTAATGAGTTTCAGCATATTGCAGTTATGGTACCTGATATGCCTTAGAGACGGAGTGTGATGTTGTTTATTGAGGGATTACAGGATAGACTTAAGGGACTAGTACGTGCTTTCCAACCAGCCACTCTTAAGGATGCCATTGATGTGACATTGAGACTGGACACTGTTCCCACTTCTTATCAGGGTGAGAAGAAAATAGCTACAGAATCTCGGCCTATACAGAAGGCCAACACACCACAAACTAAAGAAGGGCCATCCTCTACAAATCCTTGGATGAATCAGGAGACTAGGAATGACTTGAGGAGGAAAAAGTTATGTTTTTCCTACAAAGACCCATGGGAGCCAGGCCACCATTGCATGGGTAAAGGAAAGGTTCATCTGATTGAGGTAACTTCAGAGTGTGGAGATGAGGAGGTCCCTGATACAGACATTGAGGATAATATTGAGCAGGATCAGATACAGTTGGAGTTAGACACCCCAGAGCCTTTGGCATCAGCCAAAGCAATTATGGCTACTCTCTCCAGTTATCCTAACTTTCATGCCTTTCAGTTGAAAGGTACACTTGAGGGTAAGTGGGTAGTGAGCTTGGTAGATACAGGTGCTACACATAACTTCATTGACCGGAAGTTAGTGGGAAGGTGTAGATTACAGTATGAGAAGTTTGGTGGTTTCAGGGTAAAGGTGGCAGATGGTGCAGTATTGGGTTGTACCAAACGGATTCCACGGCTCAGCATTCAGATAGGGAATTACACTTTGACCGATGATTTTTATGTGTTTCCTTTAGAGGATAATGATGTGGTCTTGGGCATGTAGTGGTTACAGGGTATTGGGCGCTACATTATTGATCACCGCCGTATGCAGTTAAAATTCCTTTCTGGGGGAAGGAAGATTATCTTGAAGGTAGAGCAAGATGGAGGACCTAAGGAGGGGTCATCCCACAGGATGGAGTCTCATTTTATAGATGATGTGGTAACTAATTCTATTTGTTGCAGGGCATTTTCCTTTCCAATTATAAGTCTACATCCTTATGGGGATTGTGAGAGTTTGTTAATCAGAGTAGTGCAACGGCCCTTTTCTAAGTCTAAGGTATGTGATGGTGAATTTGCTAATTACATATTGAGGATTATCACACTGCTCTCTAGGAGAAACAAGGTGAATGTAGTCATAGATATTTTCCAGCCTGGTGTTTCTGACAGAAGAATTAGCAAATTTTTGAGATTAATATGGCATCTAGGTAGTTGGTATTGGGTATCAGGAGTGAATTGCTTGAGGACAAGCAATCTCCAGGAAGGGATGACTATAATGTCCCCAATTTTCTATTAAAATGGTTTAATTAATTAATTAAATTATTATGAAAATAAAATTAACTTCTTTTAGAAGTTTCTTTGGAAGGGTTTAAAAGAAGGGGAAAGCAAAGCATTTGCATTATCTAATATCTTCTTTTGCAAAATTATTCTGAGAAGCTTGAATCGGTGATTCAGCTGGAATCTCTGAGGATGAAACCCTTCAGTAGATTGGCAAGGAGTTGGATGAAAACCCAGTGCTTTGTCAGAGGTGGATTCGAGACGGAATCTAGATTGTGCATATTGGTCAGCTCGGGAGCTTCAGAGGCCATTCACAGAGTATACCAGGGTTTAGCCTATGCAAATGGGTTCCAGGTATTTATTCATTGTTTAGGTTCCAGATTTATATATTTTATTTGCATATCAGGTTCGGGTACAGAAATCCATACGGATAGATAGATCGGCACCAGGCCGTACCAATAGGGTCAGAGAAAGGAAAGGGCACAGTTCGGTTGCAAGGTTATACAGAGACCGGCATCGGCATATAGGCCGACATCGGCCGATTATCTACCGACACCGGCAATCAGGGCCGTCAGGTATCGACCGACGTCGGCATCCTCAGAGACCGACGTCGGCGACTGTGTGTTCTGGACACAGCAGGCCGGGAGCACGGAATCCCAAGTTTTTTATTTCCAGTTTGGTTGTTGTTATAATAATTGGGTTTTGAGACCAATCTGTAATAATTTTATGACATTTGGGGCTATAGTATCAGTTACATTCAGTTTTATATCTTTGTCCAATTGATTGAATGCTGTAAGTAGTGGAAATCAATTTTATTTGCTTTCAATCCTAGTTTGGGATCTTTCAGTGGTATCAGAGCCATGCATCTTGCCAGCATGTAGGGGTAAAACTATTTTATTTCTATGCATCCTGGAAGATTTGATAGAAGCCATAGATATTTTACACGAAGTAGAGCTTAGTACGAGTGAGATTTGGGTTTAGGACAGTGATCTATCATGGCCGAAGAACAGAGGAATGCCCATAGAAACCAGGCTGAAGAAGAAAGGGAGATGATGAGGACCCTCATCACTACCCAACCCAAGATTGTTCAGGCTCTAGACCGATTACAGGATACCATGGAGCATTTAGAGGTGGATAGACACAGAGGAAGAAGGAATAGATCAGCTTCAGTGACTAGTAGTGATCATAACAATCATTCCAGTCAGCATAGTCACCATTCCCGTTCTTCAGTGGGGAGCTCCCGTCATTCCTCTAGGCGACATCATCATCATACACCTACTCCTAATAGACCATTACTGCCTCAGTTTGTACCAGGTGGACAACCAGTAAAGGTGGATCCACAAGAGATGGGGTTCCAAGAGTCCGTTTTGGTAGTGACAGCAGAATGGAGAGCTTTACCCCCAGAGGTTAGGGAGGTTTTTCCTTTTCCCCAGTATTGTGCACAGCATAGAGACACGGCTAGACTCAGGGGAGATCGGGGTAATAGGCCACCATAGCAGTAGCATAATCATGACCTCAATAGAGCTACAGGGAAGATTACATTGGCTTCATATAATGGTTCTGGAGAGACTAGTGCAAGAGCTTGGGTCCAGAAGCTAGACATATATCTTTCTTTGAGGCCCATGCCTGAGCGTGAAGCCATTCAGTTTACGGTATTACATCTAGAGGGGATCGTATATGATTGGTGGCACCATGGATTGGTCACTCAGGATCATGCTTTAGTTCACTCCTATGCTGAGTTCACTGAGAGACTTATTGCACGGTTTGACCGTAAGGATACAAAACTTTACTACAGGGAGTTGGCTCATCTTAGACAGAGTGGTCACACAGAAACTTATATTAATGAGTTTCAGCATATTGCAGTTATGGTACCTGATATGCCTTAGAGATGGAGTGTGATGTTGTTTATTGAGGGATTACAGGATAGACTTAAGGGACTGGTACGTGCTTTCCAACCAGCCACTCTTAAGGATGCCATTGATGTGACATTGAGACTGGACACTGTTCCCACTTCTTATCAGGGTGATAAGAAAATAGCTGCGGAATCTCAGCCTATACAGAAGGCCAACACACCACAAATTAAAGAAGGGCCATCCTCTACAAATCCTTGGATGAATCAGGAGACTAGGAATTACTTGAGCAGGAAAAAGTTATGTTTTTCCTGCAAAGACCCATGGGAGCCAGGCCACCGTTGCATGGGTAAAGGAAAGGTTCATCTGATTGAGGTAACTTTGGAGTGTGGAGATGAGGAGGTCCCTGATACGGACATTGAGGATAATATTGAGCAGGATCAGATACAGTTGGAGTTAGACACCCCAGAGCCTTTGGCATCAGCCAAAGCAATTATGGCTACTCTCTCCAGTTATCCTAACTTTCATGCCTTTCAGTTGAAAGGTACACTTGAGGGTAAGTGGGTAGTGAGCTTGGTAGATACAGGTGCTACACATAACTTCATTGACCGGAAGTTAGTGGGAAGGCGTAGATTACAGTATGAGAAGTTTGGTGGTTTCGGGGTAAAGGTGGCAGATGGTGCAGTATTGGGTTGTACCAAACGGATTCCATAGCTCAGCATTCAGATAGGGAATTACACTTTGACCGATGATTTTTATGTGTTTCCTTTAGAGGATAATGATGTGGTCTTGGGCATGCAGTGGTTACAGGGTATTGGGCGCTACATTATTGATCACCGCCGTATGCAGTTAGAATTCCTTTCTGGGGGAAGGAAGATTATCTTGAAGGTAGAGCAAGATGGAGGACCTAAGGAGGGGTCATCCCACAGGATGGAGTCTCATTTTATAGATGATGTGGTAACTAATTCTATTTGTTGCAGGGCATTTTCCTTTCCAATTATAAATCTACATCCTTATGGGGATTGTGAGAGTTTGTTAATCAGAGTAGCGCAGCGGCCCTTTTCTAAGTCTAAGGTATGTGATGGTGAATTTGCTAATTACATATTGAGGATTATCACACTACTCTCTAGGAGAAACAAGGTGAATGTAGTCACAGATATTTTCCAGCTTGGTGTTTCTGACAGAAGAATTAGCAAATTTTTGAGATTAATATGGCATCTAGGTAGTTGGTATTGGGTATCAAGAGTGAATTGCTTGAGGACAAGCAATCTCCAGGAAGGGATGACTGTAATGTCCCCAATTTTCTATTAAAATGGTTTAATTAATTAATTAAATTATTATGAAAATAAAATTAACTTCTTTTAGAAGTTTCTTTGGAAGGCTTTAAAAGAAGGGGAAAGCAAAGCATTTGCATTATCTAATATCTTCTTTTGCAAAATTATTCTGAGAAGCTTGAATCGGTGATTCAGTTGGAATCTCTGAGGATGAAACCCTTCAGTAGATTGGCAAGGAGTTGGATGAAAACCCAGTGCTTTGTCAGAGGTGGATTCGAGACGGAATCCAGATTGTGCATATTGGTCAGTTCGGGAGCTTCAGAGGCCATTCACAGAGTACCCCAGGGTTCAGCCTATGCAAATGGGTTCCAGGTATTTATTCATTGTTTAGGTTCCAGATTTATATATTTTATTTGCATATCAGGTTCAGGTACAGAAATCCATACGGATAGATAGATCGGCACCAGGCCGTACCAACAGGGTCAGAAAAAGGAAAGGGCACAGTTCGGCTGCAGGGTTATACAGAGACCGGCATCGGCATATAGGCCGACATCGGCCGATTATCTACCGACACCGGCAATCAGGGCCATCGGGTATCGATCGACGTCGGCATCCTCAGAGACCGACATCGGCGACTGTGTGTTCTGGACACAGCAGGCCGGGAGCACGCAATCCCAGGTTTTTTATTTCCAGTTTGGTTGTTGTTATAATAATTGGGTTTTGAGACCAATCTGTAATAATTTTATGACATTTGGGGCTATAGTATCAGTTACATTCGGTTTTATATCTTTGTCCAATTGATTGAATGCTGTAAGTAGTGGAAATCAATTTTATTTGCTTTCAATCCTAGTTTGGGATCTTTCAGTGGTATCAGAGCCATGCATCTTGCCAGCCTGTAGGGGTAAAACTATTTTATTTCTATGCATCCTGGAATATTTGATAGAAGCCATAGATATTTTACACGAAGTAGAGCTCAGTACGAGTGAGATTTGGGTTTAGGACAGCGATCTATCATGGCCGAAGAATAGAGGAATGCCCATAGAAACCAGGCTGAAGAAGAAAGGGAGATGATGAGGACCCTCATCACTACCCAACCCAGGATTGTTTAGGCTCTAGACCGATTACAGGATACCATGGAGCATTTAGAGGTGGATAGACACAGAGGAAGAAGGAATAGATCAGCTTCAGTGACTAGTAGTGATCATACCAATCATTCCAGTCAGCATAGTCACCATTCCCGTTCTTCAGTGGGGAGCTCCCGTCATTCCTCTAGGCGACATCATCATCATACACCTACTCCTAATAGACCATTACTACCTTAGTTTGTACCAGGTGGACAACCAGTACAGGTGGAACCACCAGAGATGGGGTTCCAAGAGTCTGTTTTGGCAGTGACAGCAGAATGGAGAGCTTTACCCCCAGAGGTTAGGGAGGTTTTTCCTTTTCCCCAGTATTGTGCACAGCGTAGAGACACGACTAGACTCAGGGGAGATCAGGGTAATAGGCCACCACAGCAGCAGCATAATCATGACCTCAATAGAGATATAGGGAAGATTACATTGGCTTCATATAATGGTTCTGGAGAGACTAGTGCAAGAGCTTGGGTCCACAAGCTAGACATATATCTTTCTTTGAGGCCCATGCCTGAGCGTGAAGCCATTCAGTTTATGGTATTACATCTAGAGGGGATCGCATATGATTGGTGGCACCATGGATTGGTCACTCAGGATCATGCTTTAGTTCACTCCTATGCTGAGTTCACTGAGAGACTTATTGCATGATTTGATCGTAAGGATACAGAACTTTACTATAGGGAGTTGGCTCATCTTAAACAAAGTGGTCACGTAGAAACTTATATTAATGAGTTTCAGCATATTTCAGTTATGGTACCTGATATGCCTCAGAGACGGAGTGTGATGTTGTTTATTGAGGGATTACAGGATAGACTTAAGGGACTGGTATGTGCTTTCCAACCAGCCACTCTTAAGGATGCCATTGATGTGACATTGAGACTGGACACTGTTCCCACTTTTTATCAGGGTGATAAGAAAATAGCTGCGAAATCTCGGCCTATACAGAAGGCCAACACACCACAAATTAAAAAAGGGCCATCCTCTACAAATCCTTGGATGAATCAGGAGACTAGGAATGACTTGAGGAGGAAAAAGTTATGTTTTTCTTGCAAAGACCCATGGGAGCCAGGCCACCGTTGCATGGGTAAAGGAAAGGTTCATCTGATTGAGGTAACTTCGGAGTGTGGAGATGAGGAGGTCCCTGATACAGACATTGAGGATAATATTGAGCAGGATCAGATACAGTTGGAGTTAGACACCCCAGAGCCTTTGGCATCAGCCAAAGCAATTATGGCTACTCTCTCCAGTTATCCTAACTTTCATGCCTTTCGGTTGAAAGGTACACTTGAGGGTAAGTGGGTAGTGAGCTTGGTAGATACAGGTGCTACACATAACTTCATTGACCGAAAGTTAGTGGGAAGGCGTAGATTACAGTATGAGAAGTTTGGTGGTTTCGGGGTAAAGGTGGCAGATGGTGCAGTATTGGGTTGTACCAAATGGATTCCACGGCTCAACATTCAGATAGGGAATTACACTTTGACCGATGATTTTTATGTGTTTCCTTTAGAGGATAATGATGTGGTCTTGGGCATGTAGTGGTTACAGGGTATTGGGCGCTACATTATTGATCACCGCCGTATGCAGTTAGAATTCCTTTCTGGGGGAAGGAAGATTATCTTGAAGGTAGAGCAAGATGGAGGACCTAAGGAGGGGTCATCCCACAGGATGGAGTCTCATTTTATAGATGATGTGGTACCTAATTCTATTTGTTACAGGGCATTTTCCTTTCCAATTATAAGTCTACATCCTTATGGGGATTGTGAGAGTTTGTTAATCAGAGTAGCGCAGCGACCCTTTTCTATGTCTAAGGTATGTGATGGTGAATTTGCTAATTACATATTGAGGATTATCACACTACTCTCTAGGAGAAACAAGGTGAATGTAGTCACAGATATTTTCCAGCCTGGTGTTTTTGACAGAAGAATTAGCAAATTTTTGAGATTAATATGGCATCCAGGTAGTTGGTATTGGGTATCAGGAGTGAATTGCTTGAGGACAAGCAATCTCCAGGAAGGGATGACTGTAATGTCCCCAATTTTCTATTAAAATGGTTTAATTAATTAATTAAATTATTATGAAAATAAAATTAACTTCTTTTAGAAGTTTCTTTGGAAGGCTTTAAAAGAAGGGGAAAGCAAAGCATTTGCATTATCTAATATCTTCTTTTGCAAAATTATTCTGAGAAGCTTGAATCGGTGATTCAGCTGGAATCTCTGAGGATGAAACCCTTCAGTAGATTGGCAAGGAGTTGGACGAAAACCCAGTGCTTTGTCAGAGGTGGATTCGAGACGGAATCCAGATTGTGCATATTGGTCAGTTCGGGAGCTTCAGAGGCCATTCACAGAGTATACTAGGGTTCAGCCTATGCAAATGGGTTCCAGGTATTTATTCATTGTTTAGGTTCCAGATTTATATATTTTATTTGCATATCAGGTTCGGGTACAGAAATCCGTACGGATAGATAGATCGGCACCAGGCCGTACCAACAGGGTCAAAAAAAGGAAAGGGCACATTTCAGCTACAGGGTTATACAGAGACCGGCATCGGCATATAGGCCGACATCGGCCGATTATCTACCGACGCCGGCAATCAGGGCCGTCAGGTATCGACCAATGTCAGCATCCTCAGAGACCGACATTGGTGACTGTGTGTTCTGGACACAGCAGGCCGGGAGCACGCAATCCCAGGTTTTTTATTTCCAGTTTGGTTGTTGTTATAATAATTGGGTTTTGAGACCAATCTGTAATAATTTTATGACATTTGGGGCTATAGTATCAGTTACATTCAGTTTTATATCTTTGTCCAATTGATTAAATGCTGTAAGTAGTGGAAATCAATTTTATTTGCTTTCAATCCTAGTTTGGGATCTTTCAGTGGTATCAGAGCCATGCATCTTGCCAGCCTGTAGGGGTAAAACTATTTTATTTCTATGCATCCTGGAAGATTTGATAGAAGCCATAGATATTTTACACAAAGTAGAGCTCAGTACGAGTGAGATTTGGGTTTAGGACAGCGATCTATCATGGCCGAAGAATAGAGGAATGCCCATAGAAACCAGGCTGAAGAAGAAAGGGAGATGATGAGGACCCTCATCACTACCCAACCCAGGATTGTTTAGGCTCTAGACCGATTACAGGATACCATGGAGCATTTAGAGGTGGATAGACACAGAGGAAGAAGGAATAGATCAGCTTCAGTGACTAGTAGTGATCATACCAATCATTCCAGTCAGCATAGTCACCATTCCCGTTCTTCAGTGGGGAGCTCCCGTCATTCCTCTAGGCGACATCATCATCATACACCTACTCCTAATAGACCATTACTACCTTAGTTTGTACCAGGTGGACAACCAGTACAGGTGGAACCACCAGAGATGGGGTTCCAAGAGTCTGTTTTGGCAGTGACAGCAGAATGGAGAGCTTTACCCCCAGAGGTTAGGGAGGTTTTTCCTTTTCCCCAGTATTGTGCACAGCGTAGAGACACGACTAGACTCAGGGGAGATCAGGGTAATAGGCCACCACAGCAGCAGCATAATCATGACCTTAATAGAGCTACAGGGAAGATTACATTGGCTTCATATAATGGTTCTGGAGAGACTAGTGCAAGAGCTTGGGTCCACAAGCTAGACATATATCTTTCTTTGAGGCCCATGCCTGAGCGTGAAGCCATTCAGTTTACGGTATTACATCTAGAGGGGATCACATATGATTGGTGGCACCATGGATTGGTCACTCAGGATCATGCTTTAGTTCACTCCTATGCTGAGTTCACTGAGAGACTTATTGCACGGTTTGACCGTAAGGATACAGAACTTTACTACAGGGAGTTGGCTCATCTTAGACAGAGTGGTCACGCAGAAACTTATATTAATGAGTTTCAGCATATTGCAGTTATGGTACCTGATATGCCTTAGAGACGGAGTGTGATGTTGTTTATTGAGGGATTACAGGATAGACTTAAGGGACTAGTACGTGCTTTCCAACCAGCCACTCTTAAGGATGCCATTGATGTGACATTGAGACTGGACACTGTTCCCACTTCTTATCAGGGTGAGAAGAAAATAGCTACAGAATCTCGGCCTATACAGAAGGCTAACACACCACAAACTAAAGAAGGGCCATCCTCTACAAATCCTTGGATGAATCAGGAGACTAGGAATGACTTGAGGAGGAAAAAGTTATGTTTTTCCTACAAAGACCCATGGGAGCCAGGCCACCATTGCATGGGTAAAGGAAAGGTTCATCTGATTGAGGTAACTTCAGAGTGTGGAGATGAGGAGGTCCCTGATACAGACATTGAGGATAATATTGAGCAGGATCAGATACAGTTGGAGTTAGACACCCCAGAGCCTTTGGCATCAGCCAAAGCAATTATGGCTACTCTCTCCAGTTATCCTAACTTTCATGCCTTTCAGTTGAAAGGTACACTTGAGGGTAAGTGGGTAGTGAGCTTGGTAGATACAGGTGCTACACATAACTTCATTGACCGGAAGTTAGTGGGAAGGTGTAGATTACAGTATGAGAAGTTTGGTGGTTTCAGGGTAAAGGTGGCAGATGGTGCAGTATTGGGTTGTACCAAACGGATTCCACGGCTCAGCATTCAGATAGGGAATTACACTTTGACCGATGATTTTTATGTGTTTCCTTTAGAGGATAATGATGTGGTCTTGGGCATGTAGTGGTTACAGGGTATTGGGCGCTACATTATTGATCACCGCCGTATGCAGTTAAAATTCCTTTCTGGGGGAAGGAAGATTATCTTGAAGGTAGAGCAAGATGGAGGACCTAAGGAGGGGTCATCCCACAGGATGGAGTCTCATTTTATAGATGATGTGGTAACTAATTCTATTTGTTGCAGGGCATTTTCCTTTCCAATTATAAGTCTACATCCTTATGGGGATTGTGAGAGTTTGTTAATCAGAGTAGTGCAACGGCCCTTTTCTAAGTCTAAGGTATGTGATGGTGAATTTGCTAATTACATATTGAGGATTATCACACTGCTCTCTAGGAGAAACAAGGTGAATGTAGTCATAGATATTTTCCAGCCTGGTGTTTCTGACAGAAGAATTAGCAAATTTTTGAGATTAATATGGCATCTAGGTAGTTGGTATTGGGTATCAGGAGTGAATTGCTTGAGGACAAGCAATCTCCAGGAAGGGATGACTATAATGTCCCCAATTTTCTATTAAAATGGTTTAATTAATTAATTAAATTATTATGAAAATAAAATTAACTTCTTTTAGAAGTTTCTTTGGAAGGGTTTAAAAGAAGGGGAAAGCAAAGCATTTGCATTATCTAATATCTTCTTTTGCAAAATTATTCTGAGAAGCTTGAATCGGTGATTCAGCTGGAATCTCTGAGGATGAAACCCTTCAGTAGATTGGCAAGGAGTTGGATGAAAACCCAGTGCTTTGTCAGAGGTGGATTCGAGACGGAATCTAGATTGTGCATATTGGTCAGCTCGGGAGCTTCAGAGGCCATTCACAGAGTATACCAGGGTTTAGCCTATGCAAATGGGTTCCAGGTATTTATTCATTGTTTAGGTTCCAGATTTATATATTTTATTTGCATATCAGGTTCGGGTACAGAAATCCATACGGATAGATAGATCGGCACCAGGCCGTACCAATAGGGTCAGAGAAAGGAAAGGGCACAGTTCGGTTGCAAGGTTATACAGAGACCGGCATCGGCATATAGGCCGACATCGGCCGATTATCTACCGACACCGGCAATCAGGGCCGTCAGGTATCGACCGACGTCGGCATCCTCAGAGACCGACGTCGGCGACTGTGTGTTCTGGACACAGCAGGCCGGGAGCACGGAATCCCAAGTTTTTTATTTCCAGTTTGGTTGTTGTTATAATAATTGGGTTTTGAGACCAATCTGTAATAATTTTATGACATTTGGGGCTATAGTATCAGTTACATTCAGTTTTATATCTTTGTCCAATTGATTGAATGCTGTAAGTAGTGGAAATCAATTTTATTTGCTTTCAATCCTAGTTTGGGATCTTTCAGTGGTATCAGAGCCATGCATCTTGCCAGCATGTAGGGGTAAAACTATTTTATTTCTATGCATCCTGGAAGATTTGATAGAAGCCATAGATATTTTACACGAAGTAGAGCTTAGTACGAGTGAGATTTGGGTTTAGGACAGTGATCTATCATGGCCGAAGAACAGAGGAATGCCCATAGAAACCAGGCTGAAGAAGAAAGGGAGATGATGAGGACCCTCATCACTACCCAACCCAAGATTGTTCAGGCTCTAGACCGATTACAGGATACCATGGAGCGTTTAGAGGTGGATAGACACAGAGGAAGAAGGAATAGATCAGCTTCAGTGACTAGTAGTGATCATAACAATCATTCCAGTCAGCATAGTCACCATTCCCGTTCTTCAGTGGGGAGCTCCCGTCATTCCTCTAGGCGACATCATCATCATACACCTACTCCTAATAGACCATTACTGCCTCAGTTTGTACCAGGTGGACAACCAGTAAAGGTGGATCCACAAGAGATGGGGTTCCAAGAGTCCGTTTTGGTAGTGACAGCAGAATGGAGAGCTTTACCCCCAGAGGTTAGGGAGGTTTTTCCTTTTCCCCAGTATTGTGCACAGCATAGAGACACGGCTAGACTCAGGGGAGATCGGGGTAATAGGCCACCACAGCAGTAGCATAATCATGACCTCAATAGAGCTACAGGGAAGATTACATTGGCTTCATATAATGGTTCTGGAGAGACTAGTGCAAGAGCTTGGGTCCAGAAGCTAGACATATATCTTTCTTTGAGGCCCATGCCTGAGCGTGAAGCCATTCAGTTTACGGTATTACATCTAGAGGGGATCGTATATGATTGGTGGCACCATGGATTGGTCACTCAGGATCATGCTTTAGTTCACTCCTATGCTGAGTTCACTGAGAGACTTATTGCACGGTTTGACCGTAAGGATACAAAACTTTACTACAGGGAGTTGGCTCATCTTAGACAGAGTGGTCACACAGAAACTTATATTAATGAGTTTCAGCATATTGCAGTTATGGTACCTGATATGCCTTAGAGATGGAGTGTGATGTTGTTTATTGAGGGATTACAGGATAGACTTAAGGGACTGGTACGTGCTTTCCAACCAGCCACTCTTAAGGATGCCATTGATGTGACATTGAGACTGGACACTGTTCCCACTTCTTATCAGGGTGATAAGAAAATAGCTGCGGAATCTCAGCCTATACAGAAGGCCAACACACCACAAATTAAAGAAGGGCCATCCTCTACAAATCCTTGGATGAATCAGGAGACTAGGAATGACTTGAGCAGGAAAAAGTTATGTTTTTCCTGCAAAGACCCATGGGAGCCAGGCCACCGTTGCATGGGTAAAGGAAAGGTTCATCTGATTGAGGTAACTTTGGAGTGTGGAGATGAGGAGGTCCCTGATACGGACATTGAGGATAATATTGAGCAGGATCAGATACAGTTGGAGTTAGACACCCCAGAGCCTTTGGCATCAGCCAAAGCAATTATGGCTACTCTCTCCAGTTATCCTAACTTTCATGCCTTTCAGTTGAAAGGTACACTTGAGGGTAAGTGGGTAGTGAGCTTGGTAGATACAGGTGCTACACATAACTTCATTGACCGGAAGTTAGTGGGAAGGCGTAGATTACAGTATGAGAAGTTTGGTGGTTTCGGGGTAAAGGTGGCAGATGGTGCAGTATTGGGTTGTACCAAACGGATTCCATAGCTCAGCATTCAGATAGGGAATTACACTTTGACCGATGATTTTTATGTGTTTCCTTTAGAGGATAATGATGTGGTCTTGGGCATGCAGTGGTTACAGGGTATTGGGCGCTACATTATTGATCACCACCGTATGCAGTTAGAATTCCTTTCTGGGGGAAGGAAGATTATCTTGAAGGTAGAGCAAGATGGAGGACCTAAGGAGGGGTCATCCCACAGGATGGAGTCTCATTTTATAGATGATGTGGTAACTAATTCTATTTGTTGCAGGGCATTTTCCTTTCCAATTATAAATCTACATCCTTATGGGGATTGTGAGAGTTTGTTAATCAGAGTAGCGCAGCGGCCCTTTTCTAAGTCTAAGGTATGTGATGGTGAATTTGCTAATTACATATTGAGGATTATCACACTACTCTCTAGGAGAAACAAGGTGAATGTAGTCACAGATATTTTCCAGCTTGGTGTTTCTGACAGAAGAATTAGCAAATTTTTGAGATTAATATGGCATCTAGGTAGTTGGTATTGGGTATCAAGAGTGAATTGCTTGAGGACAAGCAATCTCCAGGAAGGGATGACTGTAATGTCCCCAATTTTCTATTAAAATGGTTTAATTAATTAATTAAATTATTATGAAAATAAAATTAACTTCTTTTAGAAGTTTCTTTGGAAGGCTTTAAAAGAAGGGGAAAGCAAAGCATTTGCATTATCTAATATCTTCTTTTGCAAAATTATTCTGAGAAGCTTGAATCGGTGATTCAGTTGGAATCTCTGAGGATGAAACCCTTCAGTAGATTGGCAAGGAGTTGGATGAAAACCCAGTGCTTTGTCAGAGGTGGATTCGAGACGGAATCCAGATTGTGCATATTGGTCAGTTCGGGAGCTTCAGAGGCCATTCACAGAGTACCCCAGGGTTCAGCCTATGCAAATGGGTTCCAGGTATTTATTCATTGTTTAGGTTCCAGATTTATATATTTTATTTGCATATCAGGTTCGGGTACAGAAATCCATACGGATAGATAGATCGGCACCAGGCCGTACCAACAGGGTCAGAAAAAGGAAAGGGCACAGTTCGGCTGCAGGGTTATACAGAGACCGGCATCGGCATATAGGCCGACATCGGCCGATTATCTACCGACACCGGCAATCAGGGCCATCGGGTATCGATCGACGTCGGCATCCTCAGAGACCGACATCGGCGACTGTGTGTTCTGGACACAGCAGGCCGGGAGCACGCAATCCCAGGTTTTTTATTTCCAGTTTGGTTGTTGTTATAATAATTGGGTTTTGAGACCAATCTGTAATAATTTTATGACATTTGGGGCTATAGTATCAGTTACATTCGGTTTTATATCTTTGTCCAATTGATTGAATGCTGTAAGTAGTGGAAATCAATTTTATTTGCTTTCAATCCTAGTTTGGGATCTTTCAGTGGTATCAGAGCCATGCATCTTGCCAGCCTGTAGGGGTAAAACTATTTTATTTCTATGCATCCTGGAATATTTGATAGAAGCCATAGATATTTTACACGAAGTAGAGCTCAGTACGAGTGAGATTTGGGTTTAGGACAGCGATCTATCATTGCCGAAGAACAGAGGAATGCCCATAGAAACCAGGCTGAAGAAGAAAGGGAGATGATGAGGACCCTCATCACTACCCAACCCAGGATTGTTCAGGATCTAGACCGATTACAGGATACCATGGAGCGTTTAGAGGTGGATAGACACAGAGGAAGAAGGAATAGATCAGCTTCAGTGACTAGTAGTGATCATACCAATCATTCCAGTCAGCATAGTCACCATTCCCGTTCTTCAGTGGGGAGCTCCCGTCATTCCTCTAGGCGACATCATCATCATACACCTACTCCTAATAGACCATTACTGCCTCAGTTTGTACCAGGTGGACAACCAATACAGGTGGAACCACCAGAGATGGGGTTCCAAGAGTCCGTTTTGGCAGTGATAGCAGAATGGAGAGCTTTACCCCCAGAGGTTAGGGAGGTTTTTCCTTTTCCCCAGTATTGTGCACAGCATAGAGACACGGCTAGACTCAAGGGAGATCGGGGTAATAGGCCACCACAGCAGCAGCATAATCATGACCTTAATAGAGCTACAGGGAAGATTACATTGGCTTCATATAATGGTTCTGGAGAGACTAGTGCAAGAGCTTGGGTCCACAAGCTAGACATATATCTTTCTTTGAGGCCCATGCCTGAGTGTGAAGCCATTCAGTTTACGGTATTACATCTAGAGGGGATCGCATATGATTGGTGGCACCATGGATTGGTCACTCAGGATCATGCTTTAGTTCACTCCTATGCTGAGTTCACTGAGAGACTTATTGCACGGTTTGACCGTAAGGATACAAAACTTTACTACAGGGAGTTGGCTCATCTTAGACAGAGTGGTCACGCAGAAACTTATATTAATGAGTTTCAGCATATTACAGTTATGGTACCTGATATGCCTCAGAGACGGAGTGTGATGTTGTTTATTGAGGGATTACAGGATAGACTTAAGGGACTGGTACGTGCTTTCCAACCAGCCACTCTTAAGGATGCCATTGATGTGACATTGAGACTGGACACTGTTCCCACTTCTTATCAGGGTGATAAGAAAATAGCTATGGAATCTCGGCCTATACAGAAGGCCAACACACCACAAATTAAAAAAGGGCCATCCTCTACAAATCCTTGGATGAATCAGGAGACTAGGAATGACTTGAGGAGGAAAAAGTTATGTTTTTCCTGCAAAGACCCATGGGAGCTAGGCCACCATTGCATGGGTAAAGGAAAGGTTCATCTGATTGAGGTAACTTCGGAGTGTGGAGATGAGGAGGTCCCTGATACGGACATTGAGGATAATATTGAGCAGGATCAGATACAGTTGGAGTTAGACACCCCAGAGCCTTTGGCATCAGCCAAAGCAATTATGGCTACTCTCTCCAGTTATCCTAACTTTCATGCCTTTTGGTTGAAAGGTACACTTGAGGGTAAGTGGGTAGTGAGCTTGGTAGATACAGGTGCTACACATAACTTCATTGACCGGAAGTTAGTGGGAAGGCATAGATTACAGTATGAGAAGTTTGGTGGTTTCGGGGTAAAGGTGGCAGATGGTGCAGTATTGGGTTGTACCAAACGGATTCCACGGCTCAGCATTCAGATAGGGAATTACACTTTGACCGATGATTTTTATGTGTTTCCTTTAGAGGATAATGATGTGGTCTTGGGCATGCAGTGGTTACAGGGTATTGGGCGCTACATTATTGATCACCGCCGTATGCAGTTAGAATTCCTTTCTGGGGGAAGGAAGATTATCTTGAAGGTAGAGCAAGATGGAGGACCTAAGGAGGGGTCATCCCACAGGATGGAGTCTCATTTTATAGATGATGTGGTAACTAATTCTATTTGTTGCAGGGCATTTTCCTTTCCAATTATAAGTCTACATCGTTATGGGGATTGTGAGAGTTTGTTAATCAGAGTAGCGCAGCGGCCCTTTTCTAAGTCTAAGTTATGTGATGGTGAATTTGCTAATTACATATTGATGATTATCACACTACTCTCTAGGAGAAACAAGGTGAATGTAGTCACAGATATTTTCCAGCCTGGTGTTTCTGACAGAAGAATTAGCAAATTTTTGAGATTAATATGGCATCCAGGTAGTTGGTATTGGGTATCAGGAGTGAATTGCTTGAGGACAAGCAATCTCTGGGAAGGGATGACTGTAATGTCCCCAATTTTCTATTAAAATGGTTTAATTAATTAATTAAATTATTATGAAAATAAAATTAACTTCTTTTAGAAGTTTCTTTGGAAGGCTTTAAAAGAAGGGGAAAGCAAAGCATTTGCATTATCTAATATCTTCTTTTGCAAAATTATTCTGAGAAGCTTGAATTGGTGATTCAGCTAGAATCTCTGAGGATGAAACCCTTCAGTAGATTGGCAAGGAGTTGGACGAAAACCCAGTGCTTTGTCAGAGGTGGATTCGAGACGAAATCTAGATTGTGCATATTGGTCAGTTCGGGAGCTTCAGAGGCCATTCACAGAGTATACCAGGGTTCAGCCTATGCAAATGGGTTCCAGGTATTTATTCATTGTTTAGGTTCCAGATTTATATATTTTATTTGCATATCAGGTTCAGGTACAGAAATCCACACGGATAGATAGATCAACACCAGGTCGTACCAATAGGGTCAGAGAAAGGAAAGGGCACAGTTCGGCTGCGGGGTTATACAGAGACCGGCATCGGCATATAGGCCGACATCGGCCGATTATCTACCGACGCCGGCAATCAGGGCCGTCGGGTATCGACCGACGTTGGCATCCTCAGAGACCGACGTCGGTGACTGTGTGTTCTGGACACAGCAGGCTGGGAGCACGCAATCCCAGGTTTTTTATTTCTAGTTTGGT
Organism: Torreya grandis; assembly: GCA_037957365.1. Lineage (NCBI taxonomy): Eukaryota > Viridiplantae > Streptophyta > Pinopsida > Cupressales > Taxaceae > Torreya > Torreya grandis. The sequence continues at coordinate 741,988 of JARHVA010005551.1, forward strand.
TGTTGTTATAATAATTGGGTTTTGAGACCAATCTGTAATAATTTTATGACATTTGGGGCTATAGTATCAGTTACATTCGGTTTTATATCTTTGTCCAATTGATTGAATGCTGTAAGTAGTGGAAATCAATTTTATTTGCTTTCAATCCTAGTTTGGGATCTTTCAAATGATACTAACTGTAAATTCTTGAATGAGACTCCTTACCATGGTCACTTGTATCGAACAACTAAATCATGCATGATCATGAGGCATGGGTGTATGTCTGAGATTGTGAAGCTAAACGTTATGTACATTATAATTGCTCTAAAATATCTAAAGTGGAAACCAAATGAAGCCCCCCCTATAACTCTAAGAAGTGGATGCAATTGTAGGGCTATTAAGGACCCATCTAGAAGTAAAAGGGGATCTTTGAATAGGTGATCTTTATGTAGCTAAATGAGACCTCAATGTAATTTCTCTAGGTGTGAATACTATTGTTGGAAGTAGTCTAGAATCCTAAAACTATGGGGGTGTATGAACCCTCTGTACTAGTGATGGATGTCACTTATATGGTTGGATCTAAAGTGGAAGTTATACTAAAATTGGAAGAGAAATTGAAACCGATGGAAGAACTAAAGATATTGACTATAAGCTGGTAGATGGCTATAAATTGGGGAGTGGTGAGTCAAGTAATTCCATCTACTATGATAACCTGATTATCATGAATTAAATTTATGCATTTGTGAACTATAGAAGTTACTACCTTGAGTTTTTAAATCCATGGTCGACTAAGTAATATGTCAAAAACTCTTGCACTAGGAACTATAGTGAATGGTGTGGCCATACATGTAGGACCAAATTGTAATGGAAGTACTATCTCACCCAATGAACACTAAATATTCCCATTGAAACCATTGATAAATATGTCTATTAGAGTGATATCCTAATCTGAATAACCTAGATGCTGAAGTAGTGTGAAGGTACACATGTTAAGACTAGAACTATTGTCAATGATTACACTGTGAATAGGCTTCTTATGAATATATGCTCTAAAAAAATATACATTATAGCTTGTATTATCCTCCATAATCTCTTAATCTAAAAAATATATCAAAGGCCTGGATAGAAATCTGACATCATACACACCTATCATACCTCTCAAAGGATGTGCCTCAATAGAAGGCGACCGGTATGTAGCTGGTGGAGGATGTGTTTGATATGTATGATGAACACTTGATGTGTCCTCTTTTTATTATTTTGAATGTTATGGAAATGGATCTATAAATATTTTCAAATATTTATCTTGTATTGGCTTTGTTTTTAGAGGCTCAACTAAAGTTCCCAAATCAAGTAGATTATCATCTAACAAGTCCTATATATTATGTTACAAACTGATGAATCTATTTGTTGTGTGGCCTAGTTCCCTTTGAAAATCACAAAATGCATGCTGATCATATCCTCATAAAAGAGGCTTTACTAGATTTTTTTTTTGGATAGGAGGGAGAGTGATGATGTTACATTCAAATAACTACTATTAAACCCTAGCTGGAGAAACTTGTAGATTGGTAAATACATGATGAGGAGGTGATAATAAAAACACATGTTGAGGGGCCTTTGAAGCTACATTAACTATTGGTTGATTGTGATTCTTGTTATCACTAATTTTGACCCTATATGGGACTTTTCTATTAATCTTTTTGGTTGTGTCTGAGATACTTTAATACTTAATTTTGCCCATTGAAGTTACCTTGACTTCTCTTTCATTGAGTGTATGACATAGTTTGGTGAAGGAAGAAAATATTTTCAACATAATAGAGTAAAGTAAACATGGGGCTAGTTAGTTTAGCTAGAATAGTCTTCTATCTAAGAACATAATCTATGAGGGCCTCATTTGGCCTTTGCTTCTATTGTGAAATCTATGCATATGAAACCTTGTCACCAATGTTGATACTAAAATATGCTAGGAACATGTCTGCTAAAGGATTATAGGCTGTGATTGACTGATTTGGTATACTATAAAACCATTATAAACAATAATCCTTTAGAATCTATGGAAATAGCTTGGTATGTAGCCAATCATTGGGTACATAATCTAAACATGTTGCATGAAAATATCACAAATGTGTCTCTAGATCACCCTTACCATCATACAAATTGAGATTGGGTTGAACAAAGCCTTGTGGCAAGGGTGTAGAATCAATGTGCAATGCTAGTGGTGTATACAAAAGATCAAAATAATCTAAATCCTACGTAGGTCTAGTGGTACATTGATCAAGATGTTGCACCATAGATTGAAGGGATCTTATCTCTTACACAAGGGTTGCCACATCAGGAGATAGGGATATACTAACTATAGCTAGTGGCATAGAATAAGGTTGGGCTACTATAAGGGGTGGTTGAGACATATTTGCCCCCATAGTGTCATTTATAATTGGCTTCTATGAATGAATAAAAGACTCAACTTGCTTAGCCTTTTTGATTTCCATGATATATTACAAAATTAGGGTATGATATTTAGGTTGTTCCTTAATTTTTTATCTAAAATTTTGTAAAATCAAATCTTTGTTGAGGACTACTTTTATCAAAAATAGGTGGAAGGGGATTGATAGTCCCATGTGGTGGAACAAGAGCATTGGTGTGTACATCATCTTTAATATTTTCATATTGCTCATGATCAGAGTTATCCTCATAAATTTTTATAATATGGATGTGTAGAATCTATAACAAGAATCTGATTTGGTTATTTATCCATGATATATGGTCAATTTGAAGGAATCTGAGTGAATTTAGGAGGATTACCACTAAGTCTTGCACTTCATATTGAGGGAAGAGATGCAAGGAAATTAGGTGGCATAAGGAAAACAACTTGGATAATATCATCAAAGATTAAGCTAATATAATCTAAACAAGGAACTAGAATATGCATAAAAAGGATATAGAGCTTCAAAATATGTAAGGTGATACCGCAAGAAGTTAAAAGGTGCTAGTATATGCAACTAAAGATTTTTTAGAAATAATTATGAAAAATACTATGAATTTTTAATGTTGAAATTGATATTTTGAGTTTGATATGAAACTAAAATTTTAGAAAATGATGTGAAAAGTAATGGAAAATAACTGGGAGTTTAGTTGATGTAATTAGAGTTTTGAATGATTTTTTTCAAAATTAGTGCAATAATTCAAAACATTTAGACAAAATATGTAGAATTTTTCTTGAAAAAGAAAAAAAATCATAAAATATTTCTATAATTAAGAATATATTTTTCCTAGTGTTTGCATGTGAAAAATGACCTAGTATGTGCAAACCAGGATTTTAACAAAATATGTGATATTTTTTCAATTAATTGGTAGATTTCTAATTTTTAAATTTAGGAAAAAACAATAAATTATGGAACAAAATAAAAAATAATTTTCCCTTAGGTTTTTTAGGGTTTTTGTGGAAAAATTTGAAGTCAGGTTCACCAAATGTTTTATTGTTTTAGGAAATTAGTTATTTAACTCCTAAATAATAAATGGATTTGAGAAATGTAAATCAATGAATAATATGCTTTAATTGACCTACTAATTATTGTAAATAGATAGTACTTTTGTCTTTTCTAAAAATAGCAAGAAGTGAGAGAAAATAGAATTTAGCTTATTCTGGTTGATCCAGACTGAGACAAGGCCTTATACTAAAGGAATAAGACTAGAAAATAGGTTGGAATAGGCTCCTAAACTTAATTTCTAGGTTGGATAGGAGTTTTAAAAGTGGACACCCTATTATCTAGAATCATAGTCTTATTTTAGTGTTATTATCCTAAGGCTAAAATAGTTTTGGGTTCTATTTGATAGGCTTGTGTTACCTTGTCTATGAATTTTTAAGGCTTAGAAGCCTGAAGAGCTTGTTGTGTATCTAATTTAGTCTTCAAAATCCTTAGGATCTCTTTGTGTTGAACTTGAATGGAAATTTAGGAAAGAAAGAAGGGTTTAGTGTGTAAAGAATACATTAGATGTAATTCACACCCCGTGTGTGGGAATGTTACCTACGTACCAATACTCTGAAGAGGGATCAAACTAATCTAGATTTCCCATTAAAGTGCTTGGTGTAATTGTGTATGATGTATGCAACTAGATGTGAAACTAGATGTACTTTGGATGATTAGGGACTAGTATGAATTCTTGAATAGGCTTGAAATTCTCTTGGAAGGCTATATGCAAATAATAGGGAAGAGTGCTTGAGTGTACTTTCTTGTATTCTTGTTTCTTTCATCTAAATGAGTGTCAAACCTTCTAAATGGACTTTGAATGGCCTTTTATAGGGTAATTAATGATCATGGATTAAATGAATTTATATTAGGCTGATAGGGAAAAATATAAGGATTTAGAAAAATCTAACTGTTAAAGGTAAAAATGCACATGGACAATAATGCCAAGAACAAGACACCCTAGGTTATAGCACTCCTATCTAATTTGGGCACTATTGTGTTAAGAGGATGAGACCTATGGGGATAAATATGGGCCTAAAAGGGTAGTTTGGGTCTAAAATAGATAATTTTAGAATGTTATAGATGATTAAGAATCAATGAAAGAATAGCCTAGAAGGGTTGTGTGAGCAAGGAGGACCTATGAGTTAGGTGTCATTACCCATGCCTAAGTCATCCAATTTTGCATTTTATATTACTACACATTGAAATATGGCCTCACAAACTTTGAATGATTTATTTAGCATAACTTTGATCAAGTATTAATTATTGTAGATAATGTTAGCATATGTTGCTAGTCACTTTGAGGCAAAGAGATGTTTTATCCCCTACTATTATCTAATGGTCTCATAGGAGGGCTAAAGTCATTATTTAGATAATTTTAGATATTCATCATAGGGATGGATAGAAACCATGGATTGGGATGATATTAAAACCTCCCTTACTACTCTCCCCTATGTCCCCATGGCAAAATATATGACCTCAATTAGATGAGTAGTTTGTTATTTGGCTCTACTTTGTGTAAATATATATATATATATATATATATGTATATATATATATATGTATATATATATATATATATATGTATATATATATATGTATATATATATATATATATATATATATATATGTATATATATATATATATATATATATATATATATGTATATGTATATATATGTGTATATATATATATGTGTATATATATATATATATATATATATATATATATATATATATATATATATATATATATATATATATATAGAGAGAGAGAGAGAGAGAGAGAGAGCCAAATTACAAAATTATGAGAATGAAGGATACTAGTTTTCAAAAGGGACTTGAAAAAGGTAAGGTGTGGGGGAAATGATGAGTTCATAATATGACTCATTATTACCATAGTTCATAACCTTAAAACATGTCAAATGGTTGAGCATTTTATGTAATCTTAGGATTTATAACTAGATTAAGGTATGAAATAGATACTTTTATATTTATAAATTAATTCAATTTTAAGTTAATATTATGTGAATTATGTTCTTACCATTTTCATGTGTTAGTCTTCACATTTTGATATGTACAGGCAATAGTAGCATCTAATAATATTTCATGAAGATAATGATGTTCCAAGATATAGAACTAATCATCTGAAGCATAGATACAAATTATATTAGTACACTATGGATCCTACTAGTAAATGAAGGATTTTACCACTAAGATATGAGTTTCACCTATCAACTACATATTTCATCAATCGGCTATGGATTTCACTAGTCAACTATGGATTTTAAAAAGTGGCTATAAATTAAAATAGTTTTTCTATGGATTGTCACAGTTCATTCTAGAATTGATCATATCATGTTCCAAAGTGTTAAAACAACATTTATACCTTATCCATGATAATATTCAAGACTCCTAATATTTATATTTCTATTCATGTATATAAATAGTTTTCTATTTCTGTTTGGTCATCCATTTGTGGAAGTTGTCATTCCAAGGTTGCAACTCTAAAGATAGAAAGATATAAATATCATGTATGTACATATTTGGTCTCTAGATATAGTTAAGAATGGAATTTATTATCTCATGAGGATATTTATGATTCTTTATATATTTTATTGTAATGTTTCTCTATTCTGGTTATATCTCCCAATCTATCGAGAATATCTTCTTGTTTTAAATTAGTTGAGTTGTTACCTGATTTATAGGGATATATAGTTTTTTTTGAAAATAATAAAAGGGATAGATACATGTTGGATATGGGAGGTGTAAATATATAGATATATTGTAATTTTTTTTTATTTTGAAATGCAAGAAGAATTTCAACATTTTACTCTTTCAATTCATGTATTCAAGTAGCATTTTAAGATTGAGTCGATTCAAACCTGAATCTATGGGTGAGCAAGAGCCCACTCCCCAAGAAGATATGATATTTATTTTGGTATTTATAAAGTTATTTATTTTTTATTTTAATATATATATATATATATGTTTGATATAATTAAGATTTATAAAATGTAAGATACATTAGATAGTTGATGTGTTGCTTTCTATTTAGCATAAACATTTAATTATTCATTTAATTCCTATAACTTTAATTCTACAAGTGTGAATTTGAAATTACTATAATTTTTAAAGTGTGGATTTGAGATTTAGTTTTAATGAGTTTATTTTGAATCAGCATGTGATTGTTTCCATATTTTTCAATTCAGCACAGTTTGGTTTGTTTACATTGCTTACAAGAGTGTTTATTTTCAACATTAGTATAGATTCTTAAAAATAAACTTTAAGTTAGCACAAAATCAAAAAAAATCCCAAAAATAGTATTGTTAACTTGAAACCAATAAGTGTCTTACTACAAATAGCCTTGGACACTACCCTGGTTATAACTGACACTAACATAAGTTGGTTAAATGAAGGGGTAATAATGACACCCATCAATCATACCATTGCAACTGCCCTACATCATCTATCTTTATTTCATTCTCACATTATGATCTTATAGGATGAATATGGGTAAAAATAATGATTTCCTCATCATAGGTGCTTGAATTTTCACTTTTAAATTGATCTTAAAAATTAGTTGTAGCTGTAATATGATCCAATTCTTGAAGGACTGCCACCTCATTAATCAGTCTTGGTAGGTTGTTCTCCACACCTGAATGCTCAAATGTTACCTTTAATGAGTTTTATTACCCTTCATAAGAGGATAGGTTTGGAGGTAAAAGTACTTCATTGGATTGCTTACAATCTTCTAAGGTGATTTTCCAATTTGGAGCCTTACAAGTATCAAACTTGGACACCACACTCTTTTTCTTTCATTCTTCAATTAACTTGTAAAACTTGGATGTACCTTAATCCTCATGAAGATTTATATAATGGAGGAATGATATGGATATTATAAAATTTGAGACATCTCCTAAAATAGACTCCATACATATATCCTATTCTTGACTGTAAAAATGCATAGGAGAAGGGTCTCTTTTAAGGATAGGCATAACATAATATGGGGCTCTATTCCATGAAGGTCTCCAAGTTAAAGTTATTGTAGGCCCTTGATAAGGATTGGATAGATATTTAAGGGGGTATAGAACACATAGAGGCTATTTTTTCATGTTTTTTTCATTGATGTCAAGGTTGAAGTCATTGATGTTAAGGTGCATCTAGTAAAGGTGCATGGTGAGTAGTCATTGTGGTATGTGCATGATATGACAAGGTGAGATTTTTGAGCATTGTCTTTTTTGTTGGTTTATGTCAAGGTTGATGTAAAGTTTAAGGTTAGCTTGAATATATTAGTGTTATCATTAAATATTATTGTTGAGGTATAATGACAAGTAGGTCTGGAAGAGTGTTGTTTTGAGTAAGGCCAGTTGACACTGTGTGTTGTGACAAGATTATGAGCATTGAAGAAATGTACTATGAAATATAGTATTACATTAGATATGAGTGTTTTTTTTCCATTTTTTACAAATGCATATGTATTAAGTCTTTTAGGTTAAGTGCCTAAGTAGCCTAAGCCTAGTCATGGAATGAAGGGAACTTGTGAGAAAGTATGAGAATGGTGGCTTGGTGAGATGAGTGCACACATTCATGAGTGGTCTATGAGGATTTTTTAATATGTGAGTAAAGTGGAGAGTGAATTTAAATATTCATGAATGTAATTTTTAAGGTCTAATGTGGTTTTCAATTCAAGGTCTAGAGAGCAGAGAGAGAGAGAGAGAGAGCAGAGAGAGAGAGAGAGAGAGAGAGAGAGAGAGAGAGAGAGAGAGAGAGAGAGAGAGAGAGAGAGAGAGAGAGAGAGAGAGAGAGAGAGAGAGAGAGAGAGAGAGAGAGAGAGAGAGAGAGAGAGGCCTAATGAGGTATCATGATCTATTGATAAGGCATGTGAAGGATGTATGGTAATTTTTAAGTAGAAGATAAGTTTTATGGCATGAGACTAAGATGTTGAGCATGACAGTGATGTGTTGAGATCATATAAAGAGTCATGAAGGTCAATTCAAGGCCTAGTAAGGTATGAAAACTCTGGTCTAGAGAGAGAATGTAGCCTAATGGGGTACCAGGATCAGTTTCTAAGGATAGTGTGAGTTGGAAAACATTGAGAAATATGAGTCAAATTATTTTAAGCATGTTCATGAATTTTTAGATTCTATTTTGAAGGACAAGGCATAAAAAGTTATTTGGAGGTCTCTCGAGTGCTTAAAATGAAGGATTCTAAACTAGAGAAGGATTTTCTTGTGCAAATTATCTTGTCAAAACTTTGCATGGGAACCTAAGATATTCATGAGATATGGGAAATGTTCCTAGTTGAAATTTACAATCATTATTTTTTAATTGAGGGTCTATGCTTTATGAATGATTGTTAACACTATAGATAAGTTTAAACCCTCCTAGAACCCTAATGAGGACCTAATGTTGAAGATGTTGATCAAAAGTGACCAAAATTGATTTTTATGCCTAGTTAATCTATTGTATATTTTATTGGGATCTCCTGTGTACCTCTAAGTGGTCTTGGTTAGAGAGAGGAGAGAGAAAATGTTGAATTATATTCTTAGTTTTTAAAAAAGTTATAGAAATCAAAAGTTGAATTAGAAATAGTAATAAAATAGATGGAGTAATAAGGTAGAAAATCATGTTTAATTTACATGAATGTTTATGGATAGGTTATATTCCTCAAGTGTGCTAAATTGGGCATCCAAGTTAGCCAGTCATTAACAGGCCTAATGGTACAAACAGAGAAAAACCCAAGCAAATGTGAGAAGATGAATCATAATGTTTTTTAGGGCATATTTATGGATTCAAGTGCATGTAATTGTTTTTAATGACTTATAATTAATTTACATGTATTTTATGAAGTGGTGAAAATGATGAAGCCAAAATGGCTTGTCTAGCTCAGTGAGGTATGTGTGTAGTGAGGTCAACCAATTGGTATGTAGGACTAATCACTACAACTAGACCATATGATGTTTGTATTTTAATATGGTATAGAGATGTTATAGTATCATGTTAATTCATTTTAATTATTTTAAATTTATTATATAGGTGTTATAAGGACAATGTTTCATGACTATGTTTTTTATAGTCTTGTTAGTTTTGAGTAAGCAAGTTATAATGATTAAAAGTTGGGTTTGAGTGAAATTTTATGAAAGAGTGATGAAATTTAGAGCATGGTTTTGTTTTTTGTGAATTTAAATTCATTTTAATGATTTTTAAAATCTTGGAATTCAATGTAAGAGGGTGAAAAATTAAAGCCAAAAGTCTTATCTAGTTCAAGAAAGACTGTGTGAGATAAGGTCATAAGATTGGTCTACGAGAACAATGTTTTATATTATAATTTTTTTTTTGATTGTGGTTTTTTAAAGATTTTATAATATATTTTTAATGTATTTTTGATAATTTAAAGTTTCTTTTCAGGTTTTGAATTTTTAAATAGTTTTATGACTAGTTTTTGATAGTTTTGGTAGTTCTAAGTGATTATACCGAAGAGATGAGTTTAAGCCTTTTTGACCTGGTTTGAAGTGTTTCAAGAATATGGTGATGACCCTAAGGTCATATAGTTTCTATATATGTTATTTATTTCCATGTTTATTCTGATAAATGATGTGTTATATTCATTTATTCAAGCCTAACTTTTCTGTGTGTTCAAAGGCCTAATGAGAATAGTGCTAAGGGTGTGTTTCAAGTGGTGATTGGATGAAAAAGGTGTCATGGTGATTTTAGGATGTTGAATAGTGAAAATTTTATTATTTTATTAAAATTTTGTGTCATGTATATAGGTTTATAGTGTTCAAATGGGTTATAAGGTAATTTATCCTAAAGTAGGCCTAATGGAATTAGGTCTTCATAAGACCTAAAGAAGGATTTTGTCTATTTGAGTTATGGCTGACTGAATGTAATGATTTATTATTACTTGTAAATTTTAATAAGGAATATTTTATTTATAATATAAGTGTGAAAGTTTTTGTTTCCAAACAAGAGGTGTATGATCAAGAGACTTGTACAATAACAAGGCTTTTTAGGCCTAATTGGGAAGTTAGAGGATTGCATTTTGGAGTGAATGAAATAGAACATCCTTGAGTGGAAGGAGGTCCTATAGAACATTAAAATATATTATAGGTAATATCATGAATATATAATAGGAGTTATGATTATGAATATCAATGTCATATGACCTAATCAATCTTGTAGAGACCTATTTGAGCGAAGAGACCTAAAAGGTAGTTTGAGAGGGGTAAGAGTGTGAAGAGTTAAAGAGATGGTCATAATCTATTGGTTGAGAAACATATTTTTTTAATGTGATAAAATTAATCATGTGGGTGATTTTTTAATGATTAATGAAGGGGTTTAACACCTCATTGCAATTAGGTGCTTGTTAAAGCCTAGTCAAGTGGGTGTTTGGCTAGTTAGAGTCGGTGCTCATGTAGAGTTAGTGTTTCACTAAATTTGGTTTTTTGTATTATATTAATATATTAAATTTATAAATATTAGTGTTTTTTATTCCCCTTGATGGTTTCCCACATATTAGATGTGCTCTTGTATTTCATGTTCATATGTAAGGTTGTTTGTGCTTTGATTGATTTATATGTTTGTATGAATTTCTCATGAATGAAACATGGAATTTAATGAATGTTTTGAAGTGTGATTTACCCCCCTCTCAATAAATATTCTTATAATAATTATTATCAGATCATGGTCCATTTAATTAGGCCTAATATCCTAAAGGAGATCCTATAAGTGTAAGCATGGATTATGATGATGATAGTGTTTATCATGGTAGTAATAAAGATCAATTAATTTCACAAGCTAAGTATGTAAGAGAGATGCTGAAGAAGTTTTAAGGTAAGAATAAGTCATCTAAGGTAAGTGATAATAGTTTTTTGTATTATGATGATGACTGTGTTGATCAAGTTGGCAATGGATTTTTATTCATGGCTAAATAAGCAAGTTACTCTAAAGAATAAGACAAAATGTAATATGAATAAGTCTACTATGATAGTGAAGAAGGAAAAGCTAAAGTAGATCTTGAAGATAAGATCATAAGTGACCTAGGTTATTTAAATCACTAAAAGAAGATGAATCATGAGTTGATATCTCTAATTAAGGGTTTTAAGGAATAGATATGTACCTTGAAGAGTGATAGGGTCAAAGAATTCAAAAGGGATGAAAAAATCGTCAAAGATATCAAGAATCATTTAGAAGATGCCAATACAAAGTTTAGATCGAAATAAGTTGATTATGATCAATTGAAGACAAATCTAGATTATTTGAAGTTTGAGCATGATCAACTCATATACAAGATGAGAAAGTTTGAGAAAGAGTGTGATAAGCCATAACAAGTTAAGAAAAACAACATGAATGTCAACATGAAGAGACAAATCAAGAAGCCTAATACAATGAGGTAATCCAATTATTTTAATGGTTTTTATTTTTTTGGTGATATCTTTGGTCATAGGGCAAGTGATTATAAAATGTTCTCAAGGGATGAGTTTTCATGGGACCATGGGAGTAGGAGTGATCAGTTAAAAGGTAAGAATAATATTGTTTTCTAATATAGTTGTTATAATGTGTGACACATTATAATATTCTATCCTAATAGAGTTAGAAGGACCTTAAGACATAATAAAGTATATATATCTCCTAGAGTACATGATAAAAATCAAACATTTGTATGTAAACCAAAGATAGTCAAGGTGAGTCATGATCAGTTTACTAGTCAAAATGTACTATTTGATAAGGTAGATCAAGGATCAAATGTAAAGGATGTCAAAAACATGTGTTAGCTACATATACTGACAAGGTGGTCAAATATAATAAGAAGTATGACAAAGAGGATCAATCAAATGCTTCATTTAAGCCTAAGTGGATCCTAAAGAGGGATGATCAGTTTCATGATTTCAAGATGGATAAGAAGAGTGGATTGGAGATCTAGGAATCTCTTGAGTTCATGGTGTTTTAGTTCCCTATGAAAATGGGTGACTCTATTAAGCTTCATGGAGACACTCATATATATGTAGAATCATGAGGTTGTAGTCAAATAAGGATTCATCTTGAGAGGTTTCAAGTTATTTGTGTTGTAAGTTCATGAGGAGCCATTGTATGGAATGCAAAAATATGTGCATGATTCATTTTTAGATTTCCTTTTACATACTTGTGAGTAGTTTGAGAGTTTAGGGAGATTTATAGATCTTAGGTTTGAATTTATTATGTATCCTAGTGAGATATCTAAGGTTTACGTCAAGATTCAAATGTTAAAAAGTATTTAATTGGTATATGAGAGGTAAGCAAAAATTTACTTATTTATAGCAGTTGGTAGTGGAGCTTGATATGTGTTGAGAAGTGGTATTGGTATCAATATGTTTGAAGGAATATGAGGATGGCATGAGAGTCATACTAACTCATATGGTGATCTCAATCTATGAATACAAAGGGGGAGTCCCTAATTATTTAGTTCATGTTAAGAATATCGTGGCATAGTGTGTGATAAAATGTTTGAGTCATATCAGTCATGTTAAGGATAAGGTGAGTAGTCTTATGATCTAAGTTCATTTGAAGGAGGTATACATGGAGTAGTTGGGAAAATGTTATTATAATTCTTCATATTATGTGTTGATCTTTTGTTTCAAGAAGGTGTGATTCCAGAAGTAGGTGTGATCATGTTTATTTGAGAAAAGAGCTAGTTCTGGGAGAATGAGTACTAGATGGAGATGTATCTTTTTAAGAGAATGATTAGTTTTTTAGAGTGGTTATCATCTAGTTTCTATGAGGAAAAGCATCAACTCCAGTGGATATTTATATCTCTATGTTTTTAAGTATCAATATAGTGAATTAGAAGTCATAAGAAGCATGATTTATTGAGGTCTAAGGATCAAATGGAAGTTTCTAGAAGATGATTTGTCATCAATGTCAAAGGAGGAGAAAGAACATAATGGGGAGATGAGAATGATCAGGTTGTAGTGTCTTTTCTATCAATGAAAAAGGGGGAGTTTATTGGCATGTTTTTATCATTGATGTAAAGGTTGTGGTCAATGATGTCAAGGTTGATGTCATTTATGTCAAGGTGAATCTAGTGAAGATGCATGGTGAGTTGTCTTTGAGGTATGTACATGATATGACAAGGTGATATTTTTTATCATTGTATTTTTTATTGGTTGATGTCAAGGTCTAGGTCAGCTTGATGTTAAGGTTCAAGTCAGCTTGATGTCAAGGTTTAGGGCAGCTTGAAGTTTTCAGTATTATGATTGATTATTCTTGTGAAGGTATGATGACAAGTAGTTCTATAACAGTGTTGTTGTGAGCAAAGCCAGTTGTTAGTGTGTGTTTTGATAAGCTTCTTAGAATTGAAGTTATATAGTGTGAAAGAGATTATTGTAGTGGTTATGAGTATTATTGTCTAATTACCATTGTTAAAAAATTCATAGGTAGTAGGTCTTTGAGGTTAAGTGCTTAAGTAGCCTAAGCTTAGTCATGGCATGAAGAGACCTTGTGAGAAGGTATAAACATGGTGTATTGGTGAGATGAGTGCACATAGGCATGATTGGTTGTATGAGGTTGCATGATTATATTATTAAAGTGGAGAGTGAATTTAAAGAGGCATGAAGGTTGGTTTTAAAGCCAAATGTGGTTTTCAAGTCAAGGTCTAGAGAGCAAAAAGAGAGAAAGTACATCCTAATGAGGTATCATGATATGTTGAAAAGTCATGTTGAGCATGATAATGAGGTGTTGAGAGCATGGAAAGAAACATGAAGGTCATTTACAGGCCTAGTAAGGTATGAAGACTATGGTTTAGAGAGAGTGTGGCCTAATGGGGTATTAGGATCACTTTCCAGGGTAGGTGTGAGTAGGTGAGCATTGAAAAATGTGATTCAATTTTTTTAAGCTTGTGTATGAAGTGTGAGGTTTTATTCTGAAGGACAAGGCATGGAACATTATTTGGAGGTCTCTTGAGTGCTCAGAATGAAGGGTTCTCAACCTAAGAAGGATTTTATTGTGCTCATTAGCTCATCAAACCTTTGAATAGGAAACTAAGATATTCATGAGAGATTGGGAAGGGTAATAGGTGAAATTTCCAAGCATTATTTTTTGAATTTAGTGGCTATGCTTTAATAATGATTTTTAACACTACAAATAGGTTTAAACCCTCTTAGAACACTAATAAGGACCCAATGCTGATCATGTTGATAAAATGTGACTAGAATGGATTGGTATGCCGATGTAATATATTTTATCTTTTATTTTAATCTCCCATGTAACTTTAGGTGGTATTAGTTAGAGAGAGGAGAGAGAAAATGTTTAGTTGTGGACTTGGTTTTGAATAAGTTGTAGAAATTGAAATTTACATTGGACATAGTAAGCAAATGGATGGAGGAATAGGGTAGAGACTCATGCTTCATGTCCATTAATGTTTATTTATATTTTTTAGTCTACAAGCATGTTAAACTGATCATCTAAGTTAGGCAATTATTAATAGGCCTAATTGTACAAATAGTGAAAAACCCAATCAATAGTGAGAAGATGAATTAGAATGTATATTTATGGATTCAAGTGTATGGATTTACTATTAATGACTTATAAGTCAAGTACATGTATTTGATTAGTTTTAAATATAGTGTAGTAGTGAAAATAATGAAGCCAAAATGGCTTGTTTGGCTTAGTGAGGTGTACAAGACCAATAGTTACCACTAGACTATATGATGTTTATATTTTAAGATGGTTTTGAGATTTCATAGGACAATGTTCATGAGTTATAATTATTTTACATTCCTTATATAGGTATTATAAGGATAAAGTTTTATGATTGTGTTTTTGACAGTCTTGGCAGTTTTGAGTAAGCAAGTTGTACTGATGAAAAGTTGAATTTGAGTGAAATTTCATGAAAGAGTGATGAGATTTTGTGCATGGTGTTGTTTTTTTAACTTGAAATTCATGTTATTTTTTGGAAAATATTGAAATTTAGTGTAATAGGTTGAAAATTTGAAGCTAATATAGCTTGTTTGGTTTAAGCAAGATTGTGTGAGATAAGGTCAGGAGATTAGTCTGCAAGACTAATGTTTACCATTAGATCTTATGGTTTTTGTTATTTAGGTTGTTACAAAGATGCTATATAAGATTTTTAATTTATTTGGAATCATTTAAAGTGTAATTTTTGGTGTTGGATTTCAAGTAGTTTCATGACTAGTTTTTGATAGTTTTATCAATGTTGAGTGAGCATACTGAAGACATGAGTTTAAGCCTTTTTACCCTAAGTTGAAGTGTTTCAAGAATATGGTGATGACCATAAGCTCATGAAATTTATTTAAAATTTATTTATTATCATTTTTGTGTGTCTAAATGATGTTTTATCTTTATTTTTTCAAGATAGACTTTTATGTGTGTTCAAAGGCCTAATGTGAACAATGCTAATGGAGTGTTTCAAGTGGTGTTTCAACCTAAAATGTGTAATGATCATTAGAAGATGTAGGATAAGGCATATTTTATTTTTTTATGAAATTTTTATTCTATGTATATATGTTTATATTGTTTCAAGGGGTCATAAGGTAACGTGTCTTAAAGTAGGCCTAATGAAATTAGGTTTCCATGAGACCTAAAGAAGGATTTGGTCTATTTGAGTTATGACCAACCTAATGTAATGATTGATTATTAATTTTAATTTTTCCTAAGGCATATTTTGTGTCCAATATAAGTGATAAAGTGTGTGTGGATTACCAATAGGTGTATGAGCAAGAGACTTGTATAAAAATAAGGATTTGTAGGCTTAATTGGGAAGTTAGAGGATTGTATTGTGGAGAGAATGAAATAAAAGATCCTTGAGTGAAAGGAGATTTATATAAAATTATAAGAGAGTATAGGTTTTTTAATTAATATATAATAAGATGTTTGATTATGAATATCAAGGTCATATAACCTAATCAATCTTGAAGAGACCTAGCTGAGTGAAGAGGCCTAAAAGGTAGTTTGAGAGGTATAAGAGTGTGAAGAGTTGAAGAGATGGTAATAATTAATCAGTTGAGAAACATAGTGTTATAAAGGTGATAAAATAAACTATTTTTATGGGTTGATGATAAGTCATCTAGGGTATTGGTGCCTCTTTACAAGTAGGTTCTTACTAAAGCCTAGTCAAGTGGGTACCTGGCTAGTTAGGGTTGGTGCTCCATGTAGAGTTGTTGATTCACTAAGTTTGGTTTTTTGTCTTATGGGAATGTATTAAATTTTCATAATAAATGGATTTTCTTCCCCTTGAGGGTTTCCCATATATTATATGTGTTCCTTTATTTCATGTTCATAAGTATGTTGCATATGCTTTGATTGATCTATATGCTTGTATGAATGGCTCATGAATGTTAAGTGGAATTGAATGAATGTTTTAAATATAGATTCACCCTCCTCACCCCCTCCTCTCACTATCATTCATTAGGATTCAAAAATAATGACTATGGGTATGAGGATGAAGGAAATCAACAACTAAGGTGTTTGGTGTATAAGGCTCGAGATCAAATTTAGAGAGTGGTCTAGATATGATTTTGACTCCTACATGATACCTAATTTTATAGATCATATAAGATAAATAAAAGGATAAGTGCCCTGAAATTTTGGCCATAAATTCATTGAAAAAATATATATTAAAATAAGGTGGCTAATTTTTAATAATGATGTCTTATACAACTAAGATCTTAGAGTGAGCATTAAGGGTAAGTTTTAGGTCTTTGATAAGTCTAAATGTCATTTTAGATAACCCATTCCATTATAATTCAATGATGTAAGTATGTTTATACGTCAAATTCAAGTTATCAACCAATATATTAGGGATAAATAAACTATTTTCCCTATCATCAAACAAGCAATTATAGACCAAAAAGTCTCCAATGATCACATAAGTAAGGAAATGAGAAGGGGTGATTACCTTGGCTAGATGATTTTGGTTAGAAAGGAAATTTTGATAATGGACAAAGGCTTGGTGTTCAATTTCTTTATTATAACTAAGATGTTCCTTCAATCTATCTCTTTTCTCCTTTAGCCTCTCAATTTCTAATCTCAAATCAACATTACTTTTCTATGGTTGACTATAAGGGACTTCATGATGCTACCATGATTGGTTATGAGGGTAAGAGGGATGTAAAGGAGTTGAATATGACACATAAGGGGGGTGAGGGTCAAAAGTTTGTTAGTAATAAGCATCATAAGGCTAGCATGAATGATAGGGCTACTGATAACAAGATGTGTGATATAATGTTGCCCCATATGTAGCCATAACTCATCATGAACTAACAATCAACAAGATGATTTTAACTTTAGATGATGAAGCTCATCATAACTTCTGATTATAAACTTGTAATGTGTGTACTTGAAGTTAATTATGATGGCCAAGATGCTACTAGTGAAGGATCCAATGCTTGAATCTAGTTCCATTGAGTGTGTCATAACTATTAGCACTCCAATCTACACCCTAGAATGAGGTTTTGTAGTCCTACCTTCAAGGATGGAATAACATGAGATTAGACTAAAGTTTTTGAGTGACCTATAGCAAGACCAAACCTCTATATTATGGGGCTAGCTCCCTTGGTGCATTTATTTGGCTCATTTCACTAATACCTACTGATTTAGGGTGAAAAGTGATAGATAATATTCATAAGGAAAACCTACTCTACAGGTGGTGATGCATAAATATGGTCATTAATCTACTTAAATGAGACCTATAAAAACACTAATATAATAGTAATTCAACTGAACAACCATCTTCAAAATTTCCTATATAAAAGTGTTTCATTTGGAGGTTGTGTTAGGTGATAGAACATGAGGGCCATGACAAGAAGCTCTAGTCTAAGGAACTTACTAGCTAGGTTCCACTACAAATTCAATCACTTAACAATTATACACACCACATGACCTACATAAGACACCCCATTAGCATCTAGGTGACGTGAGGACCTACAAGGGAGAGAAATCCACCACATATGAAAATAAAAACAAGAATAACACACTAGATATCAATGTGAAGAAGTTGTAATAGTTTATTCATCAATCTAAGAGGTTTATAAAGTGTGAATCCAAGTAGAGTCTCCTCATACCCAGATGAAGGATATAAATCAAGGCCTTAAGGCCTAAATATATAGAAGAATGATAAGGGAAATAGAGTGGGAATAACATGGAGGTAATAGGTAGGGGTCATAAAAGGCTATAGTCAACTCCATCATTAGTTACAATAGTCATAGCAATCCTTCTAATGCCCTCCATGTATTGGCCTTCAAATTGATAGTCTTGAATGAGCCCTTAGACATTGAGGTGGAGTGATGGAGGCTAAGTTAGACCATGTTTAAATTATTTTAATGCATGGATACACCCAAGAAAGGTCAATTACTCCTTTTATGGTAGTTATATAGTGAAACTCAGGCATTATTAGCCTCCATGAGGTGTTGAGCATCCCACCATCTCTTATGCATGTTGACAAAATTTGAAACTACATCCACCTTAAAAAATGACCATGAAGTGATTTTATTGGTCTTTAATGTATCAGTTAAAAGGTGTAGTAACTCTATATCACCTAGTTTAGCATCCTTTCTACACCATTCTACAATTTTCCTTGTTGACCAAGTAGGTCTATTAGGCCTACTTGCTTGACTATTTGTGCTTGAATGGCCATGAAACCTAAAAATAAACCTCATTGTAAGTTGATAGGTGTGTTTTAGGTCTGAATAAATGTCCCCAACCATGATATAAGCCTTTGTAAGTAGCAGACCCCTACAACTTTACCTTTCCTAGTTGACTAGGCCACTTGTCTTTAGTATCTATAGACTGGCTATTTGGTGTGGATTTATAGACACATTTATAGGATTATTTTTAAATATTATTATTTTAGAAGATTAAATAAGTCTAAAACCATCTTATACAGTTATTGGGAACTTCTAATATAGCTATTAACCCTATTTTTTACATAATTCCCTAAAATATACCATTTTATGATAATTCCATATAGTGTTCATACAAACTAATACCATGATCAGGGCCTCCTATGAGTGGGATAGGTCATCCAAGTGTTGATTAGGTTAATTAGGCATGTTTGTTTGAAAAAAATTCAAGTTTTCCCAAGTTAGGTATGTCTTAGGGTTTAAGCAAGGTTTTGGAGGTCTACCATCTTAATGATGGTTCATAAAAATCAGACATCTATTCCCAAAATTACCCTCATAAATGTTTATTCTATAGATCCCATAAAAATCCTAAAAATATTTGGGTCATATGCAGTTTGTGTGTGGTGATAAGAATAAAATATGGTAGATATTAAACTCCTTGCAAGTCTTCTAAGCATGTTTGTAGTCTTAGAAATGATTCATAGAGGTGGGCCCCTAAATTTAATTCACCCTTCATGGATATTGAGTCCATATGGGTTCCCAAATTCCCATAGGATCATTTTCCTTGAGCCCCTATTCCATGAAAGAGATGATCACTTGAACAGATAATTCATGTTGACTACTTGACCTATTGTAGCTTGAGGTGGTTCTTGAGACTAAATTGGACTTATTGTTGCATTCCCCTACCTCAAAAACTTGTTTCAATAACTATACCATATTTTTTAACATTTTCATGATTTCAAGTTTTCTTAGGATGGTTTGAGTGTGCTTCAAATTTGGTAGTGGAGCTTGAGGCGTAGTCATGTATTTAGGCCTCAAGAGGCCCAAACTGAGTCTCAAGGGTCTAATTGACCTGTAGATGAATTTATGGAAAAAAAAATGATAGAAACTTTCCCATATGAATTTCATAATTTTTCAATTATGTCTAACTATTCAAACTCATCTTAGTTTCCATTCCTTCATGTGAGTGCCTATAGGTCTTACTCTCAGCCTAAGTGTTTTACAGTGGTATGGGGTCTAAATAGGCTTTATTCTCTCCATTATAGATATTATGGAGTTTTAAACCTCTATATCATGTTTCTATGGCTAAAAATATCCCCAGGGTCAAATTCTTTCATCAATTCTACCCTCTGTGCATTTTCATCTTTTGCCAAGGGTTTATACATAGTTAGGCTTATGTAACCTTAGATTGGTTTTAGTGCCATCTTATCTAAATTAGAGGATTTTAAAAATTTTAAAACCATATCATGTATTCCATACTACCTTCTTAAATTTTTCCATCCTTAGATCACCTTAATTCAAATTCCTTTAGTTTGTGTATACATGCTTGTTTTGGTCTATTATGCCTAATAGGTATGAATAGACCTAATGTTCAATTGAGAATTTATCTACTCAAGTTAGGGTTATCATGATTATAAAACCCTTATTTCACCTTCCTTAATTCCATTTTATTTATCTTATCTTTAAACAACCACTTAACACATGTGGATGCCATTAACCCTAGTGTAAGCCTGCTTATATTTGTCTTTAGTCCTAATAGGCCTAATAGACATTTAATCTCTCTCTCTAGCCTATGATAATTAAATTAAAACATATACTATAGGTTATGATTATTAAGTGGACAAATCAAATACCTTTATTCATCCCTTAATTTCACTTCTTTTCATGATGTCCACACTTCTACCCATTCTAATAGTGATCCTGCCTGTAGGTGGGTTTAAGTCTATTAGGACTATGTGTGTGAATTGAGAAGGTGGGTGTGATGCTCAATTATATTTAGGGGTGATCTTATCTTAAAATATTTTTATCCTAATAATTCTCTTCTTTAAATTTTTAATCTCTTCAAAACCTCATCATACTTTTCAATGTTTTTCAAGTTTGGAGTCATATATTTTAGTGTACTCAAAGGAGTCCTGACTGAGCATGTTTAACCTTGGAATGAACCTGATGTATTTTTAATCTATCTAAACATGACCCTCTATCTCATACTTATTATAGGTTATCATGAATCCTCATTAGGTTATATAAACCTCCTACACTTCAACCCAACATTACTTATCTAAATTGGCTAGCTTATTTTGATGGGCCTGTGGTAACCAAGAGGTCTATCTTTTTAGGGCTAAGGTGAAAGGTTGGTTCATATTGGATATTTTTCACCATATATCACATGAATTTATTATTTCCTATGATTTTTCATTTTTATTTAATTCCTTCAACATCCATCTCATATAACTTCCTCAATCAACACCTCATCTTCTTGCTTACACAAAGGCTTGTAGGTGATGGTCATAGGCATAGATTTTGTGCATTCATTGGAGGAAGTGGGCATGATGTTCCAATATCATCCTTAGGCTCTATAATCAGGTTAATTTCCTCCTTATTATCTTTTAAAACCTTATTAACTCTTCAAAAATTTATCATACTATCAGAGTTCCTCTAACCCTCAGTCATAACCAATGTGTGCTCAAAAGAAGTCTTGAGTGAGTTACTCTATTAGGGAGATTTGAGATGATGTTTACCCAATTTTACATTGTTAATTTTTATTTGTACCTTTTAATGTGTTCTATGACTCCATAATATTTTTTATATCTTCTATATCTCAAACCAACATTGACCACCTTATGTGTCTAATCTATCTTGAAGGGTTTATGGTGACCGAATGAGAGTTTGACATTGCATAACAGGTTAAGGATAAATATGGTTAGTTCATAGGGAAATTATGAATATGTTATGAAGTTACATATCATGTATCAAGTATTGTCTTTGTTTATGCCTCAAATATAACATAAGGACTCTCTATAAGCACCAATAAAGAATCTAACATTATATATAAATAGTCATATTGGAGATAAGACCATGAAGAGGTAATTTTGGTTTGAGGGTAGATTATTTGGGTGATTTTAAAGTCATATGAGGATTTAAATGTTTAAATTTACATATAAACAAATTAAAACATCATTAACACTTATATAATATGCACTAAAGACCATGTAACTTAAGGAACTCAATTTATAGTGTGAAAATAGAGAGAACATAAATATTTTCTTGCACTCACACCCATAGACATGTGAAACATGGCTGAATGTTTATATATATGGTCTATTAATACCATATGAACACACACCAAGTGTTTATTTGAAAAAATGCATCAAAAATTCACTAAAACTATTGTACTTGTAACCCCTACATAGATGAAGAAGGTCATTAAAGTGACTAGATTATTAGTTATTATTCATAGGGTATGGATACTTCATATACATAAAAATTAAATTAATGATAAGGTAAAGGTACCCCATTTTCTCTCCCTAATGTATTATATATTGATCTTCTCTATCCTGTATGGAATGAGTGAAAACCTAAGAGCTTGTTTAGACTACCAAAGAGCTCGATGGAGAAAGAACATTTTTTATCTTGTTTCAAATATTTTGATCATGAAACTCAATTGGAATACCTAAAAATACCCCACATTAAATATTTTACCCCCATATATATGGCCCTAACCGTATAATCTATATAACCTACAAAAAACACCTAAAAACACTTATTTTTCTACATTTTCCATGTTTTAAGCCTCGAACCCCCATTGGAGGTTAGAGGGAAGGAAAAAATTAGTAAAATATCATTTAAAAATTTGTGATATGTAAAGGGATTTGAAGGATCATGTTTTTCCCATGTGTGGGACCCATTTGATGAGTGGGAAGGTGGATTTGACTACAAGATAGACCTTTTAAAGCTATAAAATGCTTAGCCATGAATATATAATGAGAATGGTACCTTTTAAGATATTTATAAATAGTGAAATACTTTAAATATTACCCTTTCCATATATTTATAGTAAATTTGACCAATATAAGGTGATTTATGACTTTAGGGGAGTTATGAAGGCTTGAATCACTTGAATGAATAGATTATGAATATTTACATTAAAAACAATAATAGAAATTCATTTTATGACCTTGAACAAGTGTAAAACCCTTAAACCCTAAGAAATTTTTCTCTTCAATAAATGGCATAAAATAGGTCTAAAACCATAAGGATTATCAACCTTAAAATACCCAAACTACCTTAACTTTTGCTAAAAAATCTTAATCTTATCAAACAGGTTTAAAACCACTTATTATACCTCACAAAACATCTTGACACTCTATTTCTCACTAAAGGATCATCATGACCATTGTCACATCACCAAATAGACCTTAAAACATCTATGATATGATGGATTCTCAAGTAGGCTTGAGTACACACCATGACACTTCTAATAGTGCTATGAAGGTTCAAAATGAGACTAATAAAGACATTACCATGTAGGAAATCATGATGTGTAGGCTTCGATGGTTGTCATTGAAATTTTTTAGTTATATGGGTTTGGACTTGGATTTTGAAGCCAAATTAATAATAAGAACCTCTCATATATCCATGAACTTAGAAGTAATAATTGGTCCCATTGTCTTCTATCCCTAGGACATCATCCCATACATATCATGCATGGGATGGACTGAAATGACAAAAATAAAATCATATATCACTCCCTAATCCAATAGAAACTAGCACAAAACTATCATGTAAATGGTAATTTATATCTAACTTTTGACACAACACTCATGTTGTCACAAGTCTTATGACAACCTTATAGATGTCTATAATGACTATAAGATAAACATAAAACAAGATCACCCATAAACCATGGTAAATATTATTTAAGCATGTAGCCTACTAGGTTAACACTCATCTCTCATAATTTTAATTTGGTGTATCATTAATCAATAGCAACCCACCTATCATAAGTATAAATAATACATGGACATCCTCCAAAATGATATCCACCTCTATGGTGTCCCCCTCTACCGCCCATCAAAAAGTGTTGGTCAATCATTCCCATGTTCCTAGGAACATGAAAATGAGATCAAAACTTAGAGGGATCTATCTCATCTTCATAATGCCTCCAAAACCCAAGGTGACTATTCAATCCCTATCCATATATATTAGTCACTCTAATAAATATGACAACTAGTATACATCCACTAGGCACCAAAATATCTAGTGTAATGAAAAATATCAAACAATAGAGGATATATCAAATATATATGTAATAATAATTAAAATACATTCTCAAAAATTTACAAGATAACTACTTCATTAGCTTTAATGATTTAGTTTTCTCATTTTCCTATTTTTATACACCATCAGCTTATTTGATACTAATCAGCCCTATTATAGTTTTGTTATACTACATAGTTACACTGGTACATAGTCATCCCCTTTTTATTTCTAGATTGTATCAACCTATTTTATGCTAAATTTAACCTTTTTCTAGATTTAGCATACTACATTAACCTTTTGGTATGCATTCAGTTAGTTTCATTAAATTATATTAGCCATTTATTATCCATTGCATCATCCAAAAGGTAGTATGTTGGCCATATTTCTATTTTAAACTATATCAACCTATTACTATGTAGTCTACCACTTTTAGCAATACTATATCATTTTAATGCTATGAATGCATCCCCTATTCCTCTCTCACCTTAAAAAATGAGTTGATAGGGTCAATTCTATTCTTTGTTTGTGATGATTTTTTGACCATTTACCATAAATTCCTTAGGCATTTATTAGTCAAATATTCTCCTACGTAGTACCCCATTCTACCTTTAGTCTACTTAAAATATTCCTAGTGTCAGTTTTAGTGTCTATATTTTTCCTACCATTAAATTTTCTATATTTAGCTTAATTTCAAATTAAATTACTTAAAATTTTAAAATTTATGTTTTCTTACCTATTTTTCACTCGCTACAAATTTTATGCATCCTCCACATTGTATCTATCATATGTTCACCATCATCACTATGTAGGCTCAATTTGGGTCTCTCAGATCAATTTTTTCTTAGGATAGTAAAAATAACAAATGCATTGATTTTCACCCTATTTATATTTACTATTCAAAATTATTTACCTATCAAATATTTATAACTTGATTCCTTTTTTTGACCATATATTTTATTATATTAGATATTTTTTCTAAACCAAAATATGTTCTAGAATACTGACATTGTAGAGAATCTTTTCACACATTACATTTATATTTTACAAAAAAAAAACATTTTTTTCTCTTTTTTCTAATTTATATAGATTTGCCTAATGTTCCTTACATTGGACACCTTAACATTTATTTCATTTTATTACTTATCTACAGTAGTAAAATAAGTAAAGGTATGTGTTTTTTTATTTTTTCCATTTGTTTATCTTATTTTATTCTTAATAAAATTTATTTAGCTTGAATGTTGTGTTGTTATGTTCTTTTCCCAAAGCACCATTCCATGTTACATGACATGTGATGAGCTTTGAGTGGGGTATATGTATACACATAATATTTTAAAATTTTATCAGTTACTTATAATTTATCTCTTAGTAATCCATCAAGTCTCAATCTCTCTGAGTGCATGCCTTAAAGGGTGCATTAGGAAAGGGGTGGAAAGACCATTGGTGCTTCATAGGATAATTTTACCCTATACCACCACTTTCTATCTACATAATAGTATCCTATACACTTCCCTAAGATTTGCATCCTTTATTACACACTTCTCTAAATAATTCACCACCTTACTTAGCCCCTACCTAAGCCTAAAACCCTTTTTGAAATTTACTAAATAATGTTAGCTTGGGTTGATCCTGTATTCTAATTAAAATTTGCACATTAAAATTCTAGGTTGACCTTCGCTGACTTAGATTGGGACTTAACTTATTTTTATCAAAAAATGATATAGAGTTAAATTAGGACAACCTTGTCACCTAGAATTTTATAAAGGTTTAATGTTATATTTAGCTATATACACACATTCATTTCATTCTTTATGAAGAAGAGAAGAAGAAGAATATTAAATTTAACATTTACTTATCCACAATTCTACTTGAGGATAATTGGTTAGCATTTAAATAATTTATTTGGAGATATGAATGTTTTCTTATGGATAAATATTTTGGGTGTATAGGTAAGTTGTGTAGCCTAGAGATGACTTATCCTTTTTATTCTTACATACCAAAACTACCTCATTCAAAACACCTTGGCCAAGGGAGAGATTAAGGCTCAGAGGGTTTGTCTTTAAAGTTAAGTATTCTTACTTTGTTCCTCATTTGTTAAAGTAGATAGATTAACATTTATACTTCTTTCCCATGCATTATGATTTAAAATACATCAATCTTAGTATAGATCTTCTATGAATGTCCACTTTGTGCCACAAGCTTTTGTGAGCACTATATTAGATTTTACTTTGCATGTACTCAATGAATATGAAAAAATAGGACATAACTAGGGTTATTGCATAGTGTTGCTTGACTAGAGCCATTGGAACACTTTATAGTGATGTTTTTTGTTAAGATATCCCTTGATTATGTTTAGTGGATTTATCTTGGTCGTGACCCTGAATATCTAATGTATCCAAAAATGTAAGTGTAAGTAGGATTTATCTTCTATGAGCTAGGATTGATTAATACAGCAACTACATTTTCTTTTATATATAATGTTCATGAAATGTTTAACCATAAATTTAGAAATGGTGGTATCCAAGGTTAATAATATAGAATTAATTATAACATAAGGGTGATAAACTAACATGTAGTAGGCCAATTCATAGAAAACTTAGATAAAAAGATATTCTAAATTTATACAACTAATATTGCTAAAAATATTAAATAAAAAATATTGAAAGACATTTAAATAAATAATAAATAATTGCATTTAGCTTCTTTACTGTGTGCAATCATGTTTAGACTAGAAATAGTTGTAAACTATGTAGGATCATTACTATGGATCAATCATTAGATTCTAGAATTTGTACTTATATGGATATGGACACTACCATCATTGTTAGTGTTTGACTATGAAGTAGGTGTCCAATGCAGAATAATGAGTGGATCAAGATGTGACCAACTTTATTATTATTTTTTTTTCACCTTTATGTTTATGTTTTAATATATAAGATATAGGTTGTAACTCTTCATCAATTGATTGAACCTGAACTCTTCACCCCTCTTCACCCTTAGAATGAGTTTTCTAAAAAATAGGTTGGTAGGATCATGGTATCAAGGTACCTTAAAGACCCCTATATCAATGGGAAATGCCTACATAACCAATACTATAAGGAGGGATTCATAATTATGTAGTTCTCCCCTCTGTGTGGGATGTTGTGTGCATAAAGGTGAAATATACTATATAAAGATGAATGCAGTGATCTAACTTATAATTTTAAAAATATCACTCATGGGTTACTCTTTTAAATTTTAGAACCTATGATATGACTACTCCCACACTTGAATTAAAATTGAGATTAATTAGAAATATTGTATAGTTGATTTATATTGTATAGGTATTTGTTTTGTATTTTCCATATGAGGAATGTGAAATCTTAGACTTGTATTTATACTGTACTTTTTAAAAATGTATCATGGTAGGGTTTAATAAGATAATTAGGCCAGCCAATGGGTTTTTATCATTTTTTAATTTTGAGGAATTATATCTACTAGATAGTAGATAAATATCTAGACACTACTATCGATGGTAGTGTTCCTTTATAGTTGGTAGTGTTTACAGGTCTTAGAAGTAGGTACTAATCTAAAATTGATAGTAAAGGATGTTTATCAATTTTTGAGATTTATAATGATGCATGGTGGTAAATGATACCTAGTTCATTATAATGATATGAATTAAATCAATAGATAAGCATTTAGGCACATTGACATGGAAAATATGATCTTTTTGGTAGTAGGGAGGTTTAGAATTGAAGGTAGAACCTAATTGATATTTTTCAAACTTATAAGACTGAGATTCTATAAAAATTAAATTTTTAGCATTTACATTTATATATAGTTTATAGTCACATGACCAAGTTGTTTTCAACAGTAAGAGATAAATAATTTCTTTGAACCTTTAGAAGTAGATCCTTACTTGAAAGAAGATTTATATCTTATTTTAAAATATGATTTATCTTTATTTTTTACCATACATTACACTTTCCTTTGGATTATTATTTTTATTTGTATTGTCTTCATCTATTAGATAGGAAATTAGATCTTCTAAGATAGTATTTATTTTACTTAGAGTGAAAATCATGTTAGAATAGATGACTAGCATGTTATTTAGTAATACAAATTTTGCATCATAATAATGCACATAAATTTTTATTTTAGCCAAATAATTTGAAAAGGAAAAAAAATTACTGATGTGTTTCACCATGTTATCCAATTACTTTATCTTGAGTATAAACAAATTCTTCTTCAAAGCCACCATTGCACTTCTACCTTGCGAACTAAACAAATTGTTTAATGTTTCCCAGATTGTATCATAGGACTTAGATAAGTATATATGATGGAAATAAGCATTATATAGCCAAAATATAATGATTTATGTAAATTTATGATCCTTGATCTCTCATTTTTTTGCTTTATCTACATTTGTTGGTTTATTTTTATTTTTTGGACAATCTCCCATAGATCTTTGTTGATTAATAATAATTGATTTCTTAATTTAAAATTGTGAAACTCATCCCCTAATTTTTTTCTAACATGACTTAAAATATCCATTATGTGCCCCCAAAACCCAATTTTGATATACCAAAAGGATGCCAATTTCTACCAAGAATGTATCTATTACAAAAGGAGGAATTTGGTGTTTTGACAATTACAAAATATAATTATTCTATGGACCATAATATTTAATTATGACACATTATAGTTTTATTTTGACTAGCCTATCTCACCATTAAATTATACATAACATATCCTATTTGACTCACAATAATAAAATTAAATATAACATTGAAATTGACCCAACTTAATAGATTTAACTATCAATAACCTAAAATACACAAATTTGAATATTATTTTAATAAATTTCATTTATAACATATGAAATTAAACAACTTAAAATTATTAAAATAGTTTTAATAATACATACAAAAAATTATAAAAAAATTTAAGTAGTTATATAATTAAAATACTTTGACATAAAAGTACATGACATATTCAAATCTATATCAAACAATTAAAATCAACACAAACCAAGATTGACTCCAAAAAGACTAATAGGTGTTTAGGAATAGATATATGAATACTCTAATGGATTGGTAGGATTATTAGGCTACATGTTTTTTATGAATATTTGATAGGGTGATTTTATAGACTAATGATTTGGTAGATTGATAGGCTTTTAGAACTGACAGGCACAACTTTGAGAATGTAGGCCGATCTTCATATGAATATGATGATTCTAAATAATTACATGCACAATTCATATCTATCAAAATCACTACATTAAACTTGACAAGTTTATGATAAATTCTTGTAGGCTACACATTTTGGAAAATATTTACATTTTTTACTAAAGTTTTCTCAAAACTTTAATCACTATGAATAATTACCGACATAAATATTGTTGGTTGATTTATTTTCCCTAGCATTTGTAAAAAATCTTAAATTATTTTATAGTGGAAAACAAAGGTAAAAAATAAAAAAATCACCATTTTTCTCTCATAAAAATTGCATAGATTTATAGGTGATATTAATCTTATAAACAAGGAGTTTTCTTCAACTAATCACCTCAAAAATATCTATAATTTACCACTAAAACTAAATAAAGCCTAATAATGTAATTTGGTTCAAAAATCATATAAATTACACTATTTTATTCTCACATATCTATACTTTCACATATAAAAATTAATTCACACAAATAATTCTAATGTGAGTAATAGTTTTTATTGTGCCCTAACACACACAAAAACACACACACACTCACTCACTCTCTCTCTCTCTCTCTCTCACACACACACACACACACACACACACACACACACACACACACACACACCCATTTTCAAAGTTTAAATAGGAACCCATTTTTGATTGAATATTTGTATTTAAGGTATTTTTAGATAAAATTATATGACATGGAGTTTTAAAAGTGTAAGTTTAAGGAATTTATTTAATGTTGGGAGGAATTTATCTACTCCTCTTTATTTATGTAGTTTGTAAGACATGATCAATAGGGATATATTTCAAAGTTAAAATATGTTTCAAAGTTTTAAAGAGGCTTGAAGTTGTGTATAATCCATATTATGTGATTTAATTTTCATCTTTTATTTTACTTTAGCACTAAGCTTAAAACCATGTCTAATTACTGATTTAAACAACAAATTATGCTAACATGTTACACTTTTAGTTGGTTATTTACCTATGTTATGCCTTATATAGATTATTTTATACTTAGGAATTTTAAAGAACATCTTATATCTCATTTACTCTTACCATGTGACATTTTTCTTCTCACTCAGATCTAAATTAAATAAGGCAAGTAAAATAGAGGTGACATCATCATAGGTATTTATACAAAATATCATAGGTAAGTGGATCACTGAGATCCACCAGTATATAAAGTAAAATGAAATTGACTTATTAATCAATACTATCTCTGATAAGATAAATCTCACTTACACTTTCATTTGTTGATTCATTAGATATATAGGGTCATGACCAACATGGATCTGCTAGGCATAACCAAGGGATCTCTTACCACAATAATATCACTAAAAAGGGTTCAAAATCCTCTAATAAAGCAATACCATTTAGTAACCCTAACTAGGTCTTATGTTTTCATATTCACTAGGTAAATGATAAGTAAATTAAAATCTAATCTAGTGCTCACCAAAGCTTGTGGCACAAAGTGGGGGTAATAAACATAAGAAGTAAACATGCATAGAATATCTATACTTAAGTGAATGTATATGAAATCCTAATGCATGGAAGATATGTATATATTCTAATCTATCTACTTTAATAAAGGAAGAAAAAAGTTATTAATACTTATATTTGAATATGAACCCATTGAGCCTCAATATCCCCTTGGCCAAGGTGCTTCATAAGAGGTTATTATGGTATGTAAGGATAACAAGGATAAGTAAACTATAGGCTACATAAATTCTCTATGTATCTAAAATATTTCTCCATAAGACAAGATTTGTATCTCCCAAAAAAGTATTAAAACCCTAAGCAATGATCCTCAAGTAGAATGGTGGATAACAATATGAATAATATAATATTATTCTTCTTCTCTTCCTTATAAATAATGGAAATGGATATGTATATATAGCTGAATCTAACCCTAAAACTTTTTTGAAGTATAGCCAATGGGATTGGCCCAATTTTACTTTCTATCATTATTTGATAATAACAAGTTAGATTCTAGTCTAGGTCGGCCAAGGCCAACCTAGACACATAACATGTAAATATCAATTAGAATATAGGGCCATCCCATGCTGACATTATTTGATAACTGTCAAAAAGGGTTTTAGGCTTAGGTAAGGACTAAGTAAGGTAGTGAATATCTTGGAGGAATTAGTAAGAGAGGAGGTAAATCTTAGGGAAGTGTATAGGAGATGGTTATATAGATAGAAAGTGGTGGTATCTACCCACCCCTATCCTAGTGTACCCTTTAATGTGTGTAATTAAAGAGATTGAGACTCAATGGGTTCCTAAAAGAGATAAAGAATCAATAATTGATAAATTTTGAAAACATTATGTATACATATGCCCTACTTAAATCTCATCACATGTCATGTAGTTGCAACATGGGATGGTGCTTCAAGAAAATAACATAACAACACACAATTTTGAAGCTGAATAAATTGTAGTAAGAAGTGAATAATATAAGTGAAAGGACATAATTTAAAAATAAATACCTTAACTTAGTGTTATAAATAAGGAATGAAGTGAAATAAATTTGATGATGTCTAATGTAGATAACATTAGGTGAACCTGTATAAATTAGTGAAAGAGAGAAAAAAATCTTTTTTTTTTGTAAAATATGCATTTAATATGTGAAAAGATTCTTTTCAATGTCATGATTCTAATACATTTTATGATTTTTAAAAATAAATATATGATCAAAAAATATAATTTTATGGTAAATATTTGATAGGTAAATAATTTTGAATAGTAAATATAAATAGGTTGAAAATCAATTCATTTTTTATTTTTACAATTATGATAAAAAATTGCTCTAAGAGACCTAGTTTGAGCCTAGAGAGTGACCATGGTGAGGAGATGAAAAATAAAATATGGAGGAAATATAGTGACCAAAAAAAATGTTTCACATGTAATAAATCATGAATTTCAAATTTTTAAGAAATTTTAATTGAAATTAAACTAGATACAAGAAATTGGATGGCAAGTAAAATCTAGACATTGAAACCAACCATAGTAATTTTTTAGGTAGACTAAGGGTAAAATGGGTACTAGGTAGAAAAATATTGGACCAATAAATACCTAATTCATTGATGGTAAATAGTCAAAAATTAACCATAGATAAATAACATAGTCAACCCTACCATTTCAATTCATAAGGTGAGAGAAATAGGGGTTAACTACGTAGTAGTGGGCTGGTATAATATTATTGAGGGTGGTCAAATGTGTAGAGTAGGTTGATATAGTTTGAAATAGGAATATGGATGACATAGTACCCTTTGGCCACTGTAATTGGTAATATTTGTCTGATGTAATTTTTTAAAGGGGGTCTACTACATACCATACGATCAATGAAGTATGGTAAAGCTAAAAAAGGTCTAATTTAATATCATTTAGGATGATGTAGTATAAAAGAAAAGGGTTGAATACATACTAATGGGATGATATAGTATAAAATTACAATGATGGGGCTGATTTAGTATTAGATGGGTTGATGGTGTAAAAAATAAGAAAAATAAATAACTAAATCAAAGAAGTTGATTAAGTAGTTAATTTTTAAATTTTTGAGAATGTATTTTATTAGTATGAAATTGATATTTGATACATCTTATATTATTTAATATTTTGTAGAGACACTAGATATTTTGGCACCTAATGGATGTCTCATGGTTACTAGATCTATTAGAGTGGTTATCAGCCATAAATAAAGCTTGACTTGTCAGCTTGGGCTTTGAAGGCATTATGGAGATGAGATGAATCACTCTAAGTGTTGATCTCATTGTCATGTTCCTAAGAACATGTGAATAGTTGACCAACACTTTTTGATGGGATGTAGAGGAGGACACCATAGAGGTAGATATAACTTTAGAGGATGTCCATATATTACTTGGACTTTTGATAGGTGGGATACTAGTGATTACTGATACACCAAAGTTAAAGGATGGGAGATGAACCTTATCCTAGTGGGATACATGATTTGATAGGATTTACCCTAGGTTTCACACGAGCTTGTTAAATTTTTATCTTATGGCCATTTTGGACATATAGAAGGCTATGATATCACTTGTGATAACATGAGTATTATGTCACAAGTAAGATGGTAAAGTACCATTGTATGTAATATCCTTATGCTAGTTGATTTTAGATAAGGGTGCACTATATGATTTTAGTTATATCATCTAGGTATAGCTCATACATGATATGTATGTTATATTATCCTAGGGATAGAAGAGATGGGACCTATATGATACTTTTATATACATGGATATATAAGAGGATTCTTATGTATAGACTGGCTAGGTTGACCCATTTGGTCAATGATAGGTTGCATTAGGTTGTTTGATGGAGGAAGGATCATGTATCATGGATCATGCCCCATGTTCCACCATTACATATTATCACATGATGGCAAATAGTGTGGAATTCATACACTCACATAACTTCCATATGGCCTAGTTAGGCTACCATTGCTACAAGTTTAGCACATGTGTAGATCATAGGTAACTATACTTAAAGGGTGGAGCCTCATCTAGTGGCTCATGTACTTGGATGTCTAGGAATTCCCCATCTAGTGGATCCTCTAGTAGTGCATGATTATTAGTCATGGCATGATAAATCACTGAGAGGGAGAGGAGGCAAAGGATTACCTATGAAGATACCAATGATTAGGCCTCATCAAGATAAAACATGGGCTCATTGAGTAAGATAGAAAGAGGAAGTATGGATAGGGGAGACTATGATATAAATATGGTGTAGGGGAGGATTGATTATAATAGGAACCATAGTAGTGGTGCTAGAGGCTATCATAATCTCATCAAACACAAAGACACTATTGATGTGAGGAGACATAAGCACTAGTTATTAAACTGGGGGATCCTATAGTGGTTTTAGGACATAATTGGTCTATAGAAAGAAAACTAAGGAGAGGAACATGGTTGGATTACATGGTGACTCTTAGATTTACATTGGTGCAAAGTTAGATGATAGAGGAGGTTATCAATAGGCAAGCAAATAATGAGACCATGGTTGGTGATACTGGCACTAGTGATAAATGTTTTAATTTGATTTAAGTTTTGGATATAGAGTACTATTTGTATTATTGATAATGATAGATAGAGTATTTGAGATGTGTGTGTGTGTGTGTGAACTTATTCTTATCTATTTTTTATTATTGTAGATCCTATAGTAGAAGAGGACATATGAGGAGCCCTAGTTATGGATACACATCATGCAATTTTGGATGAGGTGATGTCACCATACAAACCTACCATGTTGGATGATCATGTGGTTCCATATTCCAACACTTAGGTGGGCTAGTTCATACTAGTGGGAGAGGCCATGTGGAATATATAAGTGTAAGGTAATGGATTACATCCATCGGTAGTGGTGGGAGATGGAGAGGCACAAGCTTGGTGGGCCTTATCAAAAGAGTGAGTTATACACATGATGACTACCATCTAGCTTGGATAGGTACAAGTCTAGGTGGCCAATCTATAGGGATAAGTATTTTATTTGAGATCTTAAACTACCTTTTTATAGTACACTATCTAGAGGGGTCAATCACATGCATCAATGGTTAGCATAGCTAGGCCATAAGACAAAAATGATGTAGCATAGCCCTAGAGATGTAGCTATTTTATTTTTTACTTTATATTGTATAGTAAACATCTTATGTATATATTGATGTTTATAGTTTTATCTCATGAGTTATACTTAGATTTGGATGTGGATACATGGATATATTTCTTTTCTAGCACATATATTTAAATTTTTTTGTATATGATATGGTAAATATGTCATGCATGTTCTATTTTATATAATTATGTGATACACATGCATGGTTAAAAATAGAAGGGAAAAAATGATTTGGAAAAGTATAAGTAATCAAAACAAATGTAATGCACACTATATTAGATGAGAAATGTGTTAAAAAATATATGAATAAATATAATAAAATAAAGATGGTAAAAAGGGGTAACAAATGATTTAAAACCATGTAAAATATTTTCACAAAATTTAAAAAAATTCAAAAAAATAATCACTGTATCATGTTGGGAAGTAAGCAAAATTCATAATAAAATGGATAATACATGAAAATCCAATGGTATAGAAACAAAATAATTAATTCAAACAATCATACTAAATCAAGTTGGGAAGTATGAAAGGAAAAAGAAAATGTTAAGGTAAATTAAATTAATCACACTAATTCAAGATGGGAAGGATGAAAAAATTAAGAAAATAATTATAAACACACATGCAATTAGAAAATAAGAAGATAAAAGTGGAAGACTTGTGAAACAAGCATAAAACATACTAAATCAAGATGGGAAGTATGTTAATAGATGTGTAAACCATAATCAAACACTACTTATCTCAAATTTGATACATATAATTTTATTTGACTTGGTTATAGTAGAAACTATGTATTGGAATAGTTTGTAAGGAGGGCCCAGTCCTATTCATGGTCTTACACTGAAACACACAAATGGAACACCAATGAGGTGGAAACAACTATGGGAATGATTTTAAAATATGTTTATAATGTGGTAATTTGTTAGGAGGGCCTAGTCCTATCCATAGTCTTACATCAAAAATTACAAGAATAACACCATTTAGGTGAATGGTAATAAGTAAATGTTTTATTATTGTAATTTGTGAGGATATTCTAGTTCTATCCATGGTATTACACTGCAACTCACAAAGGGAAACCCTAGGGGGTGATCAACTAAAAAAACAATATTTATCAAGGATAAATATTAAGAATGTTGTAATGAAAGAAGGAATGTAAAAGGGATGACATAGTCATCTATGATAATACCTTAGGAAATATGAGGCATACTAGGAACAAAGGAGAGACACTAAGAGTCTAGTGACCATCCAAATACAATGGATACCTACTCACAATAAGCATAAAACTATTTGGGCAAAGCTGAGATACTAAAATTGATTTATGATTATTATATGAAAAAATAAAGTAAAATGGACCTACATTCCCATAACATGTTCCCTATTCCTTAGGATCTCTTACAAATTCATCGGTTTACTACAAAGATTGGGTACTTATGTGAGAAAGTAGGTAACACTAAAATGTTTTTTTTTTTTTTTTTTTAAAAAAATTCTCCT
Source organism: Torreya grandis (assembly GCA_037957365.1). NCBI lineage: Eukaryota > Viridiplantae > Streptophyta > Pinopsida > Cupressales > Taxaceae > Torreya > Torreya grandis. Next base: position 778,619 of record JARHVA010005551.1, read on the forward strand.
ATCCCTATATACTAGTCTATTTCACCCCAATAGACCTCAATTCTATCATGAAGCCAACTATGGAGTTTTATCTTTGATTGTAAATAGGATATGTTCTATGAATTACTTCTTTTAGTGTGATTTGACTTTTGAATTTGTGTGTTGCCTTATGTATCATTGTCTTTTGTTTAAATGATTTGGATTTTAAAATTATATGGATTTCATGATTCATCCTCCTTACAAATTTTGAATAACCAACATGAGTCATATAATTGATACACATGAATGAGATTTATACTTTTATTAAATGAAGTTGAATTATCCCAAGATATGATTTATTAAACACGTAGGCTTACCTATGAACTAGTATGTAATCTCAAGTTTCAACTATATGTATGCTTAGTATGTGAAAGGAATATAAAGTAACAAAGTGAGATATAAATTATATAAGTAAATAGAAGTATAATGAGACATATTATTTTCTAACTAATCATATGGTAAATAAATATTAATAAGGGTATCAAGGTTTGTATAACCAAGTCATAATAATAATTATGTAAAATTTTTAGTGAGATAATGTAGCAAATATTGATTATACAGGAAAAATAATTTATGAAAGAAGTGATATCATAAACATAAGTAAGAAATCATGAAAATAAAAATAAGAAGCCATAATAAAATAGGAAAGTAAATGAAACCATATAAAACACATAAATCATAATATAAAGATCCATGTAAAACAGATTGGTCAAACCAAATTTGACACATAGTCAGATGTATTAGATATATTAAAATGGATCACAAATCCCATCCAAAGTCATAAACAAGAATAATGTGAAGTAACACCATGAAATATTAATAAATACTAATAAATTTGTCCATAAATATTATCCATGACATCTAAAACATATTTATGAAGCTAGATACTAATGGTAGCTAGAGTCTCATCAATCTTCATGGAAACTTATACAAAGACTTCTTTCCAAATATCCTCAACATAAAATGTAGGTGTAGCTATAATATCATACTAATTATGGATCCCATGTGTAATATACTCAAGGAGAGTAATATGTGCCTGAATAGGCATGGTGTCTATGGTGTAAGAAGGAGGTGTCACCTATAGAGAAGGAGGTGTCATCTACAGAGAAAGAGGTGCCACTGATGAGTAAAGAGGAAATTTCTTGTCTAGGTGACCTATGGAAGGAAGAATAGCTAGAATAGGAGGAGGTGACACTAATAAAGAAGGAGGAACCTTATTTCATGGGTGATACATGGAAGGATGAATAGCTAACATACATTTTTACTAAGGGTGATCATGAAGGTGATGCTAGAGAATATGATAATGATCGATATGATGAGTGTTGTACTAATACCAAAGATAGTATACATTTCCATAGTTAGATATATATTTAGGTGATAAATTATGATGAGGTATATCCTTATCTTTGGGCTGAGTAATGGTGAGATGTAATGTGTCAATATACTACCAAAACTTTTGGAAATGAGTGGAATAGTGGTTATCTATCACATGGAAGTAATATATATGTTTGTTAGTATACTTTTGGGACCTAATAATGGAAGTGGTATAAGGATACAATGGGGGATGTTATTATAACTAGAAGTCTCTAGTCTAATAACTGATAAATTTTTGGATATCACAATAAGGGTGATGAGCCCATTGGGTAGGCATAATATCAAGTTATGGAAAAGGAATAAGGCCATTACCAAGGGAAGGAGGAGATGGAATAGAAATGGCACTAGGCTCATTTAAAGGTAAATAAGGAGCTAAAATATGATGAGGCTTAGCTAAAGGTAGACCAGCCATAAAAAGTGGATTAGGCTCAGTTGAAAATGAGGTTGGTCATAGGAAAGGCTTAATAATAATATTAAGTGTCTCTAAGGGAAGCAAACTAGAAGGATCCTAATATATATAAAAGTAGTAAGGACCAATAATGGCATGATATATGAGCATACTCTTGAGAGGAATGTGTAAAATAGAGGTATACCATGTGATTGATCTATCTCTACCCTACAACACATAAGAAGAATACTAGAAATGGGCACTATAAAGGAAGTAATGATAAAAGACAAAGAAAAATATTTAAATGAACAAGTGAAATATCAAATAATTTTGGCATTTATAGCTTAGAATAGTTCAACTAAAAATGGATCATCTAAAACATAACCATCATCATAGTTAGGTGTATGTAATTCAATGTTACATGTAGGTATAACTTTATTATTAGGAGTCACATGATGTATAGAATGTCTTTTCTTTGTTAAGATAATAGGTATATCATTGATATGATCCTAATAGGATTGAGGTTGTGAAGAGGGAGAAAGTTAAGTGATGATATGAGGAGATAGATTGAAATTTTTTATCTTGAGGATAATCTCATTTAACTCATCATCATCTAAATCTAAGAGGTTAAGTAGTATGTTCCCAATTAGTTTAGGGTGACCATTATTTCCTCAAGTAGAATTGATAGTATAATTGAAGAGTTTATATTCCCTAAATGGGATACTAGGTAAAGTTTCATGGGTATGAATTTTAAATACACCACTTTCTTTGAATTGTTCAAAATTAAAAGGTTTCATGTCTCCTTAAATCTTATAAATAACACCATTATGGGGGACTTTGACACATTGGCATGTGGATGAGTTGTATGATGAGTCCAGTGTCTACCAAGAAAGATGTTATAATATAGGACAAATTTAAGGATCATAAATTTTACATGGATAATGATAAGAGGGATGGTAATAAGAATCCACATGCAACCTAGAAGAGGCATTTTCATTCTATCGTAGCCTTTGCATGCGCTATGTGTGAACTTGATGTTATATTTATAATATCCAAATATCTTAATGAAATTAAGGGAGGAAATGAAAGTACACAAAACTTAATTAATTAGGGTGTGCTTAACATGGATATTACCAATTTGGATGCTAATGAATAGAAGAGGATCATCCTCATGAAGTTGAATCTCATCAAGAATCATGGAAGCGATAGGAAACTTAATGGAAATAGAAGTGTCCAACATTTAATCAACATGTATATAAATATATTCACATTATTTAAGAGTAATATATTTGTATTTAGACAAGGTAGGTTTGTGTCCTTCTAGAGTAAGAAGAGGGATGTTCATTTCAAGTAACAATGCATTAGACAATTTTGATGATGGTGGAAAGGTTGCATTAACTCAAGGAAATGTATTTGATATGGGAGATGATAAATTTATGTAATGGGGTATGATTCATCATAACCCATGGGGATATTTATAGATATAAGAAAATTATTTTTTTTAAATATCCTATGAAGTAAGCTTAGAATTATAATTAAACATGTGCTGATAAAGTGTAGCTAGTTTGGGTTGAGGATAAATAAGTTGATTGACTTGAGGTGTTAGGATGGTTGGTTGAGATATTTATTGTGGTTAGGTTTAAGAAATACTATTGGAAGGTTTGTAAATATTATCTTGGTGTGTATATGTTGAGGGGATATTAGAGATATTGTGAGAGGTGTGATCAAGTTGAGTTGTTGAGAGTGATTTTTGGAAGCTTATAAGGTCATCTTGTCCTAAATCTATTAGATGAGATGGGGAAGTTTATTTAATGAATCAAAATATTTTAGAGGTTTGATGCATGGGTGTCGGATTTAAATAGATAAAATAAACTACTCTTCATGTTAAGGTGTGTTCACATTATTAAGTATTTAATAATGTAAATATTGTTAGTTAAACAATATTACGTAAATAGGTTTTTGTGTGGTATTTTATTATTATGAATAATACTATTATTATACAAGGGATTTTTAAATAATTAGTTAGTTAGTGTGTGAGTGATTGTAGGGATATAAATATCCTAAGTATATGAAACATATTTCTTATATAGCTTTGTAATATCTCATTTGTAATATGTTGAAGAGTTTAATGAGTGTAATAGAATATTAATATTATGTGATATTCTAGTCTTTGGTCTTTGGCTTCTTGTTTTGTCTTTAGATTAAAATCAATATATGGTATTAGATATTTTAAAATGGTGGAAGATTAAGGGGCTTGGAGGGTTAGTTATATTTTTATTCACCCCTATTAATGTCCTCGAAAGAGAGTGTGTGTTAGTATTTACATCAAGAATATAAAAGGAGTGCCTGACAAGGATGTGTTTGGAGTAGTTGAAAAGGGCTTAAATATTGATATATATGTTTTATATAAAAACAATGAAACCATGTTAATACCTTAATAATTTTTAGCTCTTCCATATCTGGTGTATCTTCTATTATAAGTACTATTTATTATATCAAAATTTTCTATTCACAAGTAGATGGACTCAAAGAACCACTTAAAATTAGCCTCATATAATCAGTTAATTTGAAAAGTACTCATATGTATTATGAATTGTGATGACACTACACAACCAAGTTTGATTTTGTACTATTTAATGTTGATAATTATGAGGTTTTAAATTACAATGCTCAATTTGTGCAATGTCATTCAAGATTGATTTAGCATAAAACTCAGTTTTGATCCACTCAACATTTGGATCAACATTTATTTGTTTTATGAGAAGTGTGTAGGGATGGTATATATGTGTTGCATGGGCATCTTACCATTATTATTGATAGCAACAATTACATCAAAAACTATTAAATTATTCCTCTTTTTGTAGCACAAACCAAATCTGATCACTGTGGGAACATGCTAAAAGTTTGTGCATCCTACATCTCTTTTCATGGATAAATTTTTTTGGATGGATCCGATCCTATTTTATATGTAAAAGGGGTTATAGATAGAGAGTTATCCATATCAACATGTTGACTTATTATTTTATCACTTTAAGCACCTTTTCAAATTAGTTTCCTCCTTGCAATCTACGCAAATCATAGATCTCTTCTAGTCAAGCTTCTTCTTTAAACTAGCACGTGAATTCCTCTCTCAAGCTTGTTTGAGGTATTATCCATATTTTTTGATGTTAATATTGTTGTGTTGGTCAAAGCTATAACCTTAATTCATGCAAGTTATTCACTACCACTTGTAGATTACAAAGCAAAATTATAGGTCTTAGATTGTCTTATGTCCTCTTTTATAGTGTTTTTTTTAAATATTAAAGAGGGTAGGATGATTCATTCATAAGTCAATTTTCATGATTCAAGAATATTTTATTATGAAAAGTAAATCATTGAGTACACAACTTGAGTATTATTTTACACTATGTGTCAATATTATTTTATTGTCATATGTTCAACTAAATGATATAAACACAACACTAATTAAAGTTTTATGTGATTATGAGTTTAATATAATTCAAGTAATTACTTCATCTTTAAAATATCAAAAAAATCATTATTAAATAAGTCATTTTTTGGTCATTACAAAATGTTTTAAGAGTTAAGTCTATTTTTAGCTTTTTGAATATTAACATTTTTATGCTGATTTCAAATATTAGTTTTAAAATTAAGATAAGTTTATGATGTTGATTTAATATATAAAAAGACTCAAATAAAAAAATTAAAAGTTTCTATATATAAAAAAATTCAAAGCCATTTAGGCTTAGGTGTCATATATAGTCATTGTAAAAAAATTTAAAATATAAAAATATTTCCCTCACAGATGCATTTTTGCTTGTATGAAACTTATAGATTGTGGGGGGGGGGGGTTCTCCTCAAAATATTCATACAATTGAGCTTCATCAACACATGTTATAATTAATCAACTTCTCTTATTTTAGGTTAGAGGTAACAAAGGCTAGAGGTTTTAGAGCATTTTGTTAGCCACTAGTGACGGGGCCATTTCTACTTTCATGGTGCATTTGCTTTTCAGTTATGTGTTTGATTTTATTTTTGTGTGAATAAGAATATATGATTTATACCTATTGAAATTTGTAATAAGTTAACCAAAAATTCCTCTGTAACTTCTTTGAATATGTGATAGTGAAGAGAGCTAGTTACTGTACTACATATCATGATTTGGTTTATATTAAGCCACTTACAAAACCATCCATTTTTGGTTCTTGATAATCCACTTGAAAACAATCCCATTTTTGTTTTTGGTAAGCCATATGTAAAACCATTAATAAGGTTTGTGATTTTCCTATGAAAATCACTGAATCATGAGTATAGGTGCAGATATGGGACAGATGTTTTCCCCATGTTCACATTAAGGGGGTGGAAAGTAGGGGTTAATAATGTTCATAAGGGGGTGAATTTTAGGGTGTATTCACATTATTAAGTATTTAATAATATAAATATTTTTATTTAAAAAATATTATATAAATAGGTTTTTGTGTGGTATATTATTGTTATGAATAATGATAATATTATACGAGGGAGTTTTATATAGTTAGTTGTTAGTGTGTGAGATATTGTATGGATCTCACTATCCAAAGTACATAAAACATATTTCCAATAAATCCTTTTAATATATCATTTGTAAAATATTGAAGAGTTTAATGAGTGTAATAGAGTATTGATATTATGTGAAATTCTGGTGTTTGGTCTTCGACTTCTTGTTTTGTCTTAGATTAAAATCAATACTTCACATGTTAGTCATATTAACCACATTTTATTCATTAATATTGAGTTATATAAGACATTAAACATTATTTTTAAGAGTAGGCTTGTCAGTGTTATCTTGATGGTTGGGAAGTGGATATTTTTATATCGCAAAATGAGCATTAGCTTGATTTAAACCCAAATTTTTGTTTTACATATCATGAGATTTAAAAGATATGTCATATATTTATTGACACTTTTGAATGAGTGATTCATGATTGAATTTTGTTCCAAAAACTAAATCCATAGCTAGATTGATAAATTGTCTAAAATTCTCATGATAATGACCCCAACTTACATAAAACCAACAAAATTTATTTGGATCATACTATGCTTTGATTGGATGATTGGGGTCAAGATGTCATGGGAGAGTTATTTGTTATACTTCCAACCTAAACCCTAGGATGAGTTTGTTTAAGCATACCTCCAAGGTTGGGCTAACATGGGAATATCCATAGGATATGGGTGACATATGATTAGGCTAGACCTCTAGATTATGGGGCTAGCTCCCCTGGTTCATCTATTTGGCTCAATTCGCTAAGACCTATTGATTGGGGTGAAAATTGATAGATGAGGTGCATAAAATGAAACCTAATCTAAGGATGGTGGTGTAACAATATATATATATCCACTCTCTTTAACCTTTAAAAACACTAATAGATAATACATGAGCTAAATCACTATCTCTAATAGCTTTTAGGCAAAAATGTTTCATATAGAGGTTGATTTAGATGACTAAAGCATGAGGGTTATGAAGGGAAGGTCTGATTCAAGGTAATTACAGTCAAACATCAACTCTAAACTCAGCCATTAACACCCTAGCACACTATATGACCTGTATAAAACACTACTTATAAATTAGGTGAGTAATGGACATACAAAGGGGAAATTATACCACTTATGAATATCAAAACAAGAATATACACACTAGAGACTAATCACAGGGAAGTTCTACAGTCCAAGAGGTTTACAAAGTAAAACTATAGGTATAGTTTGTTGAGATTAGATATTGAGATAGGGGGTAAATAAGTAGACAATAATGTACATTAAATTCCAAAACCCATTCATCATTCATTAATCTAATCTAGCAACATGAACATGAAAGCTTAAACATATAAAGCATGAATAAGAGCATACATCATGTGAACACATAAATTATGTGGCAAACCCTCTAGGGGATAAAACCCACTCTCAATCCTAAAAACCAATGGAATATATTCCTATAATTATATAACAAACATGAGACTTTAGACTAGCATGAACTGATCAAGGAGCATCCACCTCTCAATTTAGTCCATCTCCAACTAGACCTTTAGCTATCTCCAACTAGAAAGGAGGCTACAACCCCCTATGTGTTTAAACACCCACTAAATCACCTATAATATGATTTCCACCACTAATATGATGTATTATAAAACTGATAATGAGCTTATCTTGATCTAACACTTGCAATACTGCTTCTCTTCACAAGGCATGCACACCTACCTCATTTGTTTAACTAAGTCACCCTTTAGAATATTAGGTATAATGACTTGTTATCCCATGAACATGATCAATAAAACATGAATTATCCTCTTTAACCTTTTATGGTCCTTAATTACCCATCTCTTCTCCTTGATTGAGCTCTTTTATTTACTTTTGTCCACACACTCACTCTCACATCAAATAGGCCAAATAGACCTAGTATATATACCACTCTTTCATCTACCCCATCTTGGTCAGAGAATATGCTTAAATTACATGGATAAAAATAAAATAGGTTCTTACACATTTTGAATATTATAATAAAACATTCCATAGGTTTTCCATTTCCCTTAAGACCCAAAAATTAATTAGGGCCTAATAGAAACCTAAAGGAATTAGGCCTATAAACCAACATGATACTCCTTGGAATCTTTGGTCCACCTTCCACCATCAAAAATATATGAAAAACATCAAAATTTCATAAAATATATCATTTATCACTCCCACATGGGTCTAAAACATCTGAAAATCCAAACCACTACTCCATCTAAGCCATTCTCTCTCTCGCTCCAAGTCCTGCAAACACCTAGATAATACTACCAAGAAGAACTGAGGCATAATATTTATTTTATATGAAAAAACCTAAAAAAATCATATTTATATGTCCTTAATGACATAAAAAAAACCTCAAAATCCATTTTTCACCTTCACATAGCTCACATATGTCCAAACCAACTCAAACAGATTGATTACTCAAACTGGTCATGCACACCAAGAACTCAGTCAAAGATATTTTATTTCTCCAACAAAAATAAAGAAAAATTGTAAATAAAAAATACATTTAATTAATATCTAACACTTATATAATATCTCCAAGCTCTCACTTACCTCAAACTCTGCTCAAAATAACTCAAACTAGCCTCTCCAAATAGGCCACTCCAGACTACCTACAAGCTTCAAAAATGAGTCATGATGAACATGACATATAACACTTGTTAAAACACATTATTGATCTTAAAATTAATCAATTTTATCCTTAAAAAAAATTATAACATTTACAATCATAAACATATAGAGGTATAATGTCATATATGAAACATATAGATCATTCTATGAGACATACTTCTTTATTATCTTGATTACTCAGACAAGTCATCTTGAAGCACCTTATTTCCTTTGTATGGTCATAAAAATAATATAAAAATCAAGGTAAAATAATACATAGGTCTTAAATAAAGACCCAAAATGATTGGATTCATCCCTACTCACCTGTACACCATTCCTAAATGGATTCTCACTCATATTGTCTTTTTGTCATTGTTTTCATTATTTGGTAGATTAGTGATGGGAAAATTTATTGAATTAGGTAATTGAAACATAGATAATAACTTTCCAAACTAAATCTATATACCTCAATAATAAATCTTGACCTTCAAGATCTAATGACTCTCATGCTTTGACTTAGTCAACCTTACTTGTAGTATTAAAATCTTCAAAAACAAGCATATGTCTATATCTTCTGCTCACTACCCTAACACACCACTACTAATTGGAGATTTCTAGAGGATTACTATATGTATTACAATATTCAAAAAATTTCAACCAATATATTTTGGGTCCTTTATATCAATATCTCTCTAATCTATCTATTATGAGGGTTTATAAAGGGTTTTAACCAGTTTACATTCTTAACAAATGTTCATAAAGATTTTACCCTTAAATCCTAAAAAAATTGTTGTAAAATATTATTAAGGACGTTACCTAACTAATCCAAAGATATCATATTCTCAAGAAAAAATTGCACATGCCAAGAAGCATGAGAAAACTCCTCTCAGGCTCCTTACACTCATTTCTAGCACCCTTTGAAGCTTATAAACCAACTTTCTAACTTTTTATCCAAATATATGACCTAAAACATGATAAAAATTCTTGTAAAACCTTTTCTTACCATATCTCATGTAAAAACAAGCTTCACCAACCTACAAACACCCTTTGATCCTTCACAAGGCCTCACAAGCCCACCTAGGCTAATGGCCAAACTATCTTGCAAACCTACACCTAAACTATTAACACCCTATAAATTTATAACATGCACATTACAAGCATATTGAGCTCCTCATCAGGATATATCTCTCAAAGTACTCATAATCTCATAGGCAACCACTCATGGTTAAGCCCACAAGGCATATGATGACTTGCACTCCATCTAAAAACAACCTCAAAGGACTCCAATTGATATATCAACCACATGTACATAACATTTACTCTATCTCTCTCTCCATGCTCCATTCCATCTAATCATGCTTCCATAGAACTAATTACTCCCACAAGCTTTCAATAGCAACCAAGACTGATGTGAATACTAAGATCATGCATGTTTAACCAAGAACACTCTCATACCACTTTTTCATCACCAATTCCACTTGAAATCAATGATAAAAAATCACTACCACTAATATCCCAACAATATCCTACTATGTCATTGATGGAAACACTTCCTTTACTTCTCTCCCCCTTTACCAAAATGACAAAGTAGACTCATCTATCAAACAGGGTCTTCTATCTTTAATCAAGAAATTTTAAGAAGTTGAACCAAGAATATAACCAAGAGTACATACCTTTATATCTCATCCTTTAAACCTTAGAGCACACCAAATGTTAGCATCAGATCATAAATAAACCATTATTCTTCCCCTTAGATGAATCTCCCTTCAAGAACCAACTCAGGTCTTAGCTCTAAAAGACCTATAAGATCCTTGGAACTGACCACTAGGAATGAAAATTAGCTCCCCTTAGACCACTTCCACTTGAGAAACAAATAACTCATCTCCCCCTTTGTTAAACACTAAACTTAGACTTCTAAGTCTCCAAGAGACCTAGACAACATTGAAGCACACTTCATTCCTATATCCTTGGACTTGTCACCAATTACTTAGTACCACAGCTCCCCTTAGGACCCTACTCCACTTTCAATTATCCCCCTTAGTATATATAAGCCATGCATATCTACAGGACCTCGAAGAACAGATACCATTACTTTAAATAGCAACAAGAGCACCATATCACTATGTAAGCTCACATACCTTTGCACTCAAGGCACCCTGCAAACTACTAAAGGCACTTCAAGTATATAAAAACACCTAAACCATGATTAGAATAGAAAAACCTACTCATTTAGAACTAAAAAAGACAATCTTTTTTGGAAAGATATCATAAAATTGCTCAATTTCTCCACTAGGCCTATTTCGACATGTTGTAGCCCTATTTGGCCATTGCAGACCTTATAACTCTTTGAAGTGATCACTTTAATCCATTAAAATATATTTTTGAATACCATTAACATTACCTCATAGGCATTCCAATAATTATATCCCAACTCATCTTCCTTAGCACACTTCCTTCTTTAGCCCTATTGGCCAATTAGGCCTCCTTAAAGACCAAAACTTTAAATATGCTTACCTTCAGACCAATGTAAAACTTGTTTCAGCTACCCATTTATCCCATTCAATTGATTTGAATCTTCCAACCTCCAAATCCAAATCTTGAATACTTTTCCAACATAGACCAAAACATAAGAATCTTAAGAACACATGGGTCAACTTGCCTATCTCCAGTCAATACCATGACTTAAATCTTCTCCCACACCTATAGGTCACCTATCCATACTTTTGTACCAAATATCAAGCTCCCACTCCATGGGAAACATATAATTCCTTTAGCTTTGTTTTGACTTTCTCCTTCTTGAGTCAAAACAGGGTCAATAGTGAGCATATAAAATTCAAAATTTTTATTTTAAAAGATATTTGATGCATGAAACCACCTTGAACACACCCCATTAAGGTGTAAAAATCTTATTGATAACCTATTATACATCATAAACCTTTATTTACTACTTATGCAAGCCAAAAATAACTTGAATAATTTTTATCCAGCCTTTTAACTTCATGAAAACACCAAAAGAGCACATTGGGCACACTCTTGGTAGTCATCACTATGAAAATTGGTCAACTTTGACTTTTGACCATAAAACTCACATGTGAGCTCATCAAGGACTTAAAACACCTAGGAATGGCTCATGTAAATATTATACATGCTCCCATACAATTCATTATATTGTCCTTCCTCAAATAAAAACCCATCCAAGCATCCAAAAATGATTAAAATAACATTTTAGGACCAATAAACTTAAACATGCCTTTTGAATAATATTTTTGCTTTTTCACTTATAAGAGTCTCTTATGAAGAAAAGAAAGAGAACTCTAGTCACTTATTTCTCATCTAAAAAATACTTCATACTACTTCATGACCTTTGAGGTCATCTAATAACTCAAGAAGCATCTAATCATTGAAGCATTCATTCTTTAGATTTGGAAACTGAGACACAACACAAAGGAGTCTCCAAATAACAATCTTCTTCAAGTAAACAACCTTAAAGTCATGTTATAGTACATGAACACTTCTAATGCTATAGAATTACTTCATATAACCAAAATTAAATCATCTACATCTCTTGAAATCAAATAGATAATTATTGAGCACCAAAGAGATTTAATCTTCATAAGCAATATTGGTCTTATAGACCAATCAAGCACTCAAACCCTTGACTATATAAACCAACCTAAACACCATCATATTTCACCTGGGAAACCATTTACATAACATCCTCATGACCATCAAAGAATAGAAAACTCCACAAAGTATCATGAACACCCTTCAAGGACATCTGAACCATCAAGACATTATGAACTCACCATAACATCCATTCTACTATTCTGAATCTTGCTGCTTGCACATCATCTTGAGCTAGTTCTTCAAAACTGATATCAAAAGATCAATCTGATTATTCTTAGAACATATATAAATTCCATATTACATTGAGAAAACTATAATATACCTTGATTAGTCACCTTGAGATTCTAAGATCACCATTCAACTCAATAAATCACACTAGTCTATCAATGAAGGGACATTGAGACACAATCAACTTTCATGGGGTTTTTCTTACAAAAACACACACTTCTAGATCTCTCTTAATGGACTATACATTTTCATATACTATGTTTCCATTTTCTATGAATATTATCCATGCATAGGTTTCCATAAACCATTTCCTTTCACTTAGAAAACTTCATTGACTGCCATACCTTCTTTAGGTCTCAAGAAGGCCTAATTCTAATTACCCTTGTTTGCTTCAATGAAAAATTAATGAGCCAAGATGGTCCATAAATTCCTTAACAATGAATTAATCCTATAATATTACATTGATAAAAACTTCTAATAGATCTCATCATGCTAAAAAGCCCTCAAATCACTTGCATATATTATCAAGGCACCATTAGGCTATCTTTCTCATTCAATTGCAGACCTTTGCCTTTCAAGACACCTGCACATTTATACCTATCATGATTTCTAACCAAGATAACATCTTAAAGAATCCCTACCATAAAACTTAGGTTTTATCTTAGATTTGGCTTCAGTATAGTCCTTCTTTGAACTTGCTAGTATCAACATGCAAACCTTTATGCAGACTTTAACTGTGATCTTCACAGACTTATCCATCATAGAGAAACTTTAAAAATCCATTATTATTGAAATTAAAACTTATGAAACACGAATATCCATGACAATAACCAAACTGATGATAAACAGATTCATCAACTTTGCTAATAAGCTGACTAGGTAGACACCAACAACCAAGCTACTCATAAGATCACCTTTCAAGATGATTAATCCTTAAAAAGGACATACTCTAATACCAATTGTTGATGGTATCTACTTAGAGGGGCATCAATCAGTATTTAACAATGTACATTCAATTACAAAACCCATTCATCATTCATTAATCTAATCTAGCAACATGAACATGAAATTTAAACATCTAAAGCACGAACAAGAGCATACATCATGTGAACACATCATTTATGCTGGAAAAAATCTAGTGGGATAAAACCCACACTCAATCCTAAAAAACAATGGAATATATTCCTATAAGGATATAAAAAACATGAGACTTTAGACCAGTACCAACTGATCAAGGACCATCCACCCCTCAATTTAGTCCAGTTCCAACTAGACCTTTTGCTAACTCCAACTAGCAAAGAGGCTACAACCCCATAGGTGATTAAATCCCCACTAAAACACATTTTATCTGATGTAAACCACTAATATTATGTCTTATACACCTGATAATGACCTTCTCCTACTCTAACACTTGCAATACTACTTCTCTTCACAACGCAGGCACACCTACCTCATTTTCTCAACTAAGTCACCCTTTAGACCGTTGGGTCCAATGACTTGTTAGCTCATGAAAATGATAAATAAAAAAATGGATTATCATTTCACCCTATTATGGTCCTTAATTACCCATATATTCTCTTTGACTAATCTCTTTTATTCACTTTTTTCCACATACTCACTCTCACATTAAATAGGCCAAATAGACCTAATATATATACAAATCTTTCATCTAACCCATCTTGGTCAGCCAAGATGATTTAATTACATGAATAAAACTCAAAATAGGTTCTTAAAAACTTTACATATGATAATTAAACATTCCATAGGTCATCCATTTCCCTTAAGACCCAAAAATTAATTAGGCCTAATAGAAACCTAAAGGAATTAGGCCTATAAACCAACGTGATACTCCTTGGACTCTTTGGTCCACCTTCAGCCTTCACCAATAGATGAAAAACATAAAACCTGACTAAAATATATCATTTATCACTCCCACATGGGTCTAAAACATATGGAACTCCAAACCACTACTCCATCTAAGCCATTCTCTCTCTCGCTTCAAGTCCTGCAAACACCTAAAAAATATTGCCAAGAATAAATAAGGTATATTGTTTATTTTCTTATAAAAAACCTAAAAAATTCATATTTATAGGTAATAAATAACATAAAAATACCTCCAAATCCATTTTCACCTTCACATAGCTCACACAGGTGCAAACCAACTCAAACTAGTCATGCACACTAGAAACTTAGTCAAATATCTTTGACTGATCCAACCAAAATAGAGACATAATATAAATAAAATATCCATTTAATTAAGATATTAAACTTATATAATATCACCAAGATCTCAATTACCTCAAACTCTGCTTAGAGTAGCTAAAACTAGCCTCTCCAAATAGGCCACTTCAGATTGCCTAAAAGCTTCAAAATTGAGTCATGATGAACATGACATATAACACTTGTGAAAACAAATTATTGATATTATAATGTATTAATGTGATCCTCAAGAAACCTTATAACATTTACAATCACAAAAATATATATTTCTAATGTCATATATGAAACATATAGATCATTCTATGAGACATACTTTTTTATTGTCCTCATTACTCAGACAAGTCATCTTGAAGGCACCTTCTTGTCTATGTATGGTCATAAAAATCATATTAAAATCAAGGTAAAATAATAAATAGGTCTTAAAAAAAGACCCAAAATTATTGGATTCATCCCTACTCACTTTCACACCATTCCTAAATGAATTCTCACTCACACTGGTTGTTTGTCACTATTTTCACTATTTGGTAAATTAGCAATAGGCAAAATTTATTGACTTAGATAATTGGCATAGATAAAATAATTTTAAAAAATTACTAATTATAACTCAATAACAAGTCTTTATCTTCAATCTCTAATGACTTTCATGCATTGACTCAGTCAACCCTGCTTGTAGTACTAAAATATTTAGAAACAAGCATATTTATATACCTTCTACTCACTGCCTTGACACACCACTACCACCTAGAGATGCATAGAGGATTGTTATATACCTTAAAATATTCAAAATTATTCAAAAAATTCATTATTAATCCTTTCTATAAATATCTCACTAATCACTCCATTATGAGGGTTTATAAAGGGTTTTAACTAGGTTACATTCTTAATAAATGTTCATAAAGCTCTACCCCTTAACTCCTAAAATAATGATTGTAAAATATTATTAGAGACCTTAAAAAAATACTAAAAATATATCATATTATCATGAAAACCCTACACATACCAACAAGCATGATAAACTTCCTCTCGGGCTCTTTACACTCATTTCTAGCACCCTTTAAAGCTTCTAAACCAACTTTTTTGACTTTTTAGCTCAATCACTGACCTCATACATGATCAAAATTCTTTCAAAAAATTTATTGACCATATATCACGAAAAAACAAGATTCATAAACCTAAAAAACCCCTTTTACCCTTCACAAGGCCTCGCAATCCCACCTAGGCCAACTAGGCCAATGGCCAAACTATCTTGTAGACCACTAGCCACCTCTTGTAAACCATAAACCTATCCTCTTAACACACTATACATGTCCAACATGCACATTTGAAGCATAATGAACTCCTCATCATGATATATCTCTCAAATTACTAAAAACCCCATAGGCAACCACACATGGTCAAGCCCACAAGGCATAATATGACTTGTAATCCATCTGAAGACCACCTAAAAGGATTCCAATTACTCTCTCAACCACATGGACACACTATGTACTCTCCCTCCATGCTCCATGCCATCCACTCATGCTTCCATAGAACTAATTGTTGATATAAGATTTCATTAGAAACCAAGACTTAGGTGAGCATTAAGATCATACATGTTAAATGAAGATCACTCTCATACCACTTTGTCATCACCAATGCCACTTGACATCAATGACAACACATCACTACCACCAATATCTTAACAAAGTTTCCTCATACTCAGGTGAGGGTTAGTTACCATAGTCTTAAGGCATGAATAAATATAAGAGTGAGAAGGGAAAGTGAGGGTAAATTGTATAGAAGTGATATGTATAGGTCATAAATAACCATACACCACTCCATCATTAGTTACAATAGTCTTGCATTCCTCTTTTATGCATTGGTGGTCTTCAATGGGCACTTTAAGCATTAAAGTGGGATAGTGGAGGTTAGTGAATTCTGGGTTGACCTATTCAAGGCATGACCATGCCTAAATATGGGCAATCATATCCCCTTTAATTTTTGAACACATTAAAGTGGCTCAATTAATTTTCCCATGAAGCATTAGCAACCCATCTTCCCATGCATGCTGACTTAGGTTTAATAAACTATTCTACTCTCCCATTATTACTATGAATTGCATTTTTAAACCTTTATGCACCAATTTTAGGGTTATTTTAACCCTAAATTTATCTCATATCATCCCTTCTACTCTAACTTTAATCTCTCCTTGTTTACCCAAGTAGGCCTATTAGGCCAATAGGCCTATTGACTTGACTATCTATTGGTGGATGATTAGAGATATAAAAATAACCATTAGAGTAGGTTAGTGAGCCTATTTGAGGTCTGAATTAATTTTCTATATCATGACATAGGCCTTATAATTATCTCACACTAATAATTTCACTTTACGTAGGTGACTATGCCACCTTTACTAGCTTTTGTAGACTAGTTATTTGGTGTGGACTTGTAGAAGCATTTTTAGGTAGGAGTGTGAGAAATTTATGATTTGAGAAGGTGAAACAAGTCTCAAAATCCCCCCTCCAATGATTTTCAACCTTATAAACAATTTTTTGCCCTATTTTTTCATTAATTCCTTTTAAAAACATAGTTTCTAATAAGTTTATATAGGAGTTTGTACAAACTAGTACCATGCTTAAAGTGTCCTCTAAGTGGAATAGGTGATATAAGTGTTTAATAGGTCAATTTAGGGTGTTTGATTTTAAAAAACTCCACTTCTCCTTCATCAGGTCTATCTTAAGGCTTAAGGAGGGTTTTGGAGGTCTACCATCTTAACTATGGTTCATAAAGATTAGACCTCCAATCCAAAACTTATGCTCATGGATGTTTACTCCATAGATCCCCTACATCTCCTAAAAATATATGGGTCCCATGCATCTTGTGTGTGGATATATGAATGCAAGATGTCACACTTAAATCTTTTTGTAGGCCTTTTGGACATGGATGTAGTCTTAACATTTGTTCATAAAGATGGGATCTTGAATCACACTCTTTCCTCCATGAATTTGAATATAATTTGGGTCCTCAACACCCCTAGTAGAATTTCTCTAAATCCTTATGCTATGAAATATATGAGCACTTGAATAAGTGGATAAGGGTGGATTCTAAGGATTGTGGAGCTTGAGATGGGTCCTAAGACCAAATTGAGAATTTCTTTTCTTTCCTCTACTTGAGATACCCTACTTAGGATTTAATAATCATCAAACATCTACTTATGGTTATTGATCTAATTTAGGAGGTCTAGATATGCCTGAATGTGATGGTGGGGTTTGAGTCCTAAATATGGATTTAGGCCTTACAAATTTAGTTTGAGTCTTATATTATTATAGGAATATTTATAGTCTCAAAATTATAATTTTACTTATTTTCATCCCTTTTCAATTATATCCATCTACCAAAAATTTGTCTCTACCTCTTTCTCGTTGTAAGTCTGATTTGAGTCACTATTCACTATCATACTCAGAATGATTGATAGTGGCATTAGGGACTTAGATATCCCTTTCTCTCTCCAATAAAAATTTTATTGGAATTTTAAATACTATAAAATCTTTTCAAGGTTGAAAACACCCCTTCAATTAATTCTCTATTTTAGTTTTGTTGTCTACAAACTTCCTTGAATGGGTTTAGTGTTTATGACTCTTTAGATCTATGTAACCCTAATGTCTAGTCTAGTTCCTTCTTTCCTAATCTTGAGGATCATATCATGATGGAAAAAATTTATTCCTACTTCCTTATATGTATTCATACCCTTAAGTAATCCCTAAACCTATATATGTCGTTCAATTTCACACACAATCCCATTTAAGCCTACTTAGGCCTAATAGGTCATTAAATTATCTTTCACCTATCTCAAAGATAAAAATAATAGAAAAAGGCATTGAGTGCCTTTATGAAATAGGCTAGAGCCTATTCTCCTTATTTACCATCATATTTATGTATGGCTAGTCATATCCTCTTTATTCTGCCTATAGGTGGCTAGCCCTTTGACTATGAAGCTCATTGGAAGGATGAGTTCCTTCGACCTGAAGATCTTCTCCTTATTTACCAAAATTGACTAATCTTCCAAGGGAGTTATCATTCATATTACAATTCATGTACTTAATGACAAGGTGGCTCCATTATCCAAATTCCCTTGCTTTTAATAGTCAGACTATAGGTTACAGTCATAGGCTTCTGACTACAAGAATAAATTTGGAAAGTGAGCATGATGCCTCATTGTTTGTTTGGGTGGGTACCTTGTTTTTTTTTGTTCTTGAAACCATATGTATCATGTTAACCCACACTAAAATACTCTGATCTTCCTAACTAAACTATCTTCCACTCACTATATTGCCTTATTACAACTAACATGTGACTGCCTACCTAGGTCTACTAGGATTAATGGTTCATCAAGGTGATTCAATTTTTTTTAGAGAATATAGTGTCTAAATGATATTTATTACTCCTAAAGGAAATTTAGGACACCCCATTTCTTCTCACTTCACCATTATGTAGGATTTTACACAACTTAGTTTCCATCTCATGACCTTGACTATAACTATATACTTAGGCATAATTAGGCCTAATTCTATCTTAAAGGGATAAAATATTAGATAAAAATTGAGATATTTTTGGAGATTCTAATATCATTATTTCATCTTAAATCTTGTATGGTTCCTCCTACCCTCTTTATTTTACTCAATGACCCTACCTATAGGTGGTTGGTTAGGGTTTATCTCTCAATGACTTGGAGATGAAGGTTTGATCCCTGTTAGAACTATTTACTTATTTTCCCATGTCTATCCTTAATTCTTCATGACTCAAATAGGTCTCCTAGTTCCTTCCACGCTTCAACCCAACAATTTCTACCTCCCTTAATTATCTTTCCTTAAAAGGCCTATCATAATTATGAGAGTATATTTTCTTTTAGAGATGAGATGAAGGGTTAACCTTTTTAGACCCTCTTTTCTTCATTTTCCATGTTATTCATAGAATCCTATGAATTACTAGGCCCCTAAATGTCCTTTCACACTTCATAGGTGTCAATATAGTAGTATTCCACTTGCTTGGACTGCTTTAGGCTTGTACGTAGTTGAATAAAAGTTATTTTCTCAAGGGTTGAGAGTGAGAGTACTTTTGAGTGTAGGGAAGTTAGGGGAAATGATAACAAAAACATATATCATGAACATAAGATTATTATATTAAACATTATAACTTACCTTGATGCTTCCCCATAGTTACTACCAAGACACCTGTTCATACTTTTAAGAATCTCACATTGCATACACAATAGTCATATGGAAGCAAGTCTAAAAGGGGTTATTTGGAGGAATTGTGGATAATATGAGTGCTTGGGGAAGGTAGAGGAGGGTTAAATGTATTCAATTTATCCATGATAAAATATAAAAACACCATCAAACACCTCCATTTATGCCTTGGAAAGTCTACAATAAGAAGTAACAGTATATGTAATCTACCAAAAATGATACCTTCAAGATTTTATTACTCCCAGACCTTCACACATGTGAACCAAGGGTTTGGATTATCATTTAAGGACCATAAAGACATATTTAACACATGTAAATCATTTATTTTCAAAAACACTTCAAGGATTCACCAAAACCGATGCCACTTTAGCCCCTTGCACATATGAAGAAGACCATTTGAGTGCCTAGATTGTTAGTGTTTGTTCATAGAACATAGACCATGATTGTGTAGATAAATGAAAATAAT
Source organism: Torreya grandis (assembly GCA_037957365.1). Classification (NCBI taxonomy): domain Eukaryota; kingdom Viridiplantae; phylum Streptophyta; class Pinopsida; order Cupressales; family Taxaceae; genus Torreya; species Torreya grandis. The sequence goes on from JARHVA010005551.1 coordinate 799,320, forward strand.
TGGAAGGTAAAGATACCCCTTTCCTCTTTCCAAGATATTTGCTCCCCATTTTAACTCTCCTGTATGGACTAAGGGAGGACCTGAGATCTTTTCCAAGTCTACCAAAGATATTGAGGGGGAAGTAGACCAGTTTTGAACTTGTCCTACACATTTTGATTATGAAACTCCTTTTATATACCTCCAATGATATTTAATGCAATGTTTTGACCTCCCCCTATATGTAGCTTACCATATAGATTCATACCACCTGTAAAACACTTACAAACAACTTTTTTCCTTACATTTCCTCATGTTTTAGAACATGAAATGCCATTAGATGATAGGATGAGGGAAATGGAGGTCAAATAATATTTCAAACTTGGTGTTATGGTTGTCTAAATATGAAGGGATGTACCTTACCATGTGTGGGACCCATTTGGTGAGTGGGAAGTGAATTTGACTATTAAAATGGACCCCCCATGCACATAAAACCATTACAAATGACTTTAGTATATCAACAAGACCCAATTAATAAATTAATAAATAATTATATGACTAAGAAATATTACCCTTTCCAAAGGTTTTATAATAAATTTGACCAATATAAGGTTTTTGAAGGGTGATTGATGTCATAAGGGGTTCATGAAGGGTTGAAACTATTTTGAATGAATGTATCATAGATGAAAATCCCAAAAGTACATCATTAGACTTTAATATAATGACTTTGAGCAAGGTTTTAAACCCCTACATTCTACAAAATAAGGTCTCTCTTCAAGAAGTTAAATATAATATGCCTAAAACCATAAGGATTAACAACCTTATTTTCTCCACAAAATCTTAACTTTTGTTGAAGATCCTTAATTTTGTCAAACAATGTTTATACCACCCTAAAGGATTTAAAAATACATGAAAACTCTTCCACTCACTCAATGACCACATGATAACCTAGTGCATCACCTTAGACCTCAAAACAAGTTATTACATATGATGATCTCTGTAAATAATGACCATCACCAACCATGACACCTTAATTGATGGTAAAATGACTTTCAAAGAGAATTTAAGAGATCATGAAAAGTTATAGACACCATGAACAAGCTTATTTGGGTCTATTTGATTTTTTTATTGAATGGGATAACATTTGACCTAAGAGGCCAAATTTTTGATAGCTTTGGTGACTCATAGGGGGTGACTACTTAGCTAGTCAAGGAACCCACTAACTCTTCATGATAATGATAAGACTCAAACACTACATCATGTCTTAGATGAATATATTATTAGACTACCAAAAAAATATCACCTCATGACAGCTCTTGGAATGCAACAAAAACCACACATAAGGAAAGCATACCAAAAAAAAAACATCTAAACCTAAGAACTAGTAAGACAAGGCACAAAGCAATAAAGGAAAGTGACTACACCTATGTAGTAAACTTATTGAAAAAAGACAACAAACACTATAAATAAATAACTTGAGATCAAACTCTTTTCTCCAATATGATCAAATAAAAAACTTATTTGATCACCATGACACCATGAGGTCTAGTTTTCATGCATTGACTAGAGTCTAATTAGGCATTAGTCACTGAATGAATACTTTCACTTGTAGTTGGAGACATTGGCATGTTCATAACCTCTTAAAAAGGAAATTGTATCTTTTGAGTCCAACCTCAGGGGCATGATCTGGTCATATAAGTACAAAACCCAATCATAGTCATTCCAAACTTTCCTTATTTGCATCAATAGTCTAATTTCTACTTCAATCATGGGTTGATTCTAATTTATCATGTTCTCATGCAGTGATTCTCTTGATAACTTAGCTGGCATGCCTTGGTTTGTGTCTTCATTATATTTTATATGAGATAGTGACTTGTTAAGTCCTCTAAACTCTTTTAAAGTGTCTAATCATGGATACCATATATCATTAAGGCCTTCATGGTTTTCATCTTGGGTCTCATGAGGATCAACTATCATAGTGTTCTCTATAAACTTTTCTCAAGCTCCTTATTTGGTAGAGGTGGATTGTCTAATATTGAGAAAAAGTTCCCTAAGTCTTCCCAAAATTAAATATCTTCATGATCAATTGAAAATGCATGAATTTCACTATATTTTTTACCATTCACTGATGAATCACTATGTTGATCAAGTATTTATAATTATTCCATAGACTCATAACAAGACTCATGTTTTGCTACAAATTGGTCATCCTTATCTTCTATTGAGAATGGGAGCTCATTAATACATTAAAGATATATCTCATCTTTTCATTCTATTTATAAACTTTAATTATCTTATTCAGTATCTAAATCATTGGTGTTACCTTCACTTGAGACCTCAACCTACTATGCTACTCTAACATTCCAAGATGTCATGGTAAGTTCTTCAATATCACTTAAAAATTCATGGTAAAAGTACTAACAAGGATCATATAACTCACTTTAAATAATCTTAGATTCAACAATGGGTTCTTGTATATTATTTTAATGACTATCTCTTAGAGGAGAAGTTTCTTATGCATCATCTTCACCAACTTAAACATATTTTCATTATGATTATTCTACATCATCAAAATTTCCTTTATGCTCAAAATCTAATATATTGGGATGAATAGGGGTACCAATATTTATCTCCTCATCATATTTTCTTTAATTACCCTTTTAAAAGTTTTCTTAAAACACACCTATAGATGCAATATGAAAAAACTCTTGAAGGAATACCACCTCATTAATTAGTCTTGGCAAGTTGTTCCCCACACCTAGATGATAAAATTATGCCTTTGATGCATTTGTTTCCTCTTCCTAAGAGGAAAGTGTGGGAGGGTAAGGTATTTTATTAGCTTGATTGATATATGGTAGAGTTTTATTCCAACTTGGAACCTTAAGAGTATCAAACCTAGACATTACATTCTTCTTCTCCCAGTCTTAAATTATCTTATCAAATTTAGTTGTAACTTGATCCTCATTAATGAATTAATTATGAAGGATTGATAGGGAACTTGGAAAAATTGAAAAATATCCTAAAATACCTCCATACATTTCTCCTCTTCTTGATTCTAAATATGTATAGGAAAACTTTCTCTTTCAAGAATAGGCATAACATAATTTGGGATTCTAGGCCTGAAGTACTCCTAGTTGAAATCATTTTAGGATCTTGGGAAGGCATGGGTGGATATTCAAAGGGATATGGAACACAAAGAGGATAAATAAGGGTAATAGGATGAAATTAATTTGCAACTAAGATGTTTGGTGTGTAAGGATCAAGATGAAACTTAGAGAGTGGTCTAGATTTGATATCAACTCCTATATCATACCCAATATTGAATACCTTTTAAGACAAATCAAAAGACAATTACTCTAGAAATTTTCCATAAAGTAATTAGAAAAAAATAGATCAAAATAAGGCGGTAAGTCTTTAATAATAATGTCTTATGCAATTGAGATCTTGGGGTAATCATGAAGGGTAAGTTGTAGATTTTTTATGAGGCCAAATATCCTTTTAGCTAATCCATTCCATTTAAATTCAAATTTGGAGGTAGGTTCATATATCAAATTCAAGTTACAAATTACCAACTTTAGAATAAAATAACTACTTACTCTATCATTAAACAAGCAATTATGGACTAAGGAATCTCAAATGATCATAAAGGTAAGGAAAAGAGATGGGGTGGTTAACTTGGATAGTTTCTCTTAGTTTGAAAGGATGTTTTGTTGATGGAAAAAGGCTTGATGTTTAAATTTATTTTATTTCCTAAGACATTATTCAAATATATCTCTTTAATCCTTTAGCTTATTAGTTTCTAAGCTCAAATCATAATCACTTTGTTTAGGCTAACAATAAGGAATAACATGTTGGTAAGGAGACTAAATTAAGATAGAAAGAGAGAAGTATGGAGAAGTATATGGCTGATATGGGTGATGATATTATTAATAGGGGTCATAGGACTGATAATAATGAGGTGTATGATAGAAGTATACTCCATATGCATCCATAATTCATCATGAGACACATGAATAAAAATATGAAATATCAATGAGAACCATTCTTACCTTGATATAATGACCTTATGATGCCTTCTAAAATGAAATATGATTGCAAATATAATATTGATGTGTCTAGATCTCTCTAATATGACCAAGTACCACAAGTGAGTGCTCCAATGATTGAATCTAGTCCCATTGAGTGTGCTAGAACTATTATCTCTCTAACATGCACCATAGGAGGATGTTGTTCAAGCTTACCTTTAAAGTTGGGCTAACATGGGAATAGCCAAAAATTGTGAGTGACATATGACATGGATAGACCTTTATATTATGGGGATAGATCCCCTTGTGCATATATTTGGCTCAATTCACTAAGACCTATTGATTGGGATGAAAAGTGATAGAGGATGTGCATAAAAGGTAACCTAATATAAGGATGGTGATGCACCAATATAGATATCCACTCTCTTTGACTTTAAATAACACTAATGGATAATACATGAAGCTGACTTACTATATACAATAGCTTCTAGGAAAAACAAATCATATAGAGGTCAATTTACATGACTAGAGCATGACGATAATGAAGTGAAGGCCTAGTTTAAGGAACTTATAGTCAAACTTCTACTCATAATTCTACCATTAACACCCTAACACACTAAATAACCTACATAGAACACTTGTTGGAATCCAAGTGAGGTAGGAACCTACAAACTGGAATTTCACCATTTATGCATATCAAAACAAGCATATTGACACTATAGATTAATCATGGAGAAGCTAAAACAATCATTAATAGTTGAAGAGGTTTATAAAGTGCAAATCTAGGTAGAGTTTCTTCATACCTGAGTGAGGGATAGTTACCATGGCATTAAGGCTTGAATAAATAGAAGAGTGAAAAGGGAAAGAGAGGTAAAATAGCATGGAGGTAATATTTAAAGGTCATAAATGACCATAGACCACTTCATCATCAGTTACAATAGTCACTCATTCCCCTTTCATGCATTGGTGGTATTCAATGGGTACTTCAAGAATTAATGTGGATTGGTGGAGATTAGTGAAGACTTGGTCGATGTAATCAAGGCATTTCCATACCTAAATATTTTCAAGTATCTCTCATTTTATAGTTAAAAACATGAAAATGGATCAATTAAGTTCCCTATGAATCTAGTATCCCACTTCCATTGCATGTTAATTTAGGTTCAATAAACTATTCCACTCTCCCATTATGACTATGAAGTGTATTTTATCACATATATGCATAACTTATATTGGTTTTATGACTCTAAATTATCTCTTAGCATCCCTTATATTCCAAATTTCATCTCTCCTTATTGACCCAAGTACGCCTATTAGGTCCATAGGCATAGTTACTTGGATATCTATTGGTTGATGATCAAAGATATGAAAATAAACCTTAGAGTAGCTGATTGAGCCTATTTCAGGTATAAATCAATGTAATATACAATTATATTGGTCTTAAAAGTATCTCATGCCTCTAATTTTTATTTACTTAAGTGACTAGGCCACCTTTACTGGCTTTTACAGACTAGTTGTTTGGTGTGCACTTAAAAAGTATTTATAGGTAAGAGTGTGAGAAATTTATAATGTAAAAAGGTGAAACAAGTATAAAACCTCTCCCTTAAATGATTAGAAACTTAATAAATAATTATGTACCCTAATTTAAGATCAATTCCTTGAAAAAAATAGTTTATGAAATGTTTATATATTAGTTTGTACATACTAGCACCATGATCAGGGTATCCTCTGAGTAGACTAGGTGATCAAAGTTTTTATTATCTCAATTTAGGATGTTTTATTGCAAAAATATTCTCCTCCCTCATTAGGTCTATTTTAGGGTTTAATTAAGGTTTTATAGGTCTACCATCTTAACAATGGTTCATAAAGATTAGATCTTCAATCCCAGACTTATGCTCATGGATGTTTAGTCCATAAACCCCCCTACATGTCTAGAAAATATTTGAGTCCCATGCATATTTTGTGTGAAGACATGAATGCAATATAGAAGACTTCAAGATTCTTGTAAGCCTTTTGTACATGTCTATAGTTTTAACATTTGTTAATAAATATGGGATCTTTAATCACACTCTTTCCCCCATGGATTTTAATTTAATTTGGGTCCTCAACTCCCCCTAGTTTTATTGGCTCTGAATCCTTATCTTATGAAAGATTTGGGCATTTTAATTAGTGGCTTAAGGTGGTTGTTAAGGACTATAGAGGCTTGAGGTGGGTCCCAAGACCAAATTTACCATTTTATTGATTTCATCTACTTTATATACCTCCTTAGGACCTAAATAATCATCACTAACCTACCTATGGTCATATATCTGATTGAGGATGTCTAGATATGTCTTAAGATGATGGTGGGGTTTGAGGCCTAAACATGGCTTTAAGCCTTATAGGCATAGATTGAGTCTTATATTTTTGTAGGTATATTTATAGACTCAACATCATAATAGTAGCTATTTTCATCTATTTTCACCCCTTTGAAATTATTTATAACTACCAAAACCCTTTCTCTACTCTTTCTCCTCATAAGTCTATTTTGAGTCACTATTCATTATCATACTTAGAATTCTTGATAGTGGCATTGGGGAAATGGATATCCATTTCTATTTAGTTGAGATAGAAAGGGATATTTGGGTCCCCAATGACACTTTCAAGCATTCTAAGTATGTTAATGAATAGTGACTCAAACTAGACTTATGAGGAGAAAGAAGCAGAGATGGAATTTTGGTAGTTGGAGATAAATACAAAGGGGTAAAAGTAGATGAATATAGGTACTATGATGATTTTGAGGATATTAATCTACTTATAACAAGCTAAGATTCAAACTAGGCCTATAAGGCATAAAGCCAGGTTTAGGCCTCAAACCCCACCATCACATTTAGGCATATCTAGACCTCCTCAATCAGATCAATGACCATTTGTAGATATGTGATGATGACTCAGGTTATAAGGAGAGTATCAAAAGTAGAGGAAAGTAATAAAATGGTCAATTTGGTCCTAGAACCCACCATAATCTCTAAAATCCTTAACAACCACCTTGATCCACTAATTCAAGTGCCTAGATATTTCATAGCATAAGGATTCAAAGCCAATTATCCTAGGGGGAGTTGAGGACACCAATTTACTTAAAATTCGTGGATGAGAGAGTGTTATTCAAGATACATATTTAAAAATAAATGTTAATAATGCAAACATGTTTATAAGGATTTCAATAATTTTGAAGTCTACCATCTTTAATTCATATCTCCACTTAAAACATGCATGGGAATCAAAGAGTTTTAAGATATTTATGGGGGTTTATGGACTAAAGATTCATGACCATAATTTTGGGATTGGAGGCATGATCTTTTATGAACCATTGTTAAGATGGTAGACCTCTAAAGCCTTGATTAAACCCTATTATAGACTAGATGAGGTAGGAGTGGATATTTTTGAAATCAAACACCATGAATTGAAATTATAAACACTTAGATCACCTAGTACACTCAGAGGAGACCCTAATCATTACACTAATTTGTAAAAAGTAATGTATAAACTTTTTAGAAACTATGTTTTTAAAATGAATTGAGTAGAAAGTATTGAAAAAAAATTATTTTTAAGGTTTTCAGTCATTAGAGTGGAAATTTTGAGACTTGTTTTACCTTCTCAGATCATATATTTTTCTCACTCATATTAGAAATGCTTTGAAAAGTCCACACCAAATAGCTAGTTTGTAAAAGCTATTAAAGGTGGCCTAGTAACCTAAGTAAAGTGAAATTATAGGTGTGATATAATTGTAAACCATATGTCATGGTATAGGACATTGATTCACACCTAAATAGGCTCATTCACCTACTCTAAGGTTTCTTGTTATATCTTTGATCATCCACCAATAGATAGTCAAGTCACTAGCCCTATTAGCCTAGTAGGCCTACTTGGGTCAACAAGGAGAGATGAAATCTGAAATAGAAGGTTTGATATGATATAAATAAAAGGTCATAATACACATGTAACTGATGCATAAAGGTGATAAAATGTACTTCATAATCATAATGGGAGAGTGGATCAATTTCTTGAACTTAATTTAACATGTAAGGGAAGATGGGTTGATAGATGCTTCATGGGGAACTTAATTGAGCTAATTTCATGTTTATAACTATAAAAAGAGAGATGATTGACTAGATTTAGGAATTTCCATGCCTTGAAGAGGTCAACCAAGTCTGAACTAACCTCCACCACCCCACTTTAACACCTAAAGTTCCCATTAAAGACCATCAATGCATGGAAAGGGAATGAGAGACTATTGTAACTACTTGTAAATAATGATGGAGAGGTATATGGTAATTTATGACCTCTACCTATTACCTCCACACCATTTTAATTCTCTTTCCTTTCTCACTCTTTGATTTATTCAAGATTTAAGGCCATGGTAATTATCCCTCATTTGAATATGAGGAAACTCTACCTAGATTTGCACTTTATAAACCTCTTGGATTGTTAATGGACTATTGTAGCTTCTCCATGATTAATATCTAGTGTGTATATGCATGTTTTTATATGCATAAGTGGTGAAATTTCCCCTTTGTAGGTTAATGCCTCACTTAGATGCTAACATGTGTTCTATGTAAGTCTTATATTTTTTAATGAGATTAATGGTTGAGTTCATAGTGGAAGTTTGAATATTATTTATATGAATCAGTCCTTACCTTCATTACCCTCATGTTCTAGTCATCTAAATCAACCTCTATATGAAACATTGTTTCTTAGAAGCTATTTGATATATTGATTCATCTGCATGTATTATCCATTAGTGTTGTTTAAAGTCAATGTGAGTGGATATCTATATTGGTACATCACCATCCTTTGATTAGGTTTCCTTTCATGCACATCCTCTATCCCTTTTCACCCTAATTACTTGGTCTTAGTGAATTAAATAAATAGATGCATCAGGGGAACTATCCCCATAATATAGAGGTTTATCCCAATAATAGGTCACCCATAGCCTTGGGCTATTCCCATGTTATTCCAACCTTGGAGGTAGGCCTAAAAAACCTCTCCTAGGGTGCAAGTTAGAGAGATAACAATTGTGGCATGCTTGGTAAGACTAAATTCAAGCATTTCAGCACTCACTTATAGTACTTGGTTATCTTAGAAAGATCCAATAACCTCAATAGAAGATTTTTAGTCAAATTTCATGATATAAAGTGTCACAAGGTCATTCTCTCAAGGTAATAATGGTTCTCATTGATAGTTCACACTATTATTCATGTGTATCATGATGAGTTGTGGTTACATATATAATAGAATTATATCATACATCTCATTATAAACATCCCTATGACCCCCATCAACACTATATTGACCCATATCATCCATACACTTCTCCATAATTTTATCTTTCTATCCCAAATTAGTCTCCTTACCAAATTTTTCCTTATAGTCATCCTAAATAAAGTGATGATGATTTGGGCTTAGAAATTAAGAAACTAAAGGAGTAAAGAGATAGATTCAAAATAATGTCTTAGGCATCAAAAAGAATTTGAATATCAAGAATTTTTTCATCATTAAAACATCATTAAAAACCAAGAGAAACAAACCAAGGTAACCACCCTATCTCCTTTTCATACCTCTATGATCATTGTAAAATCCTTGGTCCATAATTGATCTTTTTATGATAGATCAATTAGTTCATTTATTCCAAAGCTATTAGATGATAACTTGAATTTGATATATACACCTACCTCCAACTTTGAGTTATAATGGAATAGATCTACTACAAGGACATTTGGCCTCATCAAAAACCTACATCTTACCCTTTAGGTTTACCCCAAGCTCTTAATTGCATAAGACATTATTGTTGTAGACTTACCACCTTGTTTTAATTGCATAAGACATTATTGTTGTAGACTTACCACCTTGTTTTAATTTATATTTGTCTAATTACTTTATTTCAAATATTAGGAGTACTTATCCTTTAATTTATCTTATACGATTTGAAATATTGGGTATGGTGTATTAGTCAAAATTAGATCTAGACCACTCTCTAAGATTCATCTTGAGCCTTACACACCAAGAATCTTATTTGTAAATTGCCTTCATCCTCCTATGCTAATTAAACATTTTTGCGTTCTATATTCCCTTCAAAATCCACCCATGCCTTCTCAAGAGCATATAATAACTTAAGCTTTGAGTCCTTCATAGACTAGAACCCTAAATTATGTTATGCCTATTTTTGAAAGGGAACTTTATCCTATACATATTTAGAATAAAGAAGAGGAGAAATGTATGGAGTCTAGTTCATAAGATGTATCAAGGTTTCTAAGTTCCCCATCCATCCTTCATACTACAATAATTCATGAGGATTAAGTTACATCTAAGTTTGACAAGATAATTGAATAATGGGAGAATAAGAATGTAGTGTCAAATTTTAATACTCATAAGGTTCCAATTTGGAATAAAACTCTAACATATATCAATAAAAATAATTAAGTACCTTACCCTCCTTCCTTCTCCTCTTATGAAGAGGAACCAAATGCATCAAAGGTAAATTTTAGTATCCACATGCAGGTAATAACTTTCCAAGACTAATTAATGAGGTGATATTCATTCAAGAGTTTGATCATGTTTCACTTTAATGTGAGTTTCAAGAACAATTTGAAATGGATGCTTCAAGAACCTATGATGATGAAATAACTATTGGTACCCCTATTCATCCAATTAGATCAAAGTTTTATCATGAATGAAAGTTTGATGATGTAGAATAATTATAATGGAAAGATGTTGAGGTTGGTGAAGATGAAGCACAAGAAACTTCTCCTCTATGAGATAGTCATGGAAAAAATTTACATGAAACCATTGTTGAAGATAAAAGTAGTTCAAGTGAGTTAGATGATCCTTCGAAGTAGTTTTACAATGAATTGTTAGGTGAGATTTAATAATTCAACACGATAGCTTGGAATGGTGGAGTAAGATAGTAGGTTGAGGTATCAAGTGAAGGTAGAACTAATGATTTAGATCTTGAAGAAGGAAATTCAAGTTTAGAAATAGAAAGGCAAGATGAATTAGAGCTTGAATGGATTGATGAGCTCTAATTATCCATAGAATATGAGGATGACCAAGTTGCATTCAAACATGAATATTTTTATGACTCTATGGAAGTGTTATAAATACTTTATTAGCATAGTGATTCACAAGTAAATGGAAAAAATGATAGTGAACTCCATGTATTTTCAATTGATAATGAAGATATTGCCTTTTAGGAAGACTTAGGGAGCTTTTGTTTAATATTAGATAATACACCTCTACCCCATGAAGAAATTGAGAAAATTCTTAAAGAGAACACTATGAGATTTTATCCTTATGAGACCCAAGATGAAGACCAAAAAGGATTTGATGATATATGATAGCCATATTTTGACACCTGTATAGATCCTGAAGGCCTTAACAAGTCACTACTTCATATAAAAAATAATGAAGACACAAACCAAGGCATACAAGTTGAGTTATCAATAGAATCACTACATGAGAGCATGCCAAATCATGATCAACCCATGACTAAAATAGAACCTAGACTATTGATGTAAATAAGGCACATTTGGAATGACTATGATTGGGTGTTAGATTCTCATGACCAACTCATGCAATTTAAGATGGAGTCATAATATCCAATTTCCATTCTAAGAGGATATGAGCATGCCAATGTCTCCAACTACAAGTGGGAATCTTTAATTAGTGACCAATACTTGATTGGACTCCAATCAATGCATGACAACTAAACCTTATGGTGATATGGTCATCAAATAAGTTTTCCATTTGATTGTAGTGGAGAAAAGATTTTGATCTTAGGTTAGTTATTTATAGTGTTTATTTTCATGTTTCAATAATTTTACAACACAGATGTAGTCAACTACCTTTTTTATTTTGAGCCTTGTCTTATTGGTTCTTGGGTTTAGATGTTGTTTCTTTTGGTGTGTTTTTATTTTGTGTGGTTGTTGTTATAGTCTTAGAGGTATCATGAGGTGATAATTTGTTTGGTAGTCCAATAATATATTCATCTAAGCCATGATGTCAGGTTTGAGTCTTATCATTGTCATAAAGTGTTAGTGGGTTCCCTTGACCAGATAGTTGGTTACCCCCTGTGTATCACCAAATATTTTGAAATTTTAGCCTCCTAGGACAAATGTCAACCCCTACAATCCAAAAATTTCATAGAGTCCCCTCTAATATTTTTCATGGTGTCTATAACTTCTCACGATCTCCTAGATGCTCTTTGAAAGTTATTTTAACATTGATTAATGTGTCATGGTCAATGCTAGTCATTACTTACAAAGATCATCATATGTACTAGCCTATTTTGAGGTCTTAGGTGATGCACTAGGTTATCATGTGATAATTTAGTGATTGTAAGAGTTGTCATGTCCTTTTCAAGCCTTGAAGGTGGTCAAAACATTGTTTGACAAAGTTAAGTTATTTTGGAGAAAATAAGGTTGTAAATTGTTATGGTTTTAGGCTTATTGTATACCACTTCTTGAAGAGAGACCTTTGTTGGTAGGATTTAGGGGTTCAAAAACTTGTTTAAAGTTACTATATGAAAGTTTAATGATGTACTCTTGGGATTATCATCTTTGATACACTAATTAAAAATAGTTTCAAGCCTTCATGAACCCCTAAAGACATTAACCACCTTCAAACACCTCATATTGGTCAAATTGATTATTGAACCTATAAAGTAAAAATTTACCCTACATTGCATTCTATTTTTTAGAAGTTCACTGCCAAATTTTGTCCTTGCATTCATTGATTTGAGATGGAAAAGCCATGATATAGATCACGGGCTCTATTTTCCTTTTGATTCATTTTTGCCTAAGTGTTAAAGTCGAGCAAAAGTTTCCATGTGTCGACGCTTAAGGCATCCTTTGTCAATAGAAACTACCAAGTGTTGTAGTTTGAGGCAACTTCTATATGTTCTGTGAGTTGGTCAAAATGTGCCATGTGTCTCATAGTCAACAAAATGTGCCAAGTGTCTTCATCTGTGGTTTCATATCGACACCTGCATTTCATCTCTTTCCAATGAAAGGTTTCAAAAGCTAAGTATCAAGATCAGGTAGAAAGCAGCAAGTGGCAGTCACAAAAGGTCTCAATTTTACTTTTTAAAAAGTGACAAAAGCTACCACATATCCCAGCAGAAGAAAGTGGAAGCCACCACATGTCATGATTTGAATTATCTCCATTTTGTTTCATTGATATAGCAAAGACTGTGGTGGGTCCCAAGTTTTGTTTCTTAAGTGAGTGAAAGCTACCAGGTGTCACTGTCTATGTAAATGTGAAATGAGACCCAAATTGTTTTTATGGCATAAATATAAGTAATAAAGACTGCCATGTGTCATATTCCATAGGTTTCTAAAGAGGTAACTACAAGCAGCAGAGATCACCACGTAACCCAGGTAGAAGAAGTAGAGATTTCCATGTGTCTTTTAATGAAGAAGTAGAGATTGCCATGTGTCTTTTAATGAATAAGTAGAGATTGACACCTGTCCTAGTGTCCCTTTTAAAATAAATGTCATGAATCTTATTATATTTTAAGTTGTTGGAGTTTCGAGAAAGTGGATAGTGACAAGTGTCAAAGGTAGAACATCGCTAAGCAAAGACACAAAAGAGTATAAGTTACATAGAAAATGTCACGTGTCTTCAATAGGTGTTATAGAACATGGCAAGTGTCATCCTCTGGGGTTTGCTAAAGTAATAAGAGGAAATTGGCTAAGTGTCACCTAGCATTCAAGAGAAGGGAGCGTCCTGCAATCTATTTTAGCCAATGAACTACCAGAAGATGAAGTATTCCAGAATCTATAAGATATCTTCTATTAGACATGTTCAGTTAGGGAAGATTTGATTTGGGTTGTTAGATTGAGAACAAGCAGACAATCCAGAGTGGATCTAAGGCTATAAATAAGGGTGTAGAGATCACCAAAAGGATCATCATCCATTATCAAAGAGAATATTTGAGAGAGAATTATTGTAACAAGTTTAGACTTTCTAGAGCTGTGGCTAAGTAATATCATTTGCTTTTGTCTCATTTTCTTGAGTTGAAATGTTTATATAACTGTATGTATTTCTACACCTTTTATACGATTGGAAGATTCAAATAATAAGATTGAACCCTATGCCTTTGTTGATATTATTTGTGTCATTTTCAAAAGTAGTCTAGACTGTAGATTTTCTAGAGTTGAGATAAGGAATGCCATTTGCTTTTGTCTTGTTTTCTTGAGTTGGAAGGTTTACATAATTGTACATGTTTTTGTGCCTCTTATGTGATTGGAAAATTCAAATAATAAGATTGAATCCTATGTCTTTGTTGGCATTTTCTATATCTTAGCAAAATAAGTCTACACTATGAGCCTCTGTTTCTATTGTTTCAATCTTTTACATTGATCATGCACTTGTTTGCTCTTACATGTAAATAAATCCTACATATAGTCTCATTATGCTTAGGATTAAGTTTGAATTACATTTAGGTGCATCACCATAGATTAGATTTCCTTTTTTGCATTGTGTTTTTGATTTGAATTCCTATCCCTTTTGCCAGTATATACTCAATTTAAAGAAGAATCAGCTTCTCTAAAATTTGGAGGTTGTTTCAAGACACAAGTCCCATATCTTGAAACTTCCCATTTTTGTTGATTAGAGTCAAGCAAAATTTTAAATCATCAATAATTTTTGGCATGCCTGGTGGGACCAATCTTGAAGTCTCTTTCAAGATCACATGAACCAAAGAGCTATGAGAAGTCATAGTTATGGACTAGTCACCAGATCATAATCTACTACAAATATAGGTATTCTTTTGCCACCTTTGGTAACAAGTCCAAGAAGAAGAGCTAACTAGTTTGTACTAATAACCAAAGAAAATATGGGAGCCCCTATACCCCCAAGAAATTATGTGAGTTGGAACACTGGAGTCCATTAGTCCTCCCAACACCACTAGCCATTTGGGATCCTATCCCAGTGAATGCTCTAAAAGCTCTACCTAAATATATTAGGCAAGACTCTAAAACACCTGAGGAAAATCTTCAAGATGTATCAAATGTCTATTCTATACATGTTGTCACACAACAAAATGTGGCCATAAGATTACTAAAAGCTTCTTTTAAAGGGAAATATTTAGAATGGTATAGGTCCCTCACTCCAAATACCATTTCTACATGGGATGATCTTGGAGATCTTTTCTTTGAGAGATTTGTAGAGAAGGGTGATAAGTTTTCTTTGATACAAAAATTTATTACCATTCAAAGGGTACCACAAGAAGCCATGACTGACATCAATTCTAGATTTCAAAAGACTTTGGAAGAATCCCTATTACATCGAGACCATTACCAGGTATGGCCATAGTGTCTTATCTTAAGGCTTTGAATTCAGATATATCTGTTATGATTCAGTCACTTGGAGGACACACTTTGCCAGAGGCTTATGAATATGTGGTTAGAACTGAGAACAATTTAATAGATGCTAGAAAGTTACCTCTAAGGCCACCCATGCCCATGTTCCCAAAAATTTCCTTACCATTACCTCAAGAAGTCTCTAAATATGTAAGCCCACCAGTATCTATGTACACCTACCCTCAATCATCTACTAAAGAAATTGTCCCCACTCAGTCATCTAAGTTGGATGAAATCAAGAATATCCTAAGGACATTTTCTAATGAGTTGATCAATATAAAAAATAGCAGAATACCTTTTCTAGGCCTCCATATCAAGGCTATCAAGGAAATAGATTTTCATCTCAATCAAACCAATATTAGGGTCCAAAAATATAAACTAATCATCAGCCAACAAACTAATTGGTTGCAGTCCCCACACCCTCACAGACTATCCCTACCAATTTAAATAAGGATATTGTTCCAAGGCAAAATAACTATGTAGATAACACTAATGACTGGTGTTTCCCTTACAACAATGCTCATGCACCTAGAGATTATCCTATGGGTAATATACAACAAAAAGTGGCAGAGCAAAGAAGAATGGATGGTTAGTTTGCAAGTTCCAGTGACAATCAAGCCTACCAGTTTCCTAGTATGCAGAATTCCATCCTAGTGGCTCAGATGCAAGGGATGTCCTTAAAACAAGAGGAAGAGATAGCCCTAGAACATGCTTTGTTATCATGGGTTGAAGATGAAGAATCTATTTTCTTGAATGAAGCATTTACCTCCAAAAACCCTTTGGTGTAATCTGATTATTACACCAGATCAAAGAGAAGGATGGTGGAATAGCCTAAGATTGTAAATAGTCAAGTCATGGAGAATCCTCCATTTTAAGGACAAAGAAACACTGTTGTCAGACAAGAAGTGCCTCAGTTGGTGCAAAATCAAGGGACTCTAGCCCAAATTTAGGAAAAAACAAGATACCCCTATTTTCAAAAAGCTCAGACTCTGGGACCAATAAATGTGGTGGATCAATTGAAGAAGACTCCAACACAAGTATCAATATGGGATATATTGGTTATTCCTAAACAGAAGACACTACTACAAGAAGCTCTACAAGGCCAAGCAGTGCCCAAAGGTACTATTACCGAAGAAGGACCTGCTGGAAAAGAAAAGCTCAAAGATATAGTCCATCTGCAAACAACAACCCTAGTGAATAATATAGTAGAGGTAAGCAAATCTAAACCAGATCCCTTCTACTTAACTTTGATAGTGGGTCAGAAGCTGTTGCATAATGCAATGATTGATTCAGGGGCTAGTACCACATTAATGCCCAAGTAGATAGCTAATGCTTTAGAGATTAAGTATGATCCACTCACTAAAGGGGTCATACAACTAGATGGCAAAGCAATACAAACCATAGGGAGAATTAAACAACTCCAATTACAATTATATTCTTGTCCAAATATAATTGTGAATCAAAATGTAGTAGTGATAGATATAACTCCTATTTTTGGCTTATGTTTGTCAAGAGACTTGACAACCAAAATAGGGGGATATATGTCCCTTAATTAGTCTCATCTCATCTTAAGAACCAAATACGGTTTAAAGATGAAGATATTGTCTAAACCATTATATAAAGATCACATCACTAATGAGCCTACTGCAAAGTTAGAGGCAGCCCATGCCATGATGAATAAAGAAGAGAGGGTCTTTATTGAAGAGCTAGGTGAATGGACTGGGTATAATCAAGAAGAAGAAAATGATCATTTATTAGATATGATGTAGAGTGACCCATATGGAAATTATGACTCTATTGGTCTGGGCACTTATGTTATACTTGATGAAGATCATAGAATCCCAAATGTTCTGGACGAAGAAAAATCAAAAGATACCTCTTATGAATTCAAAATTCCTAGTGAGAAATCACAAGCATATACCTTAACCTCTGATGAAGAAGAGATAATCTCTTATTTTAATCTTAATTTGCAAAATGATGAGGAAAAGTAGGAACATTTCATTGATCATGATTTAAATGATTTGTTTGTAATCATTGGGTTAGGATATACTATTTTTCAAGGAAGCTGTGAGCCAGTTGTAAAGGAACAAAACAACATTGAGCCTCAATTACATGTGAAAAATTCTTGCAAACTTTTAGAATTATCATTTCAAGATATTGGTAATTTTGAAGTTATTAAGGAGGATGATCATGCAATAGAACTAGAGTTTGAAGCAGAAGGAATTAAGTCAATAATTGATTTCCTAATAAGACATGCCAATATCAAGAGCAGATAATCGATGAGCTTCCAAGAACAAGAAGAGTCTATATATATTGGAAGCATGTTTGACTCAGACTCACTTGAATGTAGGAAAATCAATGAGGCATACACAGAGGGCAATTCACCAGAGCTATACCCAATTCGATCATTTGTATGGCAACATAAGCTAGCTTGTCATGAAAGAGAATTTAGAAAATTTGTTTTTGATCTAAGAGGGAGATAAAGATGCTTCATTAATGTAGTTGGTAGTTTCCCCTTTTCGTATTGCTTTGTTTTCTTTCTTTGTTTTCCTATTTTGTTGTTTTCCCACTTTACTTTTAAATAAGTGTTCTTTGAACACGTAGTTGGCAGCTCAAAAATTTTCAAATTTTTCAAAAATTCTCTAATGCATTGAATATCTCCCAAATCTTTAGAAATCCCCAACGTACCTTGTGCTACCACTTGCATAGTGTGTCTATCCCACTATTCCATAAAGATTGAGTAGGATTTGCTAACGATTATCTAAGTTTAATGCCATTTTGAGACTTGATAGGTCAATAAATACCTCTTGACAAGAGTTTAAAACTTACAAGTTCTCAAACATTCCTACATCTACAAAAATATCTTGCTACTTGCATTTTTTGTGCTTAGTAAACTTGTTTTAGTGAAAGTGTCTCTATTTTTCAAAAAATTCATACAATTTATCACAGAGAAGATACAAAGATGGAGGGGGCACAATCTTCACAATAAGGAGTTGGGACGTATGAATCCCTTGATAACTTTCTTACAAGTAAATAATATGCTTCAGCTCCTACACAGCCATTAAAGAACTATCCAAGGACTAGTTTTCTTGAAGTTGGCCCAACAAGTGAATTAGTGAAAATAAAGGATTATGCGGATGGCATCATGGATCCAATTCTTCAGAGAGCCAGTAGAAAAAATCTTAGAGAAGGAGCACATCAAAGGTGTCCTCAAAGAGCCAGAGTAGGATAGTTTGAAACATTTGCCATGAGGATATGGACTTCATAATTGGCTCAGTTCATTGTCTTAGCTATGCATTCTCACCCTGACCTGGTCGAATTATGTACAAACTTGCTCCATGCACCTTTAGGCACCATTCAATGAGGCCCATTCATAGTGAAAATCACACCATAAGCTATCAGGGATATGTTAGCCCTGCATCATGATAGTACAACCACATTTCCCACTATTTCTAAGATTTAAAGAATGTGGGCAAATATCAACACTCAGACAAGGTTCTTCAGATCCGAGTTATAAATAGGTGATGATGATACGACAGTACCCACACTCCCTGCACCAAGAGCTCAATTCACATAGGCTAGCCAAGATGCATTATCTATGATGGCTCTCATCTTTGGCATGAAAGATGATATGGTAGCATATATAGAACAAATGGCTATCTTTTTCAAGTTGAAGACTGTTGACAAAACCTAGGAGTATAGGCTCAACTTTTCTAAACAAATTGCTTTCTCTATGGTAGAACAATTGGCTCATTTTAGATCAAAAGGAGTGTTTAGGTATTCTTCCTATTTTTTCTACCTCATGCTATTTCATAACTCTAAACTCTTTGCCCAACATATGTATCTTAATATGTATGACCTAGATTTTGATCTCTAAAGGACCATTCCTATGTCTACATGGACACACATTTTGTCAAAGACTAGTGACCTGTATGAGTTTTGGGAATTATTTGTCACTCCTACTTATTACCACCTTACTCTTAAACCAATTATGAATAGATTATTCCCTAGTGTTTCAAATCTTTTGGCTAGTTACCCAATTCCTTGTGATTTCTATTTTGGATCCCACCATATCATTATAAGAGTCCATGGTTTTTGTGGGGAACTAATATTACTACCTAAGATCTTAACTCTTAGGTTAGCATTCCTAGAGGTCACCAAATAGGTGTCCATAATTGACAATGAATTTGACTTAGGGAAGAAGAAAATAAAAATGTATAATCTACCATGGATGACCAACGACATGGTTCTAGAAACTAGAGATGTTGAAGTTGTTTTGCTCAGAAAGCTAGCCTTTTTGGGTTTCCTTTTAATAGAGGACAAATGGGTTTATGACCCAAACAATTGTATAGCCTCCTAGATAAGAACTAATAGAATCACAATCAGAATTACACGTGAGAGCCACCCTTTTTGGGAAACCAAGAAAAATCCTAGGGAAGACAATCCTAGATTTTATGTTAAGTTAATAGATTTGCCATTTCTATAGAATAGACCATGGGAGATATTCTATGCTAAGTAAAGAGAGTATGATCCTAAAGTCAGAATGAATTCTAGCTTAAGGAGACCATTAAAAAATAAAGATTGGGATACTGAGAAGATAGAGGCCTATTGGAAGTATAGGCAAGAAATTTGTCAAACAACCCATTCTTTTGGGAACGTAGACACAGATGAAAGATGGGAAGAACTATGGGGTGAATGTCATCTCTCCCCTACATCTAGCCTAGAGATAGGTAATTTTCCTACATGAGGTGAAGAGTAGGAAGTTAGGGCTAGATCAAGCCAAGAGTCATAAGCCTTAGAGCAAACTGCAACTGTATCAATTTGGCCTCAATCCCTCAGCACCATAGAAATGCAGAAAAGTGTGGTGCCTTCAACATCACAAGCTTCCCCATCAACCTCAATTATAGATGTCCCCAATTCCCCACAAGCCTCATTAAAAGGAACAAAAATATAGATAGAAGAAGAGACACCCAAGAAATGAAAGAGGGTGTAGTTTCAATTAGCTTTAGAGGAGGAGACAAACACCTCACAGTGCCAATTATAGGGTGTTGTAATTACTCCTCAAGTAAGTACTACTCCTCCCTCTCTTTCTCAGTCTATTTCTTCCCCTATCACTTCTGCCATTACCATTTCTCACTTCATCCCATCTATGCCACCTCAAGCTTTAACATTACCTCATTTCTCCCCTTATATTCCCAAGAAACCTTTCCTCAGATTGTCCATAGCCAACAATTGGCTATTCAATATGGTCTACCACAAGGACATCCTTTTGTAGGAGGGCACATTACCTCTCCTTCCACTTTCTAGACCCAAGTAGATGATACTAGGAAGGAAAGGGAAGCCTAAAGAGAGAATAATAATATTAAGTAGAATATAGCTTTGGCTACACCCCATTTGTGGTCACAATTTGACCCCATTTAGTAGCAATTGATGGTGACCCATTTGTCACCAAATGTAATAAAGCTAACTGAGCAAATGTAGCTAGAGGATTACATGATGAATGTAGTAGCCATAGACATGTCACTCTTCAGGCCACATGACAAAGTTGAGCTATTGACTAAATCCACTTCTCCAGTTATTGAAGACTACTTGAAGATATCAAGAAGGCTATAGAAGATGGAAGATGAGCTAGCCAAGAAAAAGGCAAACTATAACAATTTGACCTCAAAAATCAATAGAAAAAACAATGAGGTAGAGAATCTAATAAATAGTTGTAAAATACTATTTCTCTTCAGACTCACTGGGCAATTCAGGCCCAAAACAATTCTTTAAAGGCAGGGCTCACACAAGTAAAGGATGTGATGATGACCCTTATGCATGAAAAAGTAGCATTGTAAGAAAAGAGTGAGGAACACCTGCTACAAGTTACCCAATTTTAATAAAATATACTAGCCAAATAAAATAACATTGTGGTCATAATAGCCCAATTTCACTCAGAGCAATAGAGAGTAGTACAATTGACACTAGAGCTGGCAACTAGGGCCAAGAGTATTGGAGTGTTAAGTCTGGTAAAAGATCTATATGAATCTATATGGAAGAGAATCTCTTCAGAGATTATTCAACTCAAGCCATCTCTCACCTTCCTGCTAAATGTACAAAAATTATGCAAAAAGGTGGAGAGTTCAGTCATAAATACTCTGGCTACAGTCTCTAAAGAGTAATGGATTTAGAAACATTACTGCAAAATATGTATGATGTAATGGATGCAACACTATCAGTAGTAGGAATCAATGACATAATAGTCACTATCAAGCGGGTAAATGAAGTTCTCAGTTGCAATTTTATAGCCAACAGTTGCAAGGAACTTTTGGATGTCATGAAGAAAGGAATCAATGAAATGAAACAGCATGTTGAAGATCTAGTGCAACTAGGTTTTCCTTCTCCATTTCCTGATGATAACACTGTGCTAATGTTATAAGAAATTAAACCTTTGCTATTAGCCAAACAAAAATATCAAACAATTTTCTAGAATCTAAGGGATGATTCATCAGTCCCTAAAGTAGAAGCTACTTGGTTCTTATTTCCTAGCTCTAATTCAAATTGAAGGCTATGGTTTAAATTTTGCAACATTTTTCACACAAAGATATTATTAGCCTTGATTTATCCTTTAATGAATTGTAGAGTAAGCAAGGGTTATCTAATGAAGAGTGGTCCACCTACTAGACAACATTGTTGAAGCTGTAATTTTGAATTTTTGATCAAACAGGAGTCGTGGGTTCTTTTTGAGCTGGCCCAAAAGTCCTCAGGGTCACTAGTAACTGTAGAGTAAAAATTTACTCTACATTGCATTCTATTTTTCAGCTGCACACTACCAAATTTTGTCCTCGCATTCAGTGGTCTGAGATGGCAAAGTCATGATACAGAGCATGGGCTCTATTTTCTTTTTGATTCATTTTTGCCTAAGTGTTGAAGTCAAGCGGAAGTTGCTAGGTGTCGATGACTGAGGCATCCTTTCTCACTAGAAACTACCAAGTGTTGCAGTATGAGGAACCTTCTATATGTTTTGTAATTTCGTAAAAATTTTCCATGTGTCTTATAATGGCTCAGTGGAATGTACCAAGTGTCGTCATCTCTGGTTTCATATCAGCACCCACATTTCATCTCTTTCTAGTGAAAGGTTTCAAAAGCTAAGTATCAAGATTAGGCAGAAATCACCAAGTGGTAGTTGTATAAGGTCTCAATGTTGCTTTTCTAAAAGTGATGGAAGCTACCACGTATCCCAGCAAAAGAAAGTAGAAGCCACCACATATCACAATTTGAATTATCTCCATTTTATTTCACTGATATAGCAAAGACCGTGGTGGGTCCCAAGTTTTGTTTCTTAAGTGAGCAGAAGCTGTCAAATGTCACTATCTATGTAAATGTGAAATGAGACCCAAATTGTTTCTATGGTATAAATACAAATAGTGGAGACTGCCACATGTCATCTTCCACAGGTTTCTAAAAAAGCAACTACAAGTGATGGAGATCACCACGTAACCTAGGTAGAAGAAGCAGAGATTGCCATGTGTCTTTTAATGAAGTAGAGATTGACACCTATCCTAGTGTCCCTTTTAAAAGAAATGCCATGAATCTTATTATCTTTTAAGCTATTGGAGTTTTGAGAAAGTAGATAGCGATAAGTTTCAAAGGTGAAACATGGCTGAGCAATGACACAAAAGAGTATAAGTTTATGCGGAAAGTACTGCATGTCTTCAATAGGTGTTGCAGAACATGACAAGTGTCATCCTTTGGGGTTTGATAAAGTAATAAGAGGAAATTGGTTAAATGTCACCTAACATTCAAGAGAAGGGAGTGTCCTACAATCCATTTTAGCTAATGAACTTCCAGAAGATGAAGCATTCCAGAATCTATAAGATATCTTCTGTTAGACATGTTCAGTTAGGTAAGATTTGATTCGGGCCATTAAATTGAGAACAAGAAAATAATTTAGAGTGGATTTGAGTCTATAAATAAGGGTGAAAAGATCACTAGAAGGATCATCATCCATTATCAGAGAGAATTTTTGAGAGAGAATTATTGTAACAAGTTTAGACTTTCTAGAGCTGTGGCTAGGTAATATCATTTGCTTTTGTCTCATTTTTTTGAGTTGAAAGGTTTATATAATTGTACATGTTTTTGTACCTTTTGTATGATAGAAGATTCAAATAAGAAGATTGAACCCTATGCCTTTGTTGATATTATATGTGCCATTTGCAAAAGTAGTCTAGACTGTAGATTTTCTAGAGTTGAGATAAGGAATGTCATTTGCTTTTGTCTCATTTTCTTCAGTTGGAAGGTTTACATAATTGTACATGTTCTCGTACCTCTTATGTGATTGGAAAATTCAAATAAGAATATTAAATCCTATGCCTTTGTTTACATTTTTTGTATCTTAGCAAAATAAGTCTATATTGCGAGCCTCTATTTCTATTGTTTCAATCTTTTGCATTGATCATGCACTTGTTTGCTCTTAAATGTAAATGAATCCTACATATAGTCTCACCGTGCTCAAGATTAAGGTTTAATTACATTTAGGCACATCACCATAGACTATATTTCCTTTCTTGCATTGTGTTTTTGATTTAAATCCCTATCCCTTTTCCCAGTATATACTCAATTTAAAGAAGAACTAGCTTCTCTAAAATATGGAGGTTGTTTCAAGACGCAAGTCCCATATCTTGAAACTTCCCATTGTTGTTGATTAGAATCACGTGCAATTTTAAATCATCAATAGAACCTTCAAAAAAGGTAATTATTTTTAGGCATATCATTATTTATAAAGGTCTTAAATGGGTCTCATTTATAATCTAAAGTCATTTGGAATGGTTTCATGTTCATAGAGGGTCTATTTTAATAGTTAAATTCATTTCCCACTCACTAAATGGGTCCCACATGTAGGAAGGTACATTCATTTAGCTTCCCACAACAATAAAACCAAGGTTTAAATATTATTTGACCTCCATTTCCCTCTTCTAATAGAATTTTAGGGTCTGAAACATGAGGAAATATAAGAAAATAAGTTGTTTACAAATGTTTTATATGGACCTATATGATAAATTTTATATAGGGGATGGTTATAAGGTTACATAAAAGATAATGGTAGGTGTCTTAAAGGATTTTCTTGACCAAAATGTGTAAGACAAGCTCAAAACTGATCAACTTCCCCATCAAGCTCTTTGGTAGACCTGGGCAAGCACTCAAGTTTTCCCTCAGTCTATATAAGAGATAGAAATTTGGGAACTAATAGCTTGGGTAGAGTAAGGAAGTCTCTTTTCATTCTCATTATTGAAATTTTTCTACACATTCATTACCTATTCTCTATGAACAAACACTAACAATCTGGGTCATCAAATGGTCTTCTTCATCTATGTAAGGGGCTAAAATGGCATCAGTTTTGGTGAATCCTTGAAGTATTTTAGAAAATCAATTATTGATGTGTGTTTTAGATGTAATTAACTTCCTTTCATGATACTCCCTACCCCTACTTCACATGTGTGAATGTGTTGGAGAAATAACACCTTCAAGGTATCATTTTTGGTAGATTACATATAGTGTTGCTTCTTGTTGCAAACTCTCCAAGGAATAAATGGAGGTGTTTTATGGTGTTTTTGGATTGGATCATGGTTACCTTAAACCAATTTAAGCCTCATATACCTTACCCAAACACTTAAATGAGCCACCATCACTCCAAACAACCCCTTTTAGATCCCATATGACTGTTATGTATGTATTATGATATTCTTGAAAGTATGAATAGGTGTCTTGGTAGTAATAATGGGGAAGCATCAAGGTAAGTTATAATGTGAAGTGGCCTCATATGATATTCATGATATATGGTGTTTTCATGATTCCCCCTAAATTTCATACACTCAAAACTAGTCTCACTCTCAACCCTTGAGAAACCAACCTTCATTTAGCTACATACAAGCCTAAGGCATTCCAAGTAAGTGGAAGATTGTTGCATTGAGACCTAGGAAGTGTGAAAGTACATTTATAGGAATAATAATTCATATTAGTCTATGAATAACATGGAAAATGAATCAAACATGTTCCAATAAGATCAACCCTTCACCTCAGCTCTAAAACAAGATAGACTCTCACAATTATGACAAGCCTTTTAAGGAAAGCTAAGAACGGGAGGTAGCCATTTTTTGTTTGAAGTGTGGAAGGAATTGAGAGACAGATTTGATTCATGAGGACCTATGTATATACATTTAATATTAGGTAAATACATCCAACATGGATCAAACCTTCATCATTAATCCATTAAGAGATAAGACCCAACCAACCACCTAAAGGTAGGTTCATTGAGCAGAATAAAGAGGGAAATAAGAAAGATACAAGATTTAATATGAAAGAGTGATATCAAAGTATCCCAAAATCTCTCAATGTTTATCTAATGGTTTGTCCTTTTGATATAGAATTAGGCCTGGTTATGCTTAAGTATATCATTATAATGAAGCTCATCATAAGGAGACTAAGGTGTGTAGAAACCTACATAATGATGAAGTGAGAGGAAAGCAAGGGGTTTTCATCACTTACCTTCAAGAGTCATCAATTTTAGTTGGATTATATAGTATCTTTAAAAACTAAACCACATTGATGAACCATTAGGCCTAGTAGACCTTGGTAGGCAATCATAAGCCAGTTTTGAGAAGGCAATATAGTTAATGGAAGAAGTTTAGTCAAGAAGCTCAATGTATTTTAGTGTGGTATATACTTATACATGTGGTTTAAATAATAATAAATTAAAAAGGGGTCAACCTAAAGAAATAGTGAGGCATCATAACCATTTTCCACATTCATACTCATAATCAGAGGCCTATGTACTGCAAACTACAAGCTGACTATTAGAAGTAAGGTAGTTTAGATAATGGAACCACCTTGTATTTAAGGACATTAAGTGAAATATGATATATAACTCCCTTAGAAGGTTAGTTATTTTTGTTAAATAAGGAGAATATATTCAAGCAGAAGGAACTCATCCTTCAAATGAAGTTACACAGTCAAAGAGGAAATTTGCCACGTACAGGTAGAGTAAAGAGGATATGACCATCCATACATGAAGATGATGGTAAAGAGGGAAAATAGGGTATCTAACCTATTTAATAAAGAACTTCAATGCCTTTATCTATAATTTTTATCTTTAAGATAGGTGAAAGATAACTTAATGACTTATTAGGATTAAATATGCTTAAATGGGATTGTGTGTAAAAGTTAAAGGCATATATAGTTTTATGGATTGATTAAGGGTATAAATACATTTGAGTATAGAAGTGAGAGAGGAATTAAAAAATTCCATGATGATAAGAGCCTCAAGATATGGCAGGAAGGCACTAGACAAGACACTAGGATTGCATAGATCTAAAGACTCATAAACTGTAGGCCCATTCAAGTAAGTGTGTAGGTAATAGTGTAGTAGGAATATTGAGCTATTGAATTAAATCATGCAATTTAGAAATCCAAAATATCAAAATACATAAGTAATATCTAGAGCCATTAGAATCAAATGCAACTAGATGAATGAATAGTTCAAACAAACATTCTAATCCCAAAGATAATTGTTCCAAACCAAGATAAAATGAGTAAGATTGGATTGAGATTACCTTAGACTCAGATGTTTAACATTATGTTGGCATGGTCAAGGATGTTGATGATGGATTCAAAGATTATATTGGCATGGACATTTTTATGGATTCTTAAGTTAATTTCCATGGAGGATTGGGTTACTTATATAGAATTTGGAGGGAAGGATCAATGGATATAATTCAATATTAGGCCATTAGAATCAATGGTTGGGTATTTTCTAAGAAATTTTTAATTCCTTTGAAACCTCTATAATAGAGGGTTCTAGATGGGGAAGGATAAGCTAGAGAGGATTCTAGAATCCTCTTAGGGATTAATTAGGATTAGGTATGGGATTATATATGGATTAGGTGGGTGATTAGGGACTAGGGGTGTAGGAGAGCCTAGGAATAGGCTTAGTAGGTGGTTAGGTGTGTCATGGGAATTTAAAATTCCCAAATAATGGATAAGAATGATTAGGATGGGATAATGGGGATTTAGGAAAACTAATGAAAAAATGGGGGGAGAATAATGTTATTAAATAAATAAAAATAGAGGGGGATATTAGAAAAAATAATATAAGGGGTGATACTTAGATAAAATTAAATTAGATGAGTGAAATTAGTGTCAACTAATAGTATTATTAGTGATGACAAATGAAGAAAGTGAATTTAGGTGCATACATTTTTCCCCTCTTTAAAAGGGCATTATGAGTGCATACATTTTCCCCCTCTTTAAAAGGGCATTATGAGTGGAAAAGTGGAAGGAGTAATGGTTTTTTAAATAAAAACCATTTCATGCATGAATGTTAGTCGATAAGATGTTAGTGGATATGATGTCCCCTCAAGGGTCATGGAAAGAAGAATGAGATGGATGGCCACTCAAAAGAAGAAAATATGGGTGGGATGTAATGGATAGACAAGGGGATAGGATGTGAGATATATGATGAAGAATAAAAATTACTCATAAGAAATAAGTTACAAATTCATGATTCCCCTATCAAATACATATGCATAGGGAGTAGAGATAACTATGTTAAGGTTGTTGACACATCCCAAGGGGAATAAACCATAAAATGATGATGATATGATTAAAAGGTTGTAATATTTTGATGTATCTTGAGTAAGGACACATGTAAGAGAGAGTTGTTGGCTAGGATAGGTAAAGATTTGATAATATTGATGATTATAGATTAAGGTTACAGTCTAATGATATGATGAAGAGGATGGAAAAAGAAGAATGATATGATCGAGTGGAAAGAATACAAAGGGAAAAAAGAAGAATGATATGATAAAGTGGAAAGAATATGATTAATAATGAGTCATAATGTGATTAATAATGATGATGCCCTTAATAAGGACACATGCAAGGGAGTGATATATTATTAATTGACCAATCAGTGATGGTGGATGATAAATGAATAAAATATGAATTTTATGACCTGTCAGGCCCAATCGATAGGTGTGAGTGATTGATGAAAAGATTAAACAGATTATTATAGTGTTGATGATTGATAAATAAATTGATTCATTAATGATTAATATTATATCTCATATATTTAAGTAATTTAGGACTTGAGGATGATTAAAGAGAAGATAGATGTGATGGTGGATGAGGATCAAAGAGGTGAAAGTGGTTGAGCTATCCTTGGGCACTAAAAATTGGCCAAGTTTTGCCTACATGGTTTAAAAAGACCTCAAGCCAATGTAGTATAAGCTGGATGGTATATGACAAGATAGAATAGAGGATGAGGATGATTATTATGATGATGATTAGTGATTAGAAGATGATGTTAGTGATTAGAGGATAAAATATTGGATGTTAGTTAGATGGGTTGAGATGATTAGATTAGTGATAGGAATAAGGATGATTATATGATTAGATAAATTAGGATGGTATAGATGATCAATCCATCATAGTTTTCACAAGGTTTATCATAGTTAAAGCAATCTAATGGAGCACTTGGAAAGATGCCCCATGAAATAAGTATGACCAAGAAGACATTGTGATAAAGTGCATGGGTAAATAGTGAACTCTACATCATCAAGGGTACTTATAAGAATTATTGTAGCTTTAGTGACCTCTTAGAATCCTCATTCATTACCTAATAGATAAAAAGAGTCATGATGTAAAGATAAAATCAAAACACAAAGACAATCAAATATTTACATGATAAAAGACAAGCCAAATAGAACAAACAAGTAACACACACACAAGTATCTACATGTAACTATATAATGTCTTATCAAATGATGGGATGACTCATGGGTGATGAGTTGGATAGGGATGATCATAATATAAATATGGACTTATGATAGACTTGGATCTAGAATAGGATGATTAGGACTAAGATGTATGTAAGAATATGGATGTGGATATGGATTTTGAATGAGG
Organism: Torreya grandis; assembly: GCA_037957365.1. NCBI lineage: Eukaryota > Viridiplantae > Streptophyta > Pinopsida > Cupressales > Taxaceae > Torreya > Torreya grandis. The sequence goes on from JARHVA010005551.1 coordinate 828,658, forward strand.
TGATGGTCTTAGATGAGGATTTGGATATGTAGATTTATATTAGGATTAGGCTAAGGATCGAGATAAGACACAAAAAACTAATCAAGTGAAAGTGAGACTAGGTTAATGCTAAATTGATATAGACTAGTTTCTACCCTAGTTTAAAATAGGAAGATGTCATGATTATGAAAGATGAAAGGCATGGAGATGGATGTAATGAGGGGATTAGGCACAAGACAAGACACCATGGAATATTTTTGGATTTTTCAAATTTTATGATCTTTAGGGTTTTGGGAATATTTTACATTTTAGGTATTTTTAGAATACATATGTATACTATACAAATGGGGTTACTAGGAAAGTGAATACCAATTCGAGTAACTAGGATGAGGATGGATGGAATAGTGGATGGAATGACAAAAATATTAGGGTGATGAGGATGAAGGAAGAATTGACTAGGGATCACCAATGACCACATTGTGACTAAACCAAATGTTTAGTTACCCTAGTATCCATTGGAAGATATTCTAAGATGATTCTAGAACATTTCTCAAGACACCTTGTATTCTTTACGAAGGCCAACATTGAAATAAAGGATGGGCATGATAGGTTTCATGATATGATGGTAGATGATGGGTAGGATAAATGGATCAAGGGATATGATAGACAAGGGTGAACTAGATGGGTTTGATGGATGAAATGGATATTATTTTCCCCCAAGTGTTGAGGTGTAATGCAGACAATAGACTATTTTACCATGATGTCAGAAACTAATTTTCATCATTTTACTTTCTCAACATGATAGAATTGTTTCTACTCAAAATTCGCTTTTAGATCTAAGAGAAAGAAGAAACTAAAAAGTAATGGACAAGGCATGGGAAGTACCTGGACTAAAGATTGCGCACCATAAATCTAGACGCTTGTGAGCACCCCTCTTTGGCTGTGGAGGAATGACACCTGCAAAGAAGAAGAACTTGGACAAGAAAACGTTAGATGGATACGCGGTGGGTTGCCAAGCAAGAGCTTGTTCCCAGAAGCATAAGAACTTCCTTAAGGGAGGTCAACCCACTATTTGATAAAGAGATAAATGACTGATAAAAAGACATAATACTAAAATAGACTGAAATGATAGCAAACTGAAAGAGAAAAGGAAGCAAAGGCTTACCTGGAAGAAGCTGTCGGCCTGGTCACAGTCGTCGGCGTCGGTGGTCTTACCGGTGTCGGTTGTCGAGTCTGTCGATGTCGGTTAGTCTGCCGACGTCGGTCGGGGTAATGACCGGCATCGGTCGGGGCAATGGGCTTGGATGGCGTTTAGGCAGGTTTGGTTGAGTTTTGGACAGAGTCCGGGCCAGGTTTGGTCTGTGGACGGGTCTGTGGACGAAGGTCTGAGTCTGCTCTGGGCCTGGTTTGAGGATGGTTTTAGTCAGAAGGACAGAAAGGGACAGAGAGATAGAGGAAGCCAATTTAGGAGATAGGAATCCAGGTCTGGGTGACAGTCAGGTCTGAGGGGGTGCTAAATCTAGTTAAAAAATAGATGACTAGAAAGCATAAAGAAAACAAACAGAGAACATACCTGTGCCCTGCTGAAGAAGGTGGTGATCTTGTTGCTGATGATGCTGGATGTGAAGCCTATTGTTGATGGAGAATCCCTGTTGTTCACATGCAGAAGCTTGCTGTGTACCTGTGGAAGAGAGCCAGATTGATTGGTAGAGAGGTCAAGTGGAAGGATGGATGCAAGGGTCTGATACGAAGGTTCAAGAGTTGGGATGCCAGAGAGGGAGACGCAGAGAGCCAAACGGAGGAGACAAGTGGAACCAGAGAGATAACGGTGAAGAAAACTGTTATGAAGGGTGCCAACACCGGCAATATCACCGACGTCGGCTGAGGACTGATCGATGTCGACGGCTAAAAGGCCGAAAAAAGGCTAAAAATAGCCTTCTATCCATTTCCCAGCGGCCAGGTCAAATGAATGTGAGGATGAAACAGTCGACGGGGGTTAAATGGGCGAGAGGAGAGGTTGGAATGGGAGTCTAAGGCATTAAATGGCCGTGTGGGGAATGAAGGGGATCCAAGGAGGGTATCCTAGGGTGGCGAGGTGGCGAGGAGAGGGAAAAATGGACTTATTAATTAAAAATAGATGATTATTTTCAATTAATAAGACTTAGGTAGGTTAGGGATAGTCGAAGTGGCAAGGGACCAAGGGGAGAGAGGAAGACAAAGGGTTAGACACTTTTTAGGTGTCTACATTTGCCCCTTTTTGTCTTGTTGATTATTCTGAATGAACTACAAGACAAAAATAGGGAGTGGTTTCCCCAGGTGAAGGATGATGTGGATTACCCTGAAGTAAGGATGAGGTATTCCCCCTCAAAGCAGGAGTCGAGGGAAGGAACCTGATGTCAGGTGCTGATTTGACAAAAGGTGGATGAGAAAGAGAGAGGTGAGTGAGAGCACTGCAAAAGTCATGATTGTGTGCATACCACTACACAAGATGGTCAGGTCAAATTGTCGCATGTCGAGGGTCAAGGAGTGCCAAAATTGAAGTAACTGGGCCCCAGCATTTAGTCGTCTACTGATCGGGTCACTCAATTTAAGCTGAAGCTCCAAATGGTCATCGTGTTCTAGGTATCTAGGGCTCAAGAAGTGCTCCCAGAAACACGAAAAAGCCACAAGTAGTAGGGATCAACTAGCTCGCGATCCTATACTTGTGAAGGGTCAAAAATAGTCTGCGGACAATTCTGCTAACCAGCCGTGAGGTAGCACACACGCAAAAACAACCAAGGCAACATTGTCTTGAAAGTGGTCGAAGGTCGAAGGATGGTTGTTGGTCAAGAGGATGGATGGACGAAAGGATGCGGCTGAGCTAACCTCAGAAGACCCCATGTCAACTGAGTGCTGCCTACATAGCCCCTGTCGTAGGGGCCTCAGGCTGATGTAGTTCTCCCTAAAAGGGAGGGAGGGTCAGAGGGATTGATTGGTCTTGGTCAAAGTCGATGATTGGTCTTGGACAAAGAAAATGATTGGTCTTGGTCAAGGAGAATGATTGGTCTTGGACAAAGAAAGTGATTGGTCTTGGTCAAAGAGAATGATTGGTCTTGGTCAAAAGAAAATGATTGGTCTTGGTCAAAGAGAATGATTGGTCTTGGTCAAAGAGAATGATTGGTCTTGGTCAAAGTGAATGATTGGTCTTGGTCAAGGAGAATGATTGGTCTTGGACAAAGAAAGTGATTGGTCTTGGTCAAAGTTGACGGAGTTGGTCGCAGAAGAGAAGGTTTGTTCATCAAAGAGACGAACAAACGGGGGTGGTCGAGCTAACCTCAGAGGATGTGTTATCTGAGTGCTGCCTACATAGCCCTGGTCATAGGGCCTCAGACCAATGTAGTTCAGACAAAATGAGAAGATTGGTCGATGATGAGATTGGTCATGTGTTGAAATGACGAGGGTAAGATGAGGATAAAATGATGCTACAGATGGTGTACTCTGTAGAATTGGTCGAGAGTCTTTCATCCCTAGCAAGTTTCCATAGTCGCGATGGATGTATGCTAAGAATGAATAGAAGTCTATTTATGCTTCAGCAAGTATTGGTTTATGCTTAACATAAATTGGGTCTAGTCGGTAGTTTCCATGTGTACTGGTGTCCATAGAAACTATGTGAAATGGTCTAGGATGATGTCAGCTGAAAATGATGAAAATGGCTGGGTTTGAGATGAGTCGCCGATTGATGTGATTAAATGTGACCAAAGCGAAGAGAAAAGATGAAAGGCAAATCGCTCTTTCATTGACAAGGACCAAAAAGGAAGCATAGATAGGGGTTTATTAGAACAAAAGCCCCGTTCATGCATTACGTCATTGACCAGTGTTGAGTTAGAACGGTAATCGAATCACTTTGACATTAAAGTGAGCTCGAAGTCCCTTGAGCAGGTGATAGGAGGAGGATAGGGTAACCCAGTTTAAGAGTAGGAATAACCTTGCCCCTTTTTATAGGAGACCCTGAGACAACTACAAGCCAAGTCCGTGACTCGTTTTTTTTTTTTTTTTTTTGCGCAGGCTGATCGATGCGGGAAGCCTACATAGAGATGTCATTTGATGTAGTGGTCATGTTGTGAAGCTGATCAATGCGGGAAGCTTCTAAGAAAGGTGTTGTTTGTAGCAAGATTTAGTCATAGCCATCCTTCGAGGGAGTGGTCTATATTTTTGCTTTATAATGTTTGATAAGTTGGCCTAGCTGTCCTTCGAGGGATCAGTCTAGTAATACAGCAATGATAGTACAGCTGTCCTTCGAGGGAGCAGTCTTTCTTTTTGATTTGACTTGATTTTGTGACCATGGATATGTTTTGACATCTTGATATATATTATTTGATTTAGAGTCATGGACAAGGCTGTAAAAGTTCAAGGACACCCCTTTTATTAGGACAAAGCATCCATGCATCATGAAAGGGTCATAGAGGACTTGTTAAAGGGAAAATAGGGTTGAAAGGGATGAGGATCAAGAGGATGAGGATTGCTCAAGGGATGAACTCAAGTTATGTGTCAAGTAGACGAGTACTCGACTAGCAGAAGAAATGGTCAAAGATGCAAGACAGAAAGGGGGGGCTCAAGGTCTGATAAGTCCCTGGGCCATGCTAGTGCATTAAGGTTCGAGTCAATTGGGAGCAAACCTGCCCCATTTGGCTCTTTCCAGATTGGTCAGGTGTTGATTAATGGATGTGAAGTTGGTTGACATTGTCGTTGGTTGGTTGAGAAAAGTTGAATGTTTGGTCGAGAGGTCAGGGTGATTGATATTTGGTTGAAGTTTGGTTGAGACTAGTCGAATAATTGGTCGAAGGTTGGGTCGGTGGATACTTGGTCGGGTTTTAAGATAAAATGAGTGATTGATATGTGGTAGAGACTGGGTTGAATAGTTGGTTGAGGTTTGAATAAAGGATGAATTCCCCCAGCGGGTAGGGAGAATGTTTGAAAGGTTGGTTAAGGTCGGTTGAGGTTTAGTGGTCAGATGGACGGTGTTAATGTCGAATAAGGGGGTCAAAGGCGGCAAAGGGACCATAGTCTGGCGTGGAGATCTCGATTTAGGTGATGAGGTTGGAGAGGCATGAGTCGAGGTTGATGTTTTGTCGAAAAGGTGGTCAAGAGGACCCTTGATGAGAAGGGAATCCTTTTTTTGGTGCTGACGAATGACAGCTTTAAGAGCGCAACAACGCTCAGTGTCATGTCCCAGAGTGTGATGATAATGGCAGAATGCGGAGTTGTCGAACCAAGATGGTCTTAATCCGAGAGTTGATGAGTGGGGTGGTGTTGAGGGTTTGTTGATAACGTGGTCGAGAAGAAGGGTGTCATTCCCAAGACATTGGTGAATGGCGACCTTGAGGGCATGACAATGCTCCATGTCGTGCCCAGGCGTGCGATGATACGCACAAATGCGAGTGTCATCAAACCATGGTGGTTTAGGTCTGAGAGAGTGATACGGTCTAAGAGGCAGGAGATTGATATGAGAGGACTGCAACAATTGCCGTAACAGCAAGGCGTAAGAACCTGCTAACGGGTCTGGATGTCTTATTGCAGTAGGGGTTGATGACTTTGGTTTGGGAGGTGAAAGAGGCATAGGTCGAGAGTTCGGATGAGATGTATGTCTGATGGGATGAGGAAATAATGGAGGCGATGTGCCTCTGTGAAGGATGGGAGTGGGAAGCACTCCTATTAAAGTGGATGGATTCAGGCCCAAGATTGAAGGTAATGACGAAGGTGGGGGAGGAGTTCTCCGGTGTGGTCTAGTAGCTTTCGTTAGTTTGGGTTGAGGGCCACCGTTGTGCGAGGTGAGGTTAGATGTGGGTTTGGGTTTAGATGTGGACGGAGGTGAGTGAGATGTAACAATCTCAGGCAAAGGGCAAGAGGAAACCGCGACTGGGTCTTCCTCGATTGAAACGGGTGGAGAGACTGGTTCTTCTCTTGGTGGAGAAGAAATAAGAGAGTCTGGCTCCTCAAATGGGCAGAGGGCATGGATGATCGTGCCTTCTACTTGTAGTTGAGGATTAGGTAAGGTAGGGTCTTCGGATGAAGGTGGGCTTAATGGCGTTGATGTGGTCAAAGCGTCCTCTGATACAAGAGAGGTAGATGGAGGACTAGTAGGAGAAGGAGGTTCCTCATCCTTTAATAGAAGAGGTTGGTCAAGGACAAGAGGCAAGATAGTGCTAATCATGTGAATGTCATGGTCTTGAGGGTCATTGGTTGAAGTCTGGACATTGTTTTGAGTAGGCGTATGATTGGGGAAAGGTTGTTTGAAGATGTCAATATGTTGGTTAGGTGGGGCATTCGGGTTATCTAAAATAAGATCCCCCTTGTCGATCATGTCTTGGACGATGTTTTTGAAAGTTCGGCAGTTGTCAATGTCATGGCCTTGGACGCGATGAAAGGGACAGAAGTTAGCCTCCCTATACCATGTAAGGATGGCCTTTGAAGGGTCAAATTGAGGTGGTCAGATTGGAGGGAGATTGAGGACCCCCTGCTTGAGAAGTTTTTCCAAAATGGAAGCGTATGGTTCTCCAAGTGGAGTGTAAGAACGCTGAATGTACCATTGTTGGAATTATTTGGTGATGCTGGAAGATGTCGAAGGTTGAGAGTAATTTGTTGGTGTTGAGGATGGTGATCTAACGACCATAGTGTTGGCCACTCCGTTGGACTTGGAGTTGGCAGAAGAAGAAGGTCTGGAAGAAGAATGGTCAGTAGATTTTGCATTGGTATTACGCAATTTGACCTTATCTTCTTCAAGGGCACGGAGTTCAAGCTTTTGAGCCATGATGAAAGCTTCGTCAAAAGTGCGAAATGTCTGAATCCGCAAGGTAGAAGAGATGTGTCTGGCACATGCTCGAGAGAAGAGCTCGATGAGCTCAGGTTGAGGTAAAGAGAAGGAGAGCTGGTTAATCAGACCTCTCCAACGAGCGACAAAGTCGACAATTGATTCGTCGTCAAATTGCCTGATGGAGTAAAGGTCTATGATTGAGACTTGTTTGGTGATGTTGATTGAGAAATGGTCAAGAAATAGTTGGGTGAGTTGGATGAATGAAAAGATAGAGTGTCTGGCAAGAGAACTATACCAGTCAAGGGCAGGGCCAGAAAGTGACATAGGAAACGTGCGTAGAAGTAACGTATCGTCGTGGGTGATAAGATAACAGGCATGTCTAAATGCCCGTAGATGTTGTTGTGGGTCTTCCTTACTCTGAAAGCAAGTCAATTTAGGAAGCTCCCAATGGTTAGGGTATGGTCGAATAGGGACGGAAGGATGGATGGGCTCATTGCAAATTTGCTCATATGACAAAGTATTGCTTGAACTGGAAATGGAGGCCTCGAGACTAGACATTTTATCCATCAGCATCTTGATAAGATCCGCTGACGGATTGGCGGGTTGAGTGCCCCCTAAGTTGTAAGGCGCTTGGAAGAGGTTAGAGGAGGCATGTGACATAGTCGGTTGTACAATGTACGGATGACTAGTCGCAGGGGCAGAAGTGGAGGCTAGAGGTGGTTGCGTTACGAAGGTCGAAGGTATAGGTTGACTAGGCACTGCCCAAGGTGGTTGAATGGCGGCACTGGTAGAAAGACAGGTTGGCACTCCTATATTTATGGGTGTAAGAGTGTAAGGGGTTGAGGCAATCAAGTTCTGATATGAGGTAGAACTTGGTTGAATTGCAGGTAGTTGAGGGGGTAATGGAACCCCGATGGAGGTCGGTCTAAAAATAGACAGGGAGGCCAAACTTTGCGTATTGGCCATGGTTGGGTTAATAGTTGAGGTGAAACGCTGAGTCATAAAGGGTTGGGTGGCGAATGGTGTGGATGTCGTCGCCACATCACCCAAAAGGTCTCGCGTTGGGTTTCTCACGAGATAGTTTTGGAGGGCTGCGGTATTGAGGTCCAAGAATCTCTCGAAATCTTGGTCTCCTTCAGGAATGATGGGAATTTGAGTCAGGGTCGGGGTCAGGGTCAGTCCTGTAGGAGTTCTTTCAGTCTCCGAGTGGAACTCCATGATAGGACTGGTTAGAGACAGGATAGACGGAAGCGGCTGTTGGCTAAAGTGGTTAAGAAGAGAGTCCTGGTTCTAGAAATTGTGTTTTTGCAATCTCAGAAAACTAGAATGGAGTTTTTTGACAGAGAAGGGACAGGTTTCAGGCTGCTGGTTTTGAAGAAAAAGGACAGTGACAGAGACCGATGTCAGTTTAAAAACTGATGTCGGTTAGAAAGATGGCCGACGTCGGTCAGATAACCAATGCTGGTAACAGATGAAGCTGACGTCGGTAGAAGAACCGATGCCAGTGACAGGGGAAGGCTGACGTCGGTGGTAGAACTGATGTCGGTGATTGTGTCTTCCAGAGAACCAAAAGGTTTGATGATTCTTGGAAAAACAAAGAAGAAAGCGTCCTCACACACTCAAACAAACAGATGAGAAGAAGAAAATAGAGAGAGACAGACAAGCCTAAGCGATAAATCTTAGGAATTAACCTTAGAAATTGTGGCTTATGCCTTAGATGAATGTTTGGGGAGATTGGCTGAAAAATGGGTCCTAGAAGAAGGCAGTCTAAAGATGGTTTTGGGTGTTGTTTTAGGTGCTCAAAGATCTGTGTTAGGGTCTGGTACGTGGCCTGGTGCTAAGGAGCAAGCTCCCCTCACTTCACGATTCCAGTGGTTAGCTGGTCTCGCTTAGCCAAGATATACCTCGCCTAGAGTTTAGACTCCACCAGAGAACAGAGTGGGCTTCCCTCTTGGTGATGAAATCCAAGTAGGGTCACCGGGACGGGTAAGGTATCCACTGGGGGATGAAATCCCAGTCGGGCCTTGTCTCAAGTAAGTTTTTTGTTTGTTTAGTGCATGTGGTTCGGTAGTGTAACATCAAGTGTCTACGGTTTATTCAATATGCGTTTAAGTTACTAGATGTGGACTAATGCAAGCACAAGCAGAAATGAAAGTGTAATACGTTTTAATGCCCAAGTCAAAATGTGATGTTGTGATGAAGACAAGTTTTGAGAAAGGGTCAAGAGTATGATGTTTAGACTAGTCTAGAATGCAAGGAAGAAAGATTCATTTTAGTCCTGCTTATAGTGTCATTAAGAAGAAGAGAAAGAGGAGAAAAGGTAAGAACCTAATGCTCCTAAATGAATGAAGAAGAAAAAGGAACCTAGGAGGAACCTAGGATCCCATCGGGCGTGCCAGAATGTTTCTACTCAAAATTTGCTTTTAGATCTAAGAGAAAGAAGAAACTAAAAAGTAATGGACAAGGCATGGGAAGTACTTGGACTAAAGATTGCGCACCATAAATCCAGACGCTTGTGAGCACCCCTCTTTGGCTGTGGAGGAATGACACCTGCAAAGAAGAAGAACTTGGACAAGAAAACGTTAGATGGATAGGCGGTGGGTTGCCAAGCAAGAGCTTGTTCCCAGAAGTATAAGAACTTCCTTAAGGGAGGTCAACCCACTATTTGATAAAGAGATAAATGACTGATAAAAAGACAGAATACTAAAATAGACTAAAATGATAGCAAACTGAAAGAGAAAAGGAAGCAAAGGCTTACCTGGAAGAAGTTGTCGGCCTGGTCACAGTCGCCGGCGTCGGTGGTCTTACCGGCGTCGGTTGTCGGGTCTGCCAATGTCGGTTAGTCTGCCGACGTCGGTCGAGGTAATGACCGGCGTCGATCGGGGCAATGGGCTTGGATGGCATTTAGGCAGGTCTGGTTGAGTTTTAGACAGAGTCCGGGCCGGGTTTGGTCTGTGGACGGGTCTGTGGACGAAGGTCTGAGTCTGCTCTGGGCCTGGTTTGAGGATGGTTTTAGTCAGAAGGACAGAAAGGGACAGAGAGATAGAGGAAGCCAATCTGGGAGATAGGAATCCAGGTCTGGGTGACAGTCAGGTCTGAGGGGGTGCTAAATCTAGTTAAAAAATAGATGACTAGAAAGCATAAAGAAAACAAACAGAGAACATACCTGTGCCCTGCTGAAGAAGGTGGTGATCTTGTTGCTGATGATGCCAGATGTGAAGCCTGTTGTTGATGGAGAATCCCTGTTGTTCACTTGTAGAAGCTTGCTGTGTACCTGTGGGAGAGAGCCAAATTGATTGGCAAAGAGGTCAAGTGGAAGGACGGATGCAAGGGTCTGATACGAAGGTTCAAGAGTCGGGATGCCAGAGAGGGAGATGCAGAGAGCCAAACGGAGGAGACAAGCGGAACCAGAGAGATAACGGTGAAGAAAACCGTTATGAAGGGTGCTGACGCCGGCAATATCGCCGACGTCGGCCGAGGACTGACCGACGTCGGTGGCTAAAAGGCCAGAAAAAGGCTAAAAATAGCCTTCTATCCATTTCCCAGTGGCCAGGTCAAATGAATGCGAGGATGAAACGGTCGATGGGGGTTAAATGGGCAAGAGGAGAGGTTGGAATGGGAGTCTAAGGCATTAAATGGCCATGTGGGGAATGAAGGGGATCCAAGGAGGGTATCCTAGGGTGGCGAGGTGGCGAGGAGAGGGAAAAATGGACTTATTAATTAAAAATAGATGATTATTTTCAATTAATAAGACTTAGGTAGGTTAGGGATAGTCGAAGTGGCAAGGGACCAAGGGGAGAGAGGAAGACAAAGGGTTAGACACTTTTTAGGTGTCTACAAGAATGCTAATTTTTATCATTGGATAAATGATTTTTTATTTTAATTTATTTTATTTTTTCATTACTTTTTTTAATTTTTTGACTTTTAGACCTTTCTAAATTTTTGGGCATGTCAATTAATTATATATGGGTGAGACACAAGATGTAGATACTTTTTTGATGCTCAAACAATATCTATTTTGGAGATATGTGATGATATGATCATGTTATCACCATTAGATGTATCAATGTCCTTGTGACCTTTTATGATTCTTGATTGAGACCCATCTAGACATATAAATTATGTGTGATTGTAACCCCTATAAGATATAATGTTTCTTGATTAGGCGATGTGAGATATGGATTGGATTAGATTTTGATTTTGAAGGGGGGTGTATTGGGCTTGAATATATGGTAGGATCAAGAGAGGAAAATGTGATGGATTATAGGGAAGTGGGATTAGAATCTCATACATCATTGGAGACATTAGGCATTCTTCATTTGATTGATGACATATGATAAAATACTATAGGATATCTAGGATGTTTTGACTTTATGATTCATATTTGATATGACTATTTGAAGGATTATCAACCATATTAATAGTCCTTTTGACATTGATTTTATTTTATTACTATATTTGAATTTGACTTGCCCCTAGTGCCTAATTTTTGGCTTTAAAAAAGTAGATTGATTATTGACTTGATAGATAATGATTTTTTTTATTTTGATAATCCCATAGTGCCTGATTTTAGGTTTCACAAGGGAAAGATGCTTTTTTATTAGGCTGATGATTTGAATTTTACTAATTTTTGATTATGGGATCAAATATGATTTAAACATTATGATTTATTTTTTAAATATGGTATTTGACCTCTAAATTTGTGGAACTCCTTATGTTTCTTGAGGAAGAGCCCAACCATGTATGTTCGTGTTTCTCCTTATGAAGGGAGGTGATTAAATGATCATTGATGGGAAGAAAGTGGTCTATGATGGTTGAAGGTAGTGGAGATGGTATGATGAGGTCAATAAGGGGTGATAGGGTAACATGGTATTAATAGGGGTTCTTGGGAGACCTAATTTCAAAATCAAAGAAAATCTTGTCAAGATAGATAAAAAGATCACTAGTACTATCTACCTCTAAAGTAGACTAATATTCCTTTTGAGAATCTTTGATAGATAAACCTTTCAATAAGTTAGTTATAACTTCATCATCTTGACTAGAAGATAATAATGGTTACTGATTATCATCCAAATTAGATGTATCTTCAAAAGGGGAGGTGAAGTCATCAATGCCTATGAGAGATGATGAGGAATCTGATTCAGACATTAGTATTGAACGTGATCCGAATGTAGCTAACACTTATATTGATTTTGATGTTTACTTTAATGTATAATATTAAATGATGTTATTAACATATTTTTTTTCCATAATTGACCTCTCAGCATGGGGTTCTTGATATGGTGGATGAGAAGAATATAATGGAAGATTAATGTATTTGACAAAGATAGGTCTATGGAAGGAATCATGAGGACTAGGTTCATGATGGATAGACTCATGTTTGATGGAGAATTTTAAAATATGGGGATACTATGGAATTTGAATGTAATATATTGACCTTGGATTATAATTTAAAGGGCTTGATCACGATTAGGAATGGAATCTTGGCATTCCTCCTTTTTTTTGCCTTGGGATTTAGACTCATCTTATTCATTCTCAAGTTCTATGTCACTATGGTCAATGACATATTGTACATAGTCTTGGAAATTTTAACATTGATTAATGGTATTCCCCCAAGTTCAATTATATACACAATATTGGTTAGCTTTATACTAGTAGCTCTTAGGTTTGGTGGGATCAAGATGTTATCTATGTGGATAGACCATTATGCTAGCAAAGACAAGTTTTTGGAGGAGAGATTATAAGGGTATATGAAGAGGAGTATATGGAATATATTGAATTCATGATGTGGATGTAAAATCATGATACTTTAGATCAGATGGTTGTTGATGTGATGGGATGGGTGAACTACTATTAGATGAGGTGGTCAGGATAAGATTCCATTTTCTAGTGTAAGAAGAGGTAGATGATTGGATATGACAAGTGAATGGAGGAATAAAATGGGATTCACATGAATAGGTTTGAATTAGAGGTAATAATGGATGGATGGGGTCAAAGTATATTGGTCATGGAGTGCTCATCTCTAGTAGGCAAGTGTAGACACTAAAAAATTTCACACTTATAGTTTTTGATGACTAAATGCATTGACACCCCCTAAGGACCACCTAAACCTTATTAAACCTTAAACAACCCATATTAACCTAACAAAATCACTATTCTCTTATTCACATAGTACTATTAAAAATTACTATTTGAAATTATTATTCAAAAATACTATTCATTATCACTATTTACCATGGGACCCACTATTACTCTACATGATGACATGGAAAGTGACATGGTGTGTGACATGGAAGGTGACAGAGTAAGTTATTTGGAAAGTGACATGGATTATAAGTGAGGTGGCTTGATGTGGGACATCATACACCACCTAAGACCCTTTTATATGGTGCTTAATGACCTCATCGAAGTATCACAAGGATCTGCCCTTGAAATATGGTGAATTTCCCTTTAAGGGTCCATCATTCAACATGTATTTTGTCTTCACACATGAAAGTGGCCTTAGAAATGAGATACCTACCTCTTTATTAATTTTTAAAAGATAAAGGGCACCCATTTTTGAATTTTTAACCCAAATGGGAGGCCCATGATCAAGGTGGGAATCCCACCACCCTCATGTTTTGACTCATTCATGTACACACATGGAAAACAGAGCCACATTTTGTGTTCCATCTATTTAAGTGCTTGGATGAAGATAAGAAAGGGTGGTGAAAAGTATTTGGACTCATTTAGACCCATGCACATGATTCCCATTCAAAATTGGATTCATGTACAAAGTACGAGACACGCCAACCCAAATGAGAGACCCATGATCAAGGTAGAAATCCCATCAACCTCATATTTTGACTCATTCATGCACCACATGGAAAATTATGCCACATTTTGTGTGCCATATCTTTAATTACTTGGATGAAGACAAGAAAGGGTGGTAAAAAGTCTTTGGCCTCATTTAGACCCATGTGCATGATTCTCATTCAAAATTGGATTCATGCACAAGGTGGGAGACACACCAACCTAAATGGTAGAAACATGATCAAGGTGGGAATCCCACCAACCTCATTTTTTTACTCATTCATGCACCACATGAAAAATTATGCTCTACTTAGACTATTCCCTCTTTTGGTGTGATTCTTCACAACAAATGCTATAAATACCCCCTCTCCATCACCCAAGGTTAAGTTGGAAGTTAGTATTTAGTTATTAACATTTTATTTCAGGTATTTTAAGGAGGTCATAATTTTTTATGTCATAGAAATCTTGGAGTAAAATAATTCAAAGAAATGAAGCTCTACCCAAATTGCCTCAAGAAATCTTTAACAACATCATCAACAACAACAACATTCTTCTTCAAGCTTGGAAGGTAATATTTGATTTTGTTTTTTCATTTTTATTTAATAATCACCTTGTAATTTTAATCTCTTAATCCCCACTTATCCATTTTATCCCTTTGTCATTTCATTATCTCAATCCATTTTTTCCCTTGTCATCTTTTATCTATTCACACCTTTCCACTTTTACCCTCCTTATCCTCTTCCCCTTTTGCCATCTTATCTACTTACCTTATTACCTCATCAATCATTCACCCAATTATCCCATTTAAATATTTATATTTTTCTTACCTTAACCACTTATCAATAAACTAAACCTATATTTTTAATCCCTTTTTAAATTTCTAAACCAAAACCATAGCCTTGTTTTGACTAATTTTCAGCATTAGTTGCTTTATTTAGTCATTGTTTAAAAGCACTTAACTTTTTTATCTTAGATTAGTTATTTTTTTTTATTTAATTATTTTTAATTTCAATTATTTTTTGTTTTAAATTAAATTATCTTTCATTTTTATTTACAAACTTAAGTGTTAAAATCAAGTGGATTGATAGCCTCCTAGAAAGCTTTGGCTTCTAGTATCTAACTCACACTAGGTAATCCACCCAACTACTTGTCTAACCAACAAGTTTTTTGGTAGTGATTTATTATTAACATTAATTATTACCTATCCAAAGATTATTTATCATAAATTATTGATTCATTATGTATGAATTAAATAGGTATTCTTCTTCACACCCTTCTTAACTAGTTTCTTCTTTTCACACTTAAGAAAAAATGAAAATTGGATAAATTTTTTTTGGCACACCCGGTGGGACCCTTGAGTTTTATTTGGATATTATATGTTTTAATACATTTATAATTTCATTATTTAAATTCATTTAGTTAAATTATTATAGAATTAATCTTCTTTCTTTACAACAAAAAAGGGGAAAAAAAGAGTAATAGTTGCTTTTTTTTTAAATTATTGCATTTCTAAAATGAAAGAAAATATCATTCATCCTAGGATTAGGAATGCATTTTAATATTAGTTTTAGGTGAATTTTAGTTATTCTTTTCTTCATTCAAAGAAATAAAAATATATATTTTTGTTAAAATTGAGTGCATCCATTGACTACTTGCTTGATTTTAGCTCACCTAGTATAATTAAAAGCATTATGAATTGGTCATAGTTCACAAATGTTACAGAAACAAAACCACTTGCATAAAAAAATATCAAAACACACTTGAGACAAGGTCAAATTAGGATTTAATAACCTAGAGGATCACCTTGCCCTTTCTCAGTTATCTTACTTGGATTTAATCATCGAGGGGATAACCAACTTACTTCTCTAGCTAAGTATAAACTTGAGAAATTGATACATATTGGCTAAGCACCTGCATTGGCTATGGAATTATGACATGAGAGTAACAAGCCCCAAGTACTAAGCCATGTAATTAGACCAATATATACCTATTTAGTTCTTAAACATAACCAAAAACCAAATATAGACTACCTTGTTTAGGACCTATTCAAGCCAATTTCCTCTTCATACTTTTCTAAGGCATAAGCCAAAAGAGAGATTAAAAATAATCGTAAGATTTAACACACTCTTAGTGAATGAATTATTTTCCTTGAGTATTTTTTTATTTCTCTTAATTTAAGGTGTGAGAACATATCATTCTTTTCTTATTTTCTTGTATGGTTCTCACTCATTAATAGAAAAAATCAAGAAACAAAACCCACCACCAAATTAACCATCACCAACTTCTACTTGTTCATCCATAGTACACATTTCCAAACACACATACTCCCTCACTCTCTAGGAATTCCTAATCAAGTATTCCTAAGAGATGTATATTTTACCACTTTTCTAAACAACAATCATGCAAGCTTACAACACTACCTAAGAACCATGTCTTACTAAATCCTAGTTTTGACCCCACCCATAGATCTACCTTATGGCATGCCTCTCCACCTCATGGGGAATACCTCCATTACCATGGAAACCACTCAATATTTATTTTCTCAAATGCTATCATCAACCAAAATCTCCCTTGAAACTAACTCACCAACCCAAACTACCACTGCCCTTATACCTCTTTCTAATCATTCCCCCATAATAGGAGTGCCTAGCTCTAGTGCTACCCATGTTCCTCTAGTTGCCTCTAATACATCAAACACTACTTCACTTTGAATCTGTGGTGTCCATACCCTCCATGTTACCACCAGTTAGCATAAGAGTCACCACCCTTTCATCAACCACTAACCCAACCACTACTTTGACCCAACATGCAATTTTTAGCTATCCTCATAACACACAAGGCAATACGCCCACTATCCAACCACCCACCTCTATCTATCCATTAACATCCACATACCAATATATATCTTCCATGCAACCTCCAAAGACCACATACCAATATGTGGAGTCATCTCAGCCATTTATTATCTATTCGCACATTACCCAACCTCAACAAAATATACCATATAACTATGCATCCCAAGAACCTCAACTAAATTTCATGAAGTTGATCATAGACAAAAAGACTACCCTTGATTCATCTATCTCTAAAGCCCATAATATCTTATCCTATGATCAAATTTGTAATGAGCCTATTCACCCTTTGGTCCTGATCAGACCTTATCCGATCCAATGGGAACTTCCAAAATTTACCAAGTTTAATACCAAAGAAGACCCTCAATAACATTTAAGAGAATTTAGGCATTCATGTTACTTGATTACTGATGATGATGATGATCTTCTCCTCCGTACCTTTCCTATGTCATTATTTAGACTAGCATTAGATTGGTATAGTGACATAACCAAATATTCCATCCTCTCTTTGACCCAATTAGCCCAGAACTTCTTTGATCACTTTTCGATAAATATATCCAAGAAATTTTATATTACCAACCTCTACTACATTCAATAATTTGAAGATTAATCTATTGCCAATTTTATGTCTCATTAGAGGAGCCTAATCAACCAACATTCTTTTTCATTGCCTCAACTTGAGCTTGTAAAAATCTTCACCTGAGCATGTGCAAAACATATTTCATCCACATTACATGTCCAAAGCTTTCAAACCTTTGATGAAGCTTTTACCATGGCTCACAAACTAGAGAACAAATCCATTGATTAATGAAGGTTAAAGTTGAAGATCAGGAACTCAACTTACAAACCCATTGAACCCTTTTTTTCCAAACCAAACAACCAAACCAATCCCAACACTAAAAACAAAGCAACCACCAACACCATTGTCCTCAAAGCTACACCACTACCATCTACCAACCAATAGAACCCAAGAAACCAAACCTCTAACTCCTCTAATTATTAAAACCAAAACTAAAAGAACCAAACTTAGAGTAATCATAAGTAATTAACTCCACTTGGGGAGCCCTGTCCTTCTATTTTGAAAAAGATAATAAAATCCAATATCATCCAACTTCCACCAATTAAACCACCCCAAAAATTTGATGCTTCTCACCCCATACCAAGTTGTTATAATAAGGATTACCATTGCACCTTTTATTGAGTCATAAGACATGACATAAATAGGTTCAACACCTTAAAATACCTTGTCCAATCCCTCATTGACCAGGGGAGATTACATTGGACAATCCCAATGCACCATTGAGACAATCCCTTGACATATTCATCAAGCCTTTTCCTAATCATGATTCTTCTATCCCTTATCATGACAATAAACTATAACCATCCCACAAGGCACATACTATTAATGTGGTTTCTAATGAACCCATTATTGAATAAAACATCACCTCAACCACCTCTTTCCCCATCCCCCTAATAGAAGGGGAGAAACTACCTTCAATTCCTTTAGACACCCAAAAAAAGGGAACCACTATACCCACACCTCCATTTGAGGATACCACACCTAATTGCCCTATCATATAACTATCCACTCCATCTTTGCAAGCTACCTCACAAGATAATATAACTTCATCCACCCAACCTCTAACTTTAGAACCTTTTTTTGAAATCCAAGATATAGGTAAAGGAACTATTCCTTCTCTTCTACCTAAGGGCTTAACCATTAAATATATGACCCAAGTAACCAAACCCCCTTCAAAATTGGAAACCAAAACAATAGAAGAGGTAAAACCACCAAAAGGCCCAAAACCCCAAATTTTACCTCCCTCAAACTTTCCCTCCATTAAAACCACCAAAAGGCCCAAAACCCAAAATTTTACCTCCCTCAAACTTGCCCTCCATTTTGGGTCCTCATCCCTCTACCTTGAGCTTGAAGCCCATTATATTTACCAAACCCCCACCATTTTTATTGGTCACACCTTAATACTTGCTTTCTAAAACACCTCTCCTCACTACACCAATGATTCCTATGTTACCTATCTTTCCATCCTATACCTCTAACTCATCAACCATCTTACCTAAATAAAAACCATCAAATAATACCACCTTACCTAAGACACCTATCACTAAACCCATGTCCGAACAACCTTCTACCTCAACACCCAAATTAAAAATTATTAAATCTTTAATCACCTTTAGTTGAGTCCTCTTCAACCATTATACTAAGGTTATTTTGAACATTTTTCTTAGCCTTATCACCCATAAAACCTTTTGACCCTTCATGTCTTAAACAGTTATAGTTTAAAAATAATTTTTTTTGCCTATATCATAAGACACATGATCATGACATAGAGAATTGCATATCTCCCCAAACTCTTATCCATTAGTTTTATGATGAGGATGATCTATTAACAAATAAACCTCCTATTCCACCCCTACCGACCCAAATAATAACCATACCTACCCAACACCTACCCACTCCTCCACATTCAACTAAGAATAAAGGCGAGTTGGATAATTCCACTACCTAAACCTCTCTTGTTATCCATATAATCAATGTTGTCACAAGATCACAATAGAAGGATAAAGGGAAGGCTAAGGCATCCATTACTTGGATTTATCCTTCCCTAAAATCCTAATCTAACAATACCCAACCATCTCCATAATTAAACAAACCCAAGGTGTCTATATTAGGTACCTCCCCATCTAACCCTCTATACCCTAACCTATATGTGATATCCATCTGAAAAGTTATCCTAAAGAAGCTTCACCAAAATCCAACAAAAATAAGCTTATACAAGTTATTATTTACATCTCCCCATCATAGCCAAGCACTCATAAAAGCATTGAAATCTGTTGTATTCAAGTGTGTCATTTAAAGAGGCACAATACTCATGCACATAACTCTAATTATCAATAAATTATAGGGTTAAAGGAGTTAGGCACAAGGAGATCAAGGTCTAATGCATAGAATTTAAACACACTAGTGCATTGGCATCAATTTTACATAAGGCTTGAACCTTATGCACTCACCTAAATTGTGATAGTGAAGGGACCAAGTCTGTGTTCAGATAGTTGCATCATGGCACAATTGAGGGCTATATGAGGTGTAGTGGTTTAAGGGATTCATGAGGTCTCTGGCACAGAGACTTAAAGTGATAGTTCTATTAGTGCATGCTCAAATAGAGGGGGTTAAGGCCTTATTAATGTGTTTAGGTAAGGGAGTCCATGTGGGGATGGTTATTCATCCTAATGTCATCATTTAGTGTTAGGTCTAGAGCAAGGGCCTTTCATGGTAGGTAAGATGGTTAAGTGGCATAAAGGTACCACTTAATACTAGTGGTGAGTCCTAGTTCATCAACATTCTTCATGGGGAGAGAAATTTAGAACTCAAACAATTTATAACACAATAAAATAAATCACTAGCAATCAATATTCATCCATTGATATCTTATTTACATTACAATAGCCAGTACTATCCTTCACTACTCAATATTATTTTAACTAATGCCAGAGGCTCATAGATAAGCATGGATTATATCTTATACTTATCACTTCAAGAGTTAATCCTTATATCACTCTCAAATTTTCTAAAGTTTCACTATTAATGGTCTCCTCCTCTCACTCTTAGAAGTCACCTCCTTTATATAGGCACTAGCCACTCTTCTTGCTAACTGGATAGGTGCATGCTGAGCGATGGGTAGTTGAGAGCTTGTTGGCTCCATTACACCATATAAGACAACTAGGGCATGTGTTAGGTGCTAGGATATTAGTCAAAGTTATATTCCTACCTGCTTCACTACTCATATCTCCATGCTCCTCAAGCCTTAAACCACCACATGTAGGATTGGGTAGGTATGCCTTGAGAATCATGATTTTATAAAACCATTAGCTAGCTAGCATGGGGACTCTAGGAGTCTATCTAGTCAGTGCTAAGGTGTGAAAAATGGGTCATTCACTTCCTCCATGGGTCTTCACATGCTAGGGTTGGTCTAGCTAGTATGAGATCAAGTCTTATCAAAAAGGGGTCCTAACATCACCCCATACAAAATTACTAGTCTGCCTTAAACTAGCCCTAAATAACCTTATGTGTATAGAATCTAGGTGCACCCTACTATAGATCCTCCTTAAAATTTTCAAAGTTGAGGCTAGCACCCTTAAACTCTTTAATGGTTCTATTTACTTCTATGGATGCTACTTCTAAATCAAGTATATCTATACTTTCTAATTCCTTTTTGAAGGCTTCTATCCTTTCTTTCACCCTCCTCACTCCTCCATGTAGCAGTCAACCCTACTCACTGGCCTTTGTTTGGAAGGCATGAAATACTACCTCCAAGTCTTGCTCTTATGTTTTTAACTAGGCACTAAAGGATTTGACTTGCACCATCACCTACATGTGCTCGATCCTTGAAAACATGAAGAAATGCTAGAGCAAAGCATCATTCTCCTCCTTTATTTACTTGAGGCATACATTGATGACCTCCACTTGATCCATGAAGTTTTAGAAGATGGTGTCTACTTCTTTGATGCCTTATTTAAACTTGGTAAATAGTTATTCAACATCTTCCATATTCTTTGTTAAATCACACCTTATAGCCTCATAGGGGTCTTCCTTCTCCTCCAATGCTAGATTTAGCATGGGGAACATCTGATCAATGAATGTGTAGGCATAGTCAACCTCCTTCATGTCAAAGTTATCAATGTTGTCTTGGAGGGAGGGTATGCTTCCTTGACACACTCCATTAGTTATTAGATCTTGAATTTGGTTTTCTTAAGATCTTTCTCTATGTTTTTAATAATTTTACTCCATCTATTGGCATGAACATCATTGATGATGTTCTTGTGTGCCACATAGGTTACCATATTGATCAAAGTGTTGGCTAAGCACATGGGGTTTATGTCATGGGGGTTCATCAGGTGTTAGTCATGGCCCTCTTTTGACTTCTTAGAATGTTGGATGGCCCTTGTAGGGATCTCAAACTTTGGGTCATCCATATAGCATTTAATGGCCCATAAGACTAGGTGGCATGTAAGGGATATGGTGGTTTTCAAAGGCATGCACTCCATCATGTAGAAGTCATCATCCTCATTAAACCCCATCTATTATCTCTTATAGTTCTTGGGCTGAACTTTTGCTTCTTCTATGAGCTCTTCTTCTTCACTGGCACCGGTGTTAGTCCCCATTTCTTCAACTTTCTCTTATTCCTCTTCCTCTCTTTCCTCTTTGGTTCTAGACTCATCATCTCATTCTTCTTATGGGGGTTCTTCTATGGATTTTTCCCCCTCATCCTTTTCTTGGTGTGGTTCCTCTTCCTCCACTTATTTTTCTATGACACCAACATCACCTTTGTGTTCCTAAGGCACCCCCTCAGATCTATGGTGCACCTTCTATGTAGCTTCTTCCACTACTTGGATGTTAGTATTGAGTGCTACTTTGATTTCTTCTTTCTTGGGCTTAGTTCCAGTGGAACCCTTCTTTCTTTCCCATTCCTCTATTATGTGCACCATTTCCTTTTGGGCCACTTTTACTTCCCATTCCTTCTTTTGGGCATGTTATACCTTTTCCTCCTCCATCCTTTCTTATTTATTAGCCTTTACCTTTTTGTCCTTTCTTTTCACTACTTACACGACACATTTTTCTTCTCTATTTTTAATTTCTTTAGCCTCAAGTTAGTCAATATCATCTTGGGTTAGGCCTAAGGCCCTCAACTCCTCACTCCTCTAGTGTAAGGAAAGTGCTTCATCGATGTGGCCTTAGTCTAGGCCCTTTCCCCTCCATTTCTTTTTCATCTCTTCCTCTTTATTGCCTAAACTAGAAGGAGTTACTTCTTTAGGCACTTTACCTACTTCACTCATCTCTTCCTTTTACACCCTACACATTGCTTCTGTTTTTAACTCCTCTTCCTCTACCATTTGGATTACCTTAATATCCACCCCTTCATTGGCCATCTCCTCTTTATACTCCCTTGACTCCCATGCCTATTGGGTCTCAGCCTCATAGGAGCCAAGTCTCCTCAACTTATATCTTAGTCTTTATGGCTATGTTTGTGGTAGAGGTGAAGGGGATTATTCTACATCCTCAAACATAATGTAGGTGCTTCATTCCCATTTTTCCTCTTATGACCCCTCTTCTGATGTGTCTTCTTCCAACTTAGGGGTAGGGGCCTTTTCTTTATTTTTCCCCTTTAGGCTTGCAAGGGCTCGAGAGGTGAAGTGCATGCACTTCCAGTATGATTCCATCATTGACACTTACCCCTCTAAAGATATCTTTAGCTTTAGCCTCTCTTCAATTTCTTCCAATGTCTCCCCCTCTTATTTTTTGGGAGATATGCTTTTCCTTGGGTGTGTGGGTTCATTCCTCCCCAACTAGGCCTAGGGGGTCTCCTTATTTTTCAATACTAGACCCCACACCATCATCCTTTTTTCTAGACTTCATCGCATAGTACAGTCCATGGATGAAGCCAAGGATTGTTACCTCTTACATAATATCAATATCTATTCAATCCAAGGTGTCTTCCTCATCATACATCATGCCTCCATCTATATAAGGGAATCTATGACTCATCTACCAGCTCTTTGTGTCCATCTCTTTAACTAAAATGTCAATATTCTACGTGTCACATATTTTATTGAGTGCATCCTAGAAGAACTAAATCAAGAAGGCAAAGGGAAGATTCAACCATCCCAACTTGTTCTCATCCTTGAGTTCTCAGTGTATGATGTAGTAGTATTGCATGATGGTGAAGGTCATCATTCCAAACATGCTCACTAAGAACCCTTGTGAGATGCACCACTCTAACCTGAAGGCCTCTATGTATCACTCACACCAATTTAGTATGTGAATCTTATACTTGTTTATGAAGGACATGGGGTAGGTGAAGTCCTTGTATTTATTTTTTGATCTTTCATAGTGTTTTGAGAATACCCACAAGTTGTATTCTCCATCACTAGGGATCCTAATCTCTTTTATGACTATCAAGATGAGGATAGAGCTCCATCTGAATGTCCCCTTCATGTTATGGCACTCCAGTACATTCTTGGTCATTTATATGGTGATGAACTATGCCACATTGAACTTTACCCCCTATTCCATGTGATAGGATAGGTAAAGTTATGCCTTGGACACATTGGTCCATATCCCTCTTAGGCATAGCTTTGAGTTGACAATTCATGCCATCACCCTTATTCCTAGGTCCCCTTATTCCTAGGTCCTCACAATTGACAATTGTAAAATAATATCCCCCCTTGATGTAATTGATGAGATTTATGATGTGCTCCACTTCTTCAACATCACCCATTAGCTGATGGATGTCTCTTTTAGATTTTGGTGGTCTAGCTATTCTATTGATAAGGCACATGGATATCTTGATGCATTACCCTACGAAGTACATGTGGTCTTCATGTACACGTGAGAGAAAGAACTAAACAAGTTCCTCTAGTTTTCTATAATAAGGTAACTCATAGATTTGAGTTATGCCTAAAGCCTTTAATCTATCTATTATTGAGATGTCAAAGATTACATCTCCCTCTTGGATCTTACGCCCAATGTCTACCATCTAGTCTTGCATCAAGTCTTGAAAGTGACTTGACATTTGGTGGTTTAATTCTTATAACTACCATACATACATGAATGAGCACCAAATTTTACACACTAACACTTTGGGTGTGAATTAAATATACTAGTAAAACATCTTGGTTAGTACCTCAGCTTCTACTATCACAATACAGACCACTTCCATTACTTGCACCCTTATCTTGGTGACAAATTCTTCTACTATTCAAACCCACTTGGGTTTAAGTCATACCTCTTCATATCTCAATGAATTCTACTTCTTTGTCATTCTAAGTCTATTAGAAATGAAGCATGAGAGGTGTGGCTTGCTGAAACCCCTAATTTTGGTTTGGCACAATTTTTCTATCTAACCATTTTTGGATATTAATGGTAGCCTAGTATCTATTTTGGTTCACCTTCTCTATTTTGGTTTTTCTACACCACTTCACTCTTGATGTGCTTTCTATTCTAGTTTATTGCATCAATTTCCTCACTTGATTTTATATCTATTCTATGATAATTCATTCTCATGGGGTCATTTGGCTATAGTTCTTAGTCAGTTTCACATGTGTTTGTTACCCTATTCATTCACCATTCATCCTATTTATTACTTGATATGTCAACCACCATTATTAATGCCATTATCAGGACTTGATTGATAGTTTTTTTGAGAGATAATGAGATCTTAAAAATTTCCATGTATTTTCTACATTAAATGCATATCTTTATTTTAATATCACATTAAATACTTCTAACAACTTTTCAATGATGTGACATCCTTTTTCAAATGGTCACTTCCTACTTTTCCTAGGTGGATGCTAGCTATCCTTGATGATCTCTTTTTGCATGTCTCCTTGGAATGACCTTCACCTCTCTTATGGTAACTTAGGTTTAGTACCTCACATGAACATAATTTAGTGTCCTTAGATCCACTTCTTTTAGCTGCACTCCTCTTTTAGTGCATTCTTTTTTTGGTCAATTTCTCATTTGTCATCTTGCCTTAGCCTATCCTACCCCAAATAAATTCCTTGCATTGACCCTCTAGTGATTAGTATCTTCATCTATGATACAAAAATTAGAATTTTTGGTTGATAAATATTTAAATAGCATAGAAAAAACATAGTAATAATGAATTCTCTAAGAAGAGATGTAGTATTACTCAAGATCACAATACAAAGATATGCTCATCTCTGGGAAGAGATGTCTGTCTTGACATTTTAGGTTACCTATTCATTTATACAAATTTTTAAAGCATGGGGAGGATGTATAAGGTCACCAATCTTGAGGTAGATTAATTTTTTTAACTTCTAATATTTAAAACAATATAGAATTCAAGGAATTACTATTTTTAGAAACTTACTATTTTTAGATTGTACTATTAAAATTGAAATTTGGGGCACTTCCATTGGGTTTTTGGGGGTAAAAATTCATTTAGTAGACCACAATTCCATCTCAAAATGTTATCCTCACTCTTATCTTTCCAATGGTTCAAACAGTGAGTCAATTGGAGCTACGGTGCAAAAGTTATGGCTCCTAGAAGTTCCGTCATCAATTGGGGTGGAACTGGCACCCGAATTGTCACCTAAATTGTTGCCCAGATCAATCTAATTTGTGAAAAACATAGGAAGTGTCTCTTCTTACCTATCTTGTGCTCAAATTATTTGAGCATATTATATTCTCATCTTGTGTCCACATGAGTTAAATGTCTTCTCATTTGGTTTTGTGCCCAACATAGTTGATCATCTTCTCTTGTGTCAACTCTCTGGTGGTTCATCATTGTCAAGGGCTCTTCCTATCATATCACCATGAACCTCTTTTATTTATGTTTATTTTTATTCTAATACTTAACTTGGATTCTTCATTCACCCATAACTTAAGTGTCTATCCTCATTTACTTATGGTGTAAGTGCTCAACTCACCTGATTGGATTTATACATGGAGTGATAAAATATATGGATCTCTATGTCTATCTCACATTACCTATTGCCTATTTGTATAATAAGAACCAAAAAAATCAAAGAATCACATGGTTTGGATTGTCCCAAACCTTATTTCAGTCAACTCAATTCAAAATGACTATTGACCAAAGAGTCAGAGTACCCTTGGCATGAGCACCACCTTATAACCAATATGTCTACAATTAGTTGCCTTTGAAGCATTTTGCCAGACAACATGCACAATTTACATTCACCAATTTATAAAATGTAATGAATGACATAGGGATCCATCTATAAAATTTGTAGCTTGCCTAGGTACAAACATTATTTAGAGTCATACAGTAAGACTTAGGCTCCTTCGGTCAGCACCTTACACTTGATATGCTTGTCATGCCACCTCTTTTGGCATACCTTCTCAACTTGATGACCCCACTTGGCTTGGGTGTGTGTCTCATCTAAGCATTATAAATATTTTAACCTTATGCTCAAAGAGTCTTGGGCATCAAGGTGGCCAATTTGTGTAATACCCAAAGAAGGTACTAAAAACTTCATGGATAGAACTACTTCCATGTCAAACACTAGTTGAAATGGTGTAGCCTTATTTAGGTGCTTGTATGTCATGTGGTAGGCCCATAGTACTATAAAGACATGATTATCCCAATCCTTATAACCTACATCACATCTATTTATGAGTCACACTTCAAGGATCTTATTGAAGGCTTCAACTATGTCATTAGCCTAGGGATGATATGGGGTGGTCTTGTGGTGCACTGCCATGTATTTTGTTGGAAGGATGTTCACTATCTCATTAATGAAATGAGTGCACCTATCTCTAGTCAGAATTAATATGCACCCATATTAATTGATGATGTTCTCCTAGATGAATCATGTGGCTTTTATGACTATTTAATTTTTTTTTACACTAACTTAGCCCACTTAATGAAATAGTCAGTTGTTATGAGGATACATCTAGCTCCTATGCATTATGTTGCAAGGGTGATTGGCCCTACAAAGTCAATGTCCTATTTCTCAAATTTGCAATGAATTTTCATACATAACATGTCTATGTGTATTCCTTAGCATCATTGAATAGGCTTGGTCATCATAACCCTAATTATAGAATCTTATATGTCATTACATCTCTAACATAACGTCCTTTGGATATCCCTTCATGTGCTTTCTAAAAGATAGAGTCCCACTCATGTTATAAAATACACTAATGTAATAATTCATCACTACTCATCTTGTATATATCCCCTTCAATGAGGTAGAAGGGGGAGGCACAAAAAACAAGCTATTCATTCCCCTTGGAGGATAGTGTTGATGTCAGACAAGTGTTCTAGCCCCAAATTTGGTTTTCCAAGTTTAACCATGACTAAAAATTGAAATTCTTAGAGGAGGACAACCCATCTACAAATGTACCGATACAAAATAAGTTTGTTTACAAGGTATTTTAGCACCTCATGATTAGTGAATAAAGTGAATAGTGTTACTAGTAGATACTATCTAAAATTGTATAGGGTGTAGACCATTACAAGTGTTTCACACTCAATGGTCGTATAGTTTTAATTATCTTGTGTCAGCTTTTTACTTGCAAAAGAAATGGGGTGGTCCATTTTTTCTTTACCCAATTGTGCCAAAATAGAACCAATGGATAAGTCTGATGCATCAACATGGATGTGAAAAGGAGTTATCTAGTCAAGAAACTAAAGTATTGATTCACTTACCAACTTCAACTTCAAAGTGTCAAATGCCTCCTTTTGTGCCTCACCCCAATAAAATAGGCCAAACTTGAAAAAGAAATCCTCCAGAGGCATGGAAATTTTGCATATCCCCTTATGAACTTCCTATAGTATCTTCAATGGTGTAGGAAGGTGCAAACATCCTTCTATGTGGAAGGGTTCTAGAGCTGGATGATTATTACAATCTTTATTTGATTAATGAGTAATCCATCCTTGCAGATGATGTGCTAGAGAAGTGTGCCAAATGGGTTATAAATATGCACTTAGTCATATAAAATTATATCTATATTTATCTACACCTTTCAAACATAAGTCATAGGTTGTCATGGTGGTCCGTAATAAGACCATACATGATCTAGTCATCTAGATATACTTGGAGAAACTTGTGGATGAAGTCCTTGAAAGTGGTGATCAACACTTTGTAAAATATGGCTAGCATAATATTGAGCCCAAAGGGCATCACATTGTAAGCATACCAACCCCATTCCTTCCTAAGATTTTTTTGGGCTTATCCTCCTCCTTTATCTTCACCTGATGGTAGCCTGAGAACCCATTAGTGAAAGTGTAGATTTCACAACCTGTGACCCCATCTAGGACTTCATCAGTGAATGGTGTTGGGAAAGGGTCATTAATGTAGGTAGTCTTAAACATCCTATAATTGATGTAGATTCATATAAACCCATCCTTATTGATGTTTATGACCATCAAACTTACCCACTTTGATTCTTGCACTAGGTAGATGACAACAAAATCCAACATTCTAGCAATCTCTACATTCACCTTGGCACATAGATTAGGGTTCATCTGATAAGGGCACTTATTGAATATTCTTATGCCATCTACTATTTTTATCTTCATATTTCCTAATTAAGGGTGGGTACCCTTCATTTCCTTATATTTACATGAGAATAAATCTTGAAATTCCCTTAGGAGGTTGATGATGCACATGAGCTATGCTTCAAACTAGTATGTAGCTATAATGGCCATATTAGGCTCACCTTATGCATTGATGTTTACCTAGGTGGTCTTAAGGGGTGTATAGTAGGGTTCATTTCTCTCTTGGTGGGAGTCTTTGACTTACCTTGTTCCCTTTGTCATTTCAAATTAGAGGTGTGTTAGGTCTCTGTCATTTAGAGAGTTATCATCAATGAGGTATATGAGCTTTTGCTTACCTACCAGGGCCCTCTAATTGTGTTCCTTTCAAGTCTCATCATCTTATTCACTAGAGTCACTATGGATCAACATTTTTTTGAAGAAATTTATAAGTGATATTTTTTTCTCTCTAAACATCTCTTTTAAGCATTCGTCTAAGATAGATGTGTCTTCAAACACAACTCGGTTGATGACTTGTAGTGGCTCTAGTAATTCAAGGTTATGTGAAGACAAGAAGAAAGTGTGCAATAAATTCTCCTTCATCACATCCCAATTTCCTATTTCCTTTTTCCTCTCATTCACTTTAGAGTTTTATATAAGGCATGCACCCACATGCCTCATAACACATTTTCTCTACAAATTGCCCAACTCTCTTCACAAAACTAAATGTGTATAATTGGGTCAGATTGTCATCATAGGGGGTATGTCAGATCCTCATTGCTTATTCCAAATTTGGTACAAATTTATACTTTCACATCCTTCTAAGTGTGTAAACTACATTTTTGCATGACCCATCATCACGTGGTAGTACATTTTAGTGTATACACTAATGCAACCAACTGATCAATTTCCTTTAGGATGAAAGCCTCAATATATTGTACATACCTCTAAATAGGTTGGATTCCTTCATAGTTAGGGAGGTTATGATATTTCCCTTGATAATATGTAGCACTCTCTTTCCTATCTTATTAGTATGATGATATAACTTCTTCTAGGGTCATGCAATTCTTACCAAGCTTGTGCCAAATAGTCTAGATCTAGCTTTTCATACTAGGTGACATATGTGCCCAATGACCTCATAGGATTCTTTGATCCAACATTCATAAGATATTTCCAATGTATCTAAGGTTGATTGGCCATATTTCTAAGTGATCACCCCTTGTTCACTAGGATTGAGAGTCTTGATGCCTTACACCATGATGCTATAAATGTGGTTAACCTCATCCTCAAGGTTAACACTTTCAATGTAAGGTGGCCCTTGGTTTCTTAAAATATATATCACCACCCTCTCCTTAACATTTTCATATTTTATATAAAACTTATTAAATCACATATTGGCATTGCTTGCATAGCACCATGGCTTCCTAGGAGTGCTAGGTAGTTGTCCTCCTCTACTAGCTCTATGACCTCAAAGTCAGCTTAAAAATTGATGCCCATGATGTCCCCTATGGTACCCTTCAGGATCCCTATGGGATATGTTTAGGCCTTATTTTCCATGAATAATGTGTGTGGTGATGGTCTCAAGGGTGGCCTCCCCATTCTCTCCTAGGCATTATTGGTCAAGATACTGACCTCTACACCTATGTTGATGAACACTTCACAAACCAACCACCCATTGATGGTGGAATATATTAGCAATTCCTAGTCATACTTAGTGTTCTAAGTATGAATCACTTCTTATGCCCTCTCCATATGCAATGCTACAATATATATTGCTTAGGGGATAGCTTCCCACATTGGTGCTTTCTCTACATGGCTTAGAAGCAAATCCTTTAATAGGGGTAGTACCCCTTCCATCTATAAGAGGTATATGATCTTGATCAACTCCTAGACTTTAGCCTCCTTTTGGTCTTGCTTTCTACAAATCACAATGGCCTATGCCTCTAAGTATCTAGCCAACTAGAGTTCACCCTAAAAGTCTCGTATCATAGTCATTGCTTGTTGTAGGATGTCTTTTTAGTGTACAAGATTAGGATATGGCACTAATTTTAGATTTATCCATGTTATGCACTCAATATATCTTGACTCACCATATTCTAGGCATAAGTATTGGTTTGTCTTGGTGGGTGTTTGAGTGGTGAGTCCACTCTACATCATGGCCTACACCTTTAGACGCCCCTTAGGAGTCTATTATTACTTGTGGGTCCATTTCCCTTCGTTGGACTCATGCCACACCATAACATCTCCTCTATCTATGTTAGGCAAACCTTGCATCAGTTTCTTATAGATATCTAAGTAATCTTTAAATACATGTGGGCCTTATTAGTACACAACCTAAACACAAGGCAACATAGTTTGTGACAACCTTGCTAGATCATGCCCATACTTGGTATCAAAAGTTTGGTCTAAACTAGGATATAGTTTACTATGACATTTTGAAGGAAGCATTCCTAAAAGAGTTTGACATTCCTAAGTTTTAACAATATAGAATCATGGTACTCAAGGAGATTAACTAAGGCTTATTTGAGAGTGTGTGCTTGTATGATGCATAGTTCAAAACTCTCCTCTCCAAGTTTCCTTATGATATCCACCACTCCTAGCATGCATAATGGTGTATTGGAGGCATATTGGTACCATTTAGAAGGGTGTTATCTATGAAAACCTTCATAAAACCCCATAAAGCATTTAAATCCACACTCTAGGCTAAGGTGGTAGGTAGTGCCAACACTGGGATTAGTCCCTTCATAGAGGTGCAGATTATGTCAACGGCTTCTCAGCTACAAAAGTTTACTAATAGATAGGCACATGACTCTTGTAGTGGGATATGGTGTACCAATTGTGAGATAGAGGGGAAAAATAAGAATAATTTCCCACTTAAGAATTTCTACACAATACTCCCCAACTATAAGGTTTACCATGGAGTCCATGACTCTCAAAACTATCCCCTATTTCAGTACACTAGTCAAGTAAATACTATATATTTACTTTAATATGTGTGATGCCTATAGACACATGATGAAAAACTATAAATTCAACGATGAGAGGCACCAAAACATGGAGAGAGGTGCAAGGCAAGCCACAACTTTAGGTGGTGGCTAGGTAGGCCAAGTGAATGAGGGTTATGGCTAGGACAACATGGGTTATGGCAACCATAGAGGAACACATGGCTATGGAGGTGGATGTGGTGGACATATATTCCCACCATAATATTGTTATAAGTGTGGGTTGATTAAACATTATCAGTGTGACTAAGTAATCTTTAAATACATGGGGTAGTCACACTAATAATGTTTAATCAACCCACACTTATAACAAGATTATGGTGGGAATATATGTCTACCACATCACCTCCTCGTCCACGTGCTCCTCTTTGGTTTCCATAACCCATGTTGTTCTAGCCATATCCTTAATTCACTTAGCCTACCTAGCCACCACCTAAATTTGTGGCTTGCCTTGCACCTCTCTCCATGTTTTGGTACATCTCATCAATGAATTTATAGTCTATCATCATGTGTCTATAGGAATCACACATATTAAAGTAAACTATAGTATTTACTTGACTAGTGTACTACAATAGGAAATAGTTTTGAGAGTCATGGACTCTATGGTAAACCTTATAGTTGGGGAGTATTGTGCAGACATTTTTAAGTGGGAAATTATTCTTATTGTGCCCCTCTATCTCATAGTTGGTACACCATATCCGATTACAAGAGTAATTTGCCTATCTATTAGTAAACTTTTGTAGCTAAGAAGCCATCGACATAATCTACACCTCTATGAAGGGACTAATCCCAGTGTTGGCACTACCTACCACCTCAACCCAGAGTGTGGATTTAAATGTTTTATGGAGTTTTATGAAGGTTTTCATAGATAACACACTTCTAAATGGTACCAATAGGCCTCTAATAAACCATTATGCATGCTAAGAGTGGTGTATATCATAAGGAAACTTGGAGAGGAGAGTTTTGAACTATGCATTATAGAAGCACACAATCTCGAATAAGCCTTGGTTAATCTCCTTGAGTACTATGATGCTCTAGTGTTAAAACTTAATAATGTCAAACTCTTTTAGGAATGATTCCTTCAAAATTTCATACTAAACTACATCCTAGTTTAGATCAAAATTTTGATACCAGATATGGGCATGATCTAGCAAGGTTATCACAAACTATGTTGCCTTGTGCTTAGGTTGAGTAATGCCTCAAACATGCCACTATAATTCACATTTTAGCAGATTCTCTATGGTATTTTCAATTCCATAATACTAAGGTAGATGCATGGCCATATTGTAGTATATCTACTAAGGTGATGGCATGGAATTTTATGGTGCCTGACCTCCTTGTGTCTACATAGGGGGTGATCCTCTAATGCCCCCACTAGTAGGGTTGAGCATTGAACCTAATAGAGTAAGGTGTGTTGTAGATATTAACAACATGTCTCTACTCACTAGTGGTTGTGTACCACTTCCTATAGGCTATTTCCTAATTGACATGACTAACATTCCTTGCATAATAATATTTGTACTCGTGTTCTTGGAACTTAGACAAGCACTTAGTCAATTGTACCATTGTTCATCTCCTCATATGGGATCACTTATTCAATCACAAACCCTTGATCTATAATCTTTGTCCAATCATAGTCTATTAAGGTAATAGGTTAAGTTACCTTTCTTCTATTCTCAAAGGGGAATCCAATTCATAGGCTTATGTTTTAGGTTTAAAGGGGGTAAGTGCCTCTAGTACATCCTCAAGTACCTTATCTTGTAGAAACTAACTACATCCCATACCCATCTATGAAATCTAACCACTTGTTTCTTCCTCTATCTTAGCATGATGTGGTCTTTCAAAAGATCCTTCCCCATGCCCTTCTTATTCACTATAGGTCCTCTCAACACTTTTAGGTTTTAGGTCTTCCATCAGCCTTCATCTATGCTTACTGTGGTTTAGCCTCTAAAGCTCTCAAGTGTTAGGTTTTTGTTCTTCTTCTATGGTACCTTTCCTACACTTACCCCTCCTTACCCTTGTTCTTTCCCATACATGTAAGGACTTTTAGCCTTCCATCCTCATGGTCTCTATCCTATAATCAACCGTGATCTTTAGATTGGTGCAAAATCCTTTGATGAATGTGTCCCTTGGTTCTCAAAGACACTTGTGCTCTACTTCTTCTAAGAAAAAAAATGTTAACACTACAAACACTAACACATAGCTATTCAAAGCATCATCCCACCACTTATCTACAATTCATGTCAACACTTCATTCAGGATTTCTAGCCTCTCTATGCACTCTATGGTCCACTCAAGGTATTATCCATAGATTTTTCATCTAGTATCAACATATGTATCCAACCATTTATATACGTACTTAGGTATCTCATATAACAATACTCAATACAATAGGTTATACAAATAAGTTTGCACCCATTTTTATGGCTTCTCTCCTTCACAGATATGATGCTTATATGTGAAGCAATCTTCAACTTTCTCTCTCTACCACTCAACATTATCAAGTCATAGTTGGTCATCTCTCTACTACAACATCATAGCAATGAAATTCAAAATGTCCTAATAATGGAACCAAAATGTTGTAGTCAATTATGTCATTTAAGTAGGCATGGTGCTTGGTCATGCATGCAACTCTAGTTATCAAGAAATTTTAGGGTTTAAAAAGTTAGGTGTAAGGGGAGAAAGGTCTAAAATAAAAAATTTAAACACACTAGCATAATAACATAAATTTCACATAAGGAATGAACCTTATGTGCCCACCTAAAGTGTGATAGTGAAGGGAACAAGTATGTGTTGGTCTAGTTTCATCATGTTACAGTCGAGGGCTATCTGGGGTGTAGTGGTTCAAGGGATTCATGGGGTATCTGGCATAGAAAATCAAAGGGATATGTCCATTGGTGCATTCTCAAATAGATGGGGTTAAGGCCTTATCAATACATTTAGGTAAGGGAGTCCACATGGGGATTCCTATTCATCCTAAGGTCATCATTTGGTGTTGGGTCTAGCACAAGGACCTTTCACAGTGGGTATGAGGGTTAAGTAGCACAAAGGTACCACTTACTACCAGGGTTGAGTCCCATTTCATCAACATTATTCATGGGGAGAAAACTTCACAACTCAAATAGTCTATAACATAATAAAATAAAGCACTAAAAATCAATATTCATCCATTTATATCTTGTTTACATTATAATAGCTAGTAGTAGGCTTCACTACTCAATCCTATTTTAACTAATGTCAGAGGCTAAAAAATGAGCATGGTGTACATCTAATACTTAGCACTTATATACTTAATCCCTTTATCACTCTTGAATTTTCCAAAGATTCATTGTTAATGGTTTTCTCATCTTATTCTTGGAGGTCTCCTCTTTTATATAGGCACTAGCCACTCTTTTTGGTTACTAGATAGGCACATGATGAATGATGGGTAGTTGAGATCTTGTCAACTCCATTACACCATATAGGATAACCAAAGCACATGACAAGTGTCAGGCTATCGATCAAGGCTATATGCCTACCTATTCCACTACTCATATCTCTATGCTCCTCTAGCCTCAAACCACTATGTGTAGGACTAGTTAGGTATGCCTCAAGAATTGTGATGCTATGGAACCATTATCTAGTTAGCACAAGGAAGTTAGTATTTTATCTAGTCAACACCAAAGTGTGCAAAAGGGGTCCTTTGATTCCTCCATGGGTCTCTACACATTAAGGTTGGTCTAGCAAGCATGAGATCAAGTATTCTCAAAAAGGGGTCCTAACAAAATCCATCAAGTTTCAACCTAATGACCTTCAACCTCTATCTACCTTTATTGGTGCCCTTCAAACTTCCAACCTTATCACCTTCAAAAATTCAAAAATACCTTCTATTCATCTAGAGGATCCTAATCCCCCCTCTTTATTATGGCATACATTAATCAAACCTGCATCAAAAGGGTGGTGATTGATGGAGGAGATAGCATCAATATTATCTCCTCCCATTCTTATGAAAATTTGCACTTACCCATAAACATCATGTCTAAAATCATTATAGTCCTTTATTATTTTAATGATACCATAGCTACTACCTTAGGCATAGTTGTCTGCCGTATTTATGTAGGGCCCCATACCTCTTAAATTTTTTTATGTTGTAGAAGGAGAATTCCAATACAATGTTTTACTTGGGTTCCCTTGAATTCATTCCATGAGTTGTGTCCCTTCCACCTTACATCGATGTGTCAAATTTGAGCATGAATGGCAAGTTGTGACTATCCAAGCTTACCCTAGTCCTTTCACATCTTTCAATATGACATAGTAGCCTAATGATTTCATTCTTCTTCCTTCATCCACCATATAACCATCTAATAATGACACAACCCCAAAAACTAAAGCTCATGACACTTTCACACCAAATGTTGATGAAGCTTCTATAAGCTCATATATCCCTTATTCCTAAATTCTTATAGAGAACCTAATGGTAACCTTAATCCAACATTTTTCCCTCAAGGAATATAGACTCTTAGCCCTAGATGCCTTCTCTACTCCCCAAGAATATGGTAATCTCAGACATGACCCTTCTTATGACCCTAACATTGGAACCATCATCCCCTTTGGACTCCCTAACCATAAAAAAAATTTCATTTCTGGGGGACTTTATTATCTAATTCTAGCCTTTACCACTACATCCATCCAACCATTTACCTCAAACTTTTCCTATCTTAGCAAACAACAGTTCACTAAATTATATCTTCATAGATGTGTTTGGAAAGGATTTAACCTTGGTTGCTATGAACAAGGGTCTCATGAGTTAACCCATATCAAAACTTTGCAACATCATGAGTCATTTAACCTTGGGTATGAACCACCTAAAGAGCACACAAATTCACCCAAACCCATTGCCACCATGGAGGGAGATATCCCATTCTCACCAACCCAACCACTTTTTCTACCTGAAGATCCTAACATCATCTCCCATAAAAAAAATTTCTAGTCAATACCATTAGTTTGGGCCCTATCATCTACTAAAAGGATGGCCAAAACAAATTCCTTACAATCATACACCTTGAAATGGTAGAGAATGATTTTCCTACCATCAACACCATCCAACATAAAGATGATGATTCCATTTTTACTTACCTCAATACAAGGGATTATTCTATCCATAAATCCCTTACTCCTAAGGCCTTGACCATGTCTAATTAATCCACCCATGTCTAATTAATCCACCATGGATATCAATTTGGACACTCTAGAAAACCCCTACATTATTAAATTGGGCCAATCACTAAATGTGAAGGAACTTTAGGGCTTCTCCTCTTTCATCCAAGACCACAACATAGCATTCATTTGGTCTTATAATGATATGCCTAAGATTGAACCCACCATTGCTACCCATAACATAGTCACTCATTGTGATGCCAAGCCTATTAAATAGAAACTTTGAGAATGAATTCTCACATAGACCTTCTCATCAAATAAGATCTTTAGTGTCTCCTATCTATAAACTTCATTTAACCCATTGACTACCCCCAATGGGTCTCAAATATCATACTAATCACCAAAGTCATTCAGGGTCTATGAATTTGTGTGGACTTTCATGACCTTAACTTATTGATCTTACAGTTGGTCATGAGATGTTATCTTTCATGGATGGGTTTTTGGGTTATAATCAAATCTTGATTTCTCCTAAATATCAGCATAAAACTACCTTTACCACCCCTTGGGTAACTTTTTGCTATAGAGTCATGCCTTTTAGGTTAAAAAATGCTAGTGCAACCTACCAATGTGCCATGACTTATATATTCCATGATATCATCCATAATATTGTAGAAGACTATGTGGATGACCTTATCAAGAAATCTAAACTCTAAAAAGATCACTTGATTGTTCTTACCATCATATTTGAATGCCTTATCCATTATCATGTTCACCTTAATCCCAAGAAATGTATTGTTGGGTTCCTTTTAGGAAAGCTTCTTAGATTTAATGTCTCTCTTCATGGAATTTAAGTAGACCCTATTAAATTTAGAGCAATTTCGACATGACTCCTCCAACCAACCTTAACCAGTTGCATAGTCTATAGAGAAAACTTCAATCCATTTCTCATTTCATTTCCCAACTTTTAGACTGGGGCCAACCTTTTCATTACCTTTTGAATAAGGATGTCTCTTTCAAATGGAATAAAGATTGTCATAAGGCCTTTGATTCACTCAACTAGTACCTTTTATCACCACTTGTCCTCACACCTCCTAAAGATAACTACCCCTTTTACCTATATATCTCTACCACTAACTATTCCTTAGGGGCAATGTCGGTTCACTAAGATAAATAACATAAAGAGTAAGCCATATACTACAATATCCACATGCTTATAGAATATGAAACTTGATATACATATACTAATAAAATTTTATTAGCTTTGACCTTCATGGCCACCAAACTCTATCATTACCTTCTTAACCATAAAACCCATGTAATAACTAATACTAACCCACTCAAGTACATGCACTCTACACCATACCAAAATTAGCATATGGCTAAGTGGCTCATGCTCCTAGCTAAAGTTGACCTTGAATTCCTCTAGCAAAAGTTGATTAAATGGTAGGTCATTACTGACCAATTGTTTGAATCTCCATTACCAAACAACCAACCACCTCCTCTTGCCTTTCCATATGAGTCTATCATGACTCTTTTTCAAGAAAATGGCATAACCCACCAAATGACCATGTTATTTGATGGCTTGAAGTGCTAATAAGGAGGGGGTGCTATATTTTTTGTCATTACCATTGATGGCAAAACCCTTCCTCTCTCCTTCAAACTTGACATTAAATGCACCAATAAGATGGCTAAGTACACAACCCTAGTGATAAGCTCTAGACTGCTCTAGCCTTAGAAATTAAGATAATTCATGTATTTAGTGATTCCTAGATCATGGTCAACTAAGTCAATGGATCTTATCAATGTAATAATTATGTCTTTCAAAAATATAAACTTTTAGTTGACAAACTCTTAGCATCATTCAACCATTACCTGGTCTAGTTTGTTACTCAATATACTAATAAATTTATAGATATAATGGCTTGCCTTGCTTCCTAGATCCCTTCTCAGCCTTCAAATTCCAAAATCCTTATCACTATTCATCATTTTATCACTCCCTCCTATATCCAATCTGACCTACTTACCATTTGCAATGTGGAGGAATCCCCATCCAACATTTGGTATGACCAGAATATTGACTAGCTTAACCTAGGCATCATTCCTCCCAACATCTCTAACAATGCTCAAAGATCCTTTGTTTAATTTACCCCTCAATACACAATACTAAGGGGAATATTTTACAAACCTGGTTTTAATGGTCTCCTTCATTACCTACACAACCGTGAAGATTCCCATGCCATCAAAGAAACACATGATGGGATTTGTGGGGGACACTTTAACAACTTAGTGGTCACTAAATGTATCATTTGCATTGGCTATTATTGGCCTACCCTCAACCAAGAATATTTTAATTATGTAAAAAAGTGTGTTAAATGTCAATAACAAGCTAATTTAAATCATGTGCTAGCAAATGACCTCTAGTTATCTAAGGACTTTTGGCCTTTCTCTCAATGGGGGCCCTATCTCAGTAGGGAAATTAACCCCCATTCTTCATAGTGTAATAGCTCCATCATCATAGAAACCTAATATTTCACCAAATGGATAGAATATATTCCTCTTATCTCAACCAAAGCAAAAAATATTGTTGACTTTATCAACCATCATATCATCTGTTGCTTTGGTGTTCCTCATAAGATCATCACTGATAATGGCAAATACTTCAAAAATAAGCAAGTCCAAGGTTTATGTGATGCATTTATCATCAATTTAAAATTTTCCTCACCTTATCATCCATAATAAAATATATATGCAAAACTCTCCAAAAAAATCCTCAACAAAATACTAACCATGGTTGTTAGTGCTGAAGGTCAGGATTGGCACTTGCACATCTCATTCACTTTATGGGCCTATCGTACTAGCATTCAAACCTTTATGGGTGCTATCCATTTCTCTATAGTCTTTAGAGTAGATATTGTCTTCTCTCTTGAAGTTTTAATCCCCTCTCTTCACATATCTTTATAAGAGCTTATTTCTAAGGAAGATTTTCATTAGCACTATTTAGCTCAACTTGATCTACTTGATGAGCATCATTTAAAATACCTTACCCACATCCATATCTATTAAGAGTGTATCAAACGCACTTATAAAAAGCACCTTAAATAATGTGAATTCAATATTAGAGACCTTATCCTAAATAAAACCAACATGTGACCAACATAGAGAAGATTAAATGAGGAAAGTTTGCTTTTAATTGGCTTGGACCCTACATCATTACCCATAAGTATGGATTAGTAGCTTATCATTTGTCTTCTCTCTAAGGCAAACTATAACCTGAGACTCTCAATGCTTTGCATCTATGTTTTTTTTTCTATTAAATAAGGATCAAGATCGCTCTTTTTATCTAGCTTAAGCTCATCCCTTGATTATGAGATTTTAACCTTCACCCATCTTTCTCCTCTCCTTTTGAGGACAATTGATTAAAACATAGAACCATATGATTAACCATCATTTTCATAACCTAATCCTAAATGTGGGTACCATGGTTCTACCCATAACATGGTTCTCATGGATACTTTTCATCTCTGACAAGATGGAATCCCATGGTCATTGTCTCTGAAAAACCATACATTTTCATATCATTAACCTTCTTATGTTAAAATTTTACCTTCATAAAGGTAATCTCAAAACTTAATTAGACTTGTCCATGTCTAAAAGCATTGCATCCAAAATAAATTTGGGTACCAAAATACTACTTGGGTCAATATCTTAAGCATTTCACATTGTTCCCTCAAAGATAGCAGCCCAAAAACAAAATAAAATTTGCCAAATATAAGGTAGACTACTCCCTTGAAGGATAATTATCAAGAGCATTAAACAAATCCAATAAGCTTAGACCACTCACTTAAAGGATGGCTAAATTAACTTTTTCAAAATAAAATGCCTCTCATATCAATCAACTTCCCATATACAAAAATAAATCAAAACACCCAATATCAAAACAAAATATAAAACTACAATCAACTCTCAAATAGCATAATAAGTTGGAAACCACAATCAGCTTTCACATGTAGACTTCCTTCATTGATCAATCTACATCCAACATAATACATGGACTTATATATTACCATTCTTAGGCCACCTATATAAGGGATAAACTAATGCCCATGAAGCTATCATACATAACACCCATTACCCTTCACACCACCTATCACCCATTTAGACTATTTAAAATCAAGGGATTTAGAGCTTACTTAACACCCTGTGATCAAGAAACCTTTTTTTATCAACTCATGACTACTCATGCATAGCATTTGAAGGGCTTATATTAATTAATCCAATCCCACTTTGGGTCTATTTTCAGTCCTTATCAAAAATAAAACATCATACCTTATTCTTATCTTAATGTGCTTAGTTGCTATTTTCATCATGACTTTTACCATCTAGTGTTTCAACAATAATAATCATTCTTTTTACATTAAGTGAGATTATAACAACCATAACCATACCAATCATAACTATAACATTCATAAGTATCCACAACCTTAAGCATGATAACATTCAACTAGTGACATTTAAGACATTTTGTACATGTTTACAACAAACTATACAATATTTTATTTAGGGTGTGAGGAGTCACACAACACATACAAAGTTATCAGACTATCTAAACTTTACCTAAGGCCCCTACATAAATTATTTTCCTACGTAAGCACTAGGTTTATTATCTAGTGACTCTAGACTTGTGTTCAACCATCCTTATACTTGATTTCTCCCTAAACTAACATCCATAACATTCCCTATCTAAGCAATTTCTAAAGGGTATACTCTATTCTCCTCTTCAACATTCATCCCCACAAGATGAGAATCATATTCCAGTCTAGGTCTTTCACCCTACTCACCTATCACAATGATTACATCCCTCTACTTTGGTTATTATATTTGCATAGGTACCACTAATTATTGCCTCAATACACATCCCCTTGGAAAGTGAGGGTTCTATCCATAGACAGGTCAATGGTCATGTTATCTAACCCTGCATATTGCATAGTGAAATTATCACTTTATTCATTGCTACAAAGGTAAGAGTTCAAGATTAATCTTGGGCCATGGGTGTTTTGCCTCCATTTGTTGATCTAACAGTACTTCTATTATCACCATTACATGTAGTATCTGGTAGATCCGCACATTCACCATATTGATTATTTTGGTTCATGGGGGTCACTGATTATCTCCACCACTATTCCCATTGTTCACCATACTCAACCTTGTGTAGTTATATGCACTCTCTATAACCTAAAAAATCAAACAACTTAATGATAGACACTCATCCTTATCATTATTATTTAAATAGAATACATGACTGTTCTTCCTTGCTGACATGATTATCCATTCCACCTATGGGGAAGGTCATATGATGTCATTGATTCCATTGCATAGTCTTCCCACATGAAATGGTCATGTATACTTACCTTTTCATATGGGTAAATTACCCTCAATCTGATTGGTCATCTTGATAAACCAATTATACATCATCATGGTATCTTTTTATTGCCCTTATTATTCAATTTGCATCTAATGTCTTTATTTGATTTGTCATCTTGTGGTCCTTGTGGGCCTAGTGGTCATTTGCATCATTGTCACCATTAGCCTAGTTGATGTAAATTGGCTTCTAACTATGGGCTGATGTAACAGTCACATCTTTAAAATTGCCACTGTTGTTAGTGGTAGTAGCTTCAAAATAATCACTATTATAGAAGTTTCCCCATCTTATCCAACTATATAACCAATAACTTGGACCATAAAACTCCTCACTAGTATAGCCTATTCTAAGTGGAATCCAAGGTCATTAGTTCTAAGGTACTATAATAGAGGATGTAGATATGGATGCCTTTTGTCTAGCTTACCCATGAAACTCTTGGGTTATGCACGGTCCATCCTCTATCACTCACCATACTACCAATTTTCTACCTTTTATAATCTACTTAGCCATCAAAGAAATTATTTGCAAGTAGTCACTTCACTACTACCCTTAAACCTTGACTCGTAATGGTGATGAACCTTAGCCAAAGTGACTATATAGATATTGATAGAAGCCCATTTCCTAAAACTCATCTCATAGTGGTAGATGTTAACTTTAGGCTTCTATGCTCACATAATTTTAGAAGGTGCAACCTCCTCACAAAGGCACCTCTTCTTTGGATTAGCTCCATTGAAAGTCATTTGTGGTGCTTAACATTGTGCTTCCTTTTTATTTATCTTACCTTACCCATATGTGTCTCTCATCCTACTAAATGTGGGATCATTATGGTAACTATTCACCAATCTACACCATGCACTTTCACCATCACCTTCACTAAATCCCAAAACCACTATTTTATAAAACCTTCTCCATCAACCCAAACCAACCCATGTGGTCCATCAAATTGGGGCAGCCAATTTGAACACTACTCACCCAACCCTTGTTGAACTACATTGACCTATTTTCTATGGACTATATAGGCACTACTTGACTTTTAAAGGTAATTCAGCCACTAACAACTAATTACCCTCCCTTTTTTTCTTCTCATTAATTTATATTTCTAATAATTCCCTCATGCTCAGGGCATCCTATATTAGGGAAGCTTTGGATTTTTCCTAACATCCTTGTATTTTAACATCACCTAATACTTCCTCTATATTTTTCCCCAATTACTGGGAGAACTACAATGGCCTGAGGTCTATTGGGCTATGCAAGTAGTTCTCAATTATTGAAGTCAGCTCAGCTACATCCTTTATTTTCCCTTCTCCCCTAAAATATCTTCCTCCACTTCTCTACCTATCCCTTCACCACCTCTCTCCCTTCAGCTTGTCAATCTCTTTTAACCCAAGGATTGATAACCTTCCTTATTGGCCCCTCTTATCTCCCATAAATCCACCACCTACTCTATTTTTGTGGCTTCCATATCACCTTTACTTGTGCATGCTTTGTGGCTTGCTCTTCCACCCACTTTTAATGTTTTTTTTTCCTCTCTTAACTTCTTACTAGTCATGCCCTTTATCCCCTTTATCT
The DNA here is from genome assembly GCA_037957365.1 of Torreya grandis. Lineage (NCBI taxonomy): Eukaryota > Viridiplantae > Streptophyta > Pinopsida > Cupressales > Taxaceae > Torreya > Torreya grandis. The sequence continues at coordinate 872,238 of JARHVA010005551.1, forward strand.
TCTTCCACCATCCTCATCCTTTCCCTTTGCCATAGGAAACCTATCATACCCTATTTATCACTCTTTTTTCCTCACCAATTTCACATCATCATGTTCCCTTACACGCTGATAGACACTTTTCCCTCCTCTTCTTTTCTACCACCTTCTTATTACCCTTCTACTGCTTCTAAACCACCTTCATTCCAATTTTTAGTTCTTTTTTTCCTCTTTCCCATATTTTCAATCTGGCATGCTTTTTATTTATTTTGTTTCTTCTAACATCCCATTTTTTATTACATGTGCCATGACTCTATATCAATTTACCACTCTTCCCACCTTTTTCATTTTTTTCCCTCCACAACTAACTTCTAACTGGGCCTTTATACTTTGAGAAGCCTTCCATAATTCCCCTTTTCTTCTTATTAGTTATTTCATTTTATACTTTGCATTCCCCTTTTCCTCTTTCCATCTTGGTACTCACTTAACTTTTGCATCTATGTGAGTGTTTGTGCTTTATATCCCTGCTTCAATTCTTCCTTTTCATTCTTATCATTCCTGATCTTCATACCTTATTTTCATCTCATGCCCTTTCATTGTGTTCCCCTATTTCTTCACCATCACACCATTTTTTGGCTTATCAATCTCTTCTAATCACCCATTCATCTTGTCAATATCTTCTAACAAGATGATTGACACATAACTTATCTATTTAGCTTCTTATTCATGCCTCCTTTACTTCCCCTTATTTTTCTTAACTCCTTTCCCATTTTCTATCCCATTCTCATCTCCAAAACCACCACATGCTTTTCTTCATTTTTCCTCTCCTTGCTTATCATCATCCATGCTTACTTGGTCAAGATACCACCTAATTCTTCAATATCATGTCATCCTTTTTGTGTCCTAATTTCACTCATTTTTCCTCCTATTTTCTTTTCTTTCATGCATTTCCTTATTTTGCATTTTTATCACCAAACTGTTTTCTCCTTGGGTTTTTTTTAGACTTATTTTCAAACCTTTCATGGCCTCCCATATTTTTCATCCTCCCCTTACCCTTCATGATTGTTAAACTTCTCTCCCCATCCTTTTCAATTATTCAATCTATCATTCTTTAGTGTATCCCTCACCTCCCCATCTTCTACCTTTTATTTTTCTTCTTTTTTCTCCATTTGATTTCATTTTTTTGTCTCCCTTGATGACATTCCTATTTCTTCCTACCTTCTTTCCCCCCCTCCTATATGTCCATGCCTAGTTCCTTCCATCCTTATCCACCTTCATCTTTATCTATGACCTCATTTTTTTCTCTACCTATCTCTTCATCCATCTCCTAGTTTGCCTTCACCTCATCCCTTGTTGCATCTCCCTTATTTTCTCCCATTCAACCTCCAACTCCTTAGAGTTTGATCACCAAATGTACCACTTTTACGTACATATTCTTATCTACTTCATGTCATCCACACCCTTTCTTAAATGCATAAAATATTTTCAAGTTCATTACTTTAGGTGCATCCCTTTCTTCCTTTAATACCTTTTCATGTTGAGCCTAGATCCTCTTTTTTATCCCTCTCTAGCTACTCCCTTCACCCTACCTATCACCTTTTTCCCTTTTAAACCCTATACCCATTTTTTTCTTATATGATCATAACATATATCATACTAAAGCCTTGAAGGTCTTCCATTCAACTTTGGTTTACTATGAGATATATATTGATGCTATGGTTGTATAACATAATTAGCCAGGCATGCAAGCTAATACGAACAACAAGTGAGCTTGAGCACTACTAAGCCATCAAGATGAAGATTCATTCCCCACTCTTTATGGTATTTCCCATTTCAAACCCCTTTTACTCTTACCTTCAAATATGTTATAATCAAAACTAAAACCACCTCCAACTGGAAGATTTGGTGTACCCATGTGTGGATGCTAGCTATACCCTCTCATGTGATCTATCTCCCAACTAATAATTTCCCTTGATTCTCCCTACCCAACCTAAATCCTCATATGAACTATAATAACCCTTGTTTTAAATCACATTCCACCCATTAACCTTTTATAGGAGTCACCTCTTCCACTAAACTATTTTCCTCCTTGATCTCTTTTAGACCTATTTATCCCACCTTCCTTTTAAACTCCCTAATATGTTTGTCTTCATACATTATTATTATATTTTCCATATTGATTTTCTATTTATACCATTATTTTCCTTCCTATTTTAAATTTCTCCCTCATTTAATTAATAATATTATTAATCATCTTGCTCCATATTCCAAAACCTCTCAGAGTCTTTCGCTGAATTCCCTCAAAACTCAATGCTTACTTATTTTGGGGCCCCACTAGCTCAAGGGTCAAGGGTTTAAATCTTTGCCACTTCTCATTTACCCACTTTGCTACTTTACTTCCCAAAATTGTTGAATAAAACCCTTCCATAGCTTGTTAATGACATTATTATAGAGTGTGCATAATGTCAGCTTATTTAGACGATGATGAAAGAACCCGTTGGATCACCATAGAAATTCAAGTAGTGCCAAATTTTCTAAATCTTGGAAAATCATATTTATCCCTTTTGTTTTCTTTAAAATTGGAGTAGAAATTTCATGCTTGCACCTACTTATCCATGGCTATAGATTCCTTTTCCATATTTGAAGCAATAATCTAATTACATCCTAGGTAATATCATGCATGGTTTCTACTAAACCAATCAAAAACTTATTTGATATCCATCTCTTCCACCCTTTAGAGCTTCCCTTTCTCTAACATCCTTCAACTACAACTAACTACCTGATACATCAAATTGGGGTAACCAAGTTAACCAACATTACCCACCTCAGAAGAACTATTAGGCCTAAAGTTTATTTTGGATATTATGTCCATGGAAATATGTAGGTAGCATCCACTTGCTTAGTGCACATGGAGTCCCTTTGGCCACCCCATTCCAACCAAAAAACCCACTTGCCCATGTCTACCTCGAGTTGCCCTTTTTTGACCTAACATCTTCATATGTTTTGTGATGACCTTACCTTAGTCCTTTTGACTACATCAACTACACTTATTGTGTTATACTTTTTATGCCCCACCTCATTTTCAACTAGATTATTTGTGTTTTTATATGGGAGCACTTCCTACCCTAAATACCTATGAACAACACCAACCTTGTCTAGATGACTTGATAGGCTTAATTTGATTAACTATAACTAATGCTACAGAACAATTACCCTATTTTATGTCCATCTCAAACCTAACCATATTTTATTTATCAAAATTAGTAACTTTAGTCTTTAAACAATCTTAAATATCATGTTTAGTTGCATTTTGTGTACCCATTGGCATTTCACATGCCCAACTACCTTCTGGCACCACCTAGTGCCTCCCTACTAGCTACTTATCAGACCTACACCTGATTCAACCTTTCCTCATTAACTCTTGGTTTGAGGGGGAACATCTCCTTCCATAATTATGGTACCTTAACCTTTGACCAAGGTATTAATTATTGTTTCATAGCTTGTTAATTCAAAGCCATATAACAAAAATAGGTAAAATGTAGACACTAAAAAACTACACGCTTACAGTTTTTGATTACTAAATACCTCAAGGCCCACCCCCTAAAGACCACCTAAATGTTTTTAAACCTTAACCAAACCCTCTTAACATAACCAAATCACTAGTATCATATTCACATAGTACTATTAAAAAATACTATTCATTATTACTATTAACCATGGGACCCACTATCACTATTCATGATGACATGGTTAGTGACATGGCATGTGACATGACAAGTGACATATAATGTGATATAGAAAGTGATTTGGAAAGTGACATGGCTTATAATTGAGGTGGCTTGATGTGGGACATCATACCCCACATAGGACCCTTTCCCAAGGTGCTTAATGACCTCATTTAACTGTTACATTGCTCCCCCATTGAAATATGGAAAATTTCCCCTTAAGAGGCCATCATTAAACATGTATTTTTACTTAATAAATGAAAGTGACCTTAAAAATGAGATACCTACATCTTTAGTGATTTTAAAAAGATAAAGGGCACCCATTTTTGACTTTTTAACCCAAATGGGAGACTCATGATCAAGGTGAGAATCTCACCACCCTCATATTTTGACTCATTCATACACCTACATATAAAATGGTGACACATTTTGTGTTCCATATATTTAAGTTCTTGGATGAATAAAATAAAGGGTCATGAAAAGTCTTTGGCCTCGTTTAGACCCATGTGCATGATTCCCTTTCAAAATTGGATTCATGTCCAAGGTGGGAGACACACCAACCCAAATGGGAGACCCATGATCAAGGTGGGAATCCCACCAACCTAATATTTTTACCATTCATGAAACACATGGAAAATTGTGACACATTTTGTGTGCCATCTCTTTAAGTATTTGTATGAAGATAAGAAAGGGTGGTGAAAAGTCATTGGCCTCATCTAGACCCATGTGCATGATTCTGATTCAAAATTGGATTCATGTGTAAGGTGGGAGACACACCAACCAAAATGGTAGACCCATGATCAAGGTGGAAATACCACTAACCTCATCTTTTGACTCATTTATGCACCACATGGAAAATGGTGCCATACTTCTACTATTCTCTCTTTTGGCATGATTCTAAATGAGAAATGCTATAAATACCCCCCTCTCCTTCACCCAAGGTTAAGTTAGAAGTTAGTCCTTTGTTATTAACATATTATTATAGATATTTGAAGGAGGTGATAATTATAGAGGTCATCCAAATCTTTGAGGAAAAGAATTCAAATCAATGAAGCTCTACCCAAATTGCCTCAAGACATATTCAATAATATCATTAAAAACAACAACATTCTTCTTCAAGCATGAAAGGTAAAATTTGATTTTGTTTCTTTAATTTTATTTTATCATCCCCTTGTATTTTTAATATCTTAATCCCAACTTATCCATTTTCTCCCTTTGTGATTTCATTATTTGAATCCATTTTCTCCCTTGCCATCTTTTATCTATTCACACCTTTGCCACTTCTACCCTCCTTATCCTCTTCCCCTTTTTCCATCTTAGCTAATTAGCTTATTACCTCATCAATCATTCACCATTTTATCCCATTTGAATATTTACCTTTTAATTACCCTAACCATTTATCAATCAACCAAACCACCTTTCTTTAATCCCTTTTTAAATTTCCAAACCAAAATTATATCCTTATTTTGATTAATTTTCATCATTAGTTGCTTTCTTTAGTCATTGTTTTAAAAGCACTTAACATTATTACATTAATTTAGTTATTTTTTTATTTAATTTCATTTATTTTCTATTTTAAATGCAATTAAATTTCTTATTTATTCACAAAATTGATTGTTAAAAGTAGGTGGATTAACAGCCTCCTAAAAAGCTTTTGCTTCTAGGATCTAGCTCACGCTAGGCAATCCACCCAACTACTTATCTAACCAACAAGTTTTGTGGTAGTGATTTATTATTATAGGTCATTATTTCCTAACCAAATATGATTTATCACAAAGTCTATATTCAACATGCTCACATGTAATAGGTATTCTTCTACACACCCTTCTTAACTAGTTTCTTCTTTTCACACTTAAGAAAAAGCAAAAATTAAATAGAAACAACAAGAAAGGAGCATATCCCTATTGGTAATGAGGCATTGTTAAATCATGGTATTGACCAAAGTTGTTTTATATTCCATGGATGAAGATGGGATAAATTATAGTTGATGTGATTTGCCAATCCCAATTTGTAGGTGTAGGGTATTGAATGGAAATATTAAGGGATGAAGATGGGATGTGTGGAACTAATTTGGACAAACATTTGATTTAGTCTAGTTTAAAGTTTGAAGAGATGTTTAATTTTATTTTAGACCAAGTAGAACAAATTAGGATGTGAGCTAGACCTTGATGGGGTTTATTTGATAGGATTCAACTAGATGAGCTATGAAAAGATCTAAGATTGGATGAGGGGATAAACTATCCTAAGAGACTAATTTTTATGGGTGATTTATTAGATTAATATTAGATCAAGACTAATATGATTGAATCAAATAATATGAGAGGATATATTTATATAGTTGTGGTTATGAGTCAAAATTGATTGGACACAAGCAAGCTAATGATGAGGACCCTAATATGATAATAGTTATTTGCCATTGTGTATAAGGGCTAAAGGCTAACTAAAAAATGATGGTATGGTAAGGGGATTAATTAGGTTGGAATATGATTAGTACTAGGTATATAGGGTGACTAGGCAAGACAAGATCAAGATAAATGAGTAATTCTAGATACAAGGGACTTACGACAAGATGTAGATGACAAGATATGATTAGAATATATAGGTAATGAGACTAAGAGCTGATTTGGATGATTTTGGGGATGATTAGGATTATATTGGAAATGTAGTGGATAAGATAAGGTCATAAATGGTTTAGACTAAGGGATTAAGTCAAGGTGAAGTGTGATGGATGAGGTAGACTTATAATAAGGTGTGATGAAGGGATGACAAGGATTGATTATATAAGTAATGGGGGTATGATTAATGATTGGTGAGACTAGAATAGGTTGGGATGAAGATAAGAGGGTGATGTGAGATAGGATGAGATAAGTAAAAGGATATAAAAATATAATATATATAAGAGGATGATTATAATGATGTAAAAAATGATATAATGATGAAATAAGATGATGATTATCTATAAAATACCTAGATAGTCTTGTGTAGGTTTGGGTGAAAATATGAATTGGCTTATGAATATCATGAGTCTAGCATGACACTCACTAAATCAATCAAACCATAAACCTATAGGAATCTAAGACTCAAATTAGGCCTTTAAGGCCTAAATCCATGTTTAGGCCTTAAACCCCACCATCACATTGAGGCATATATAGACCTCCTCAATCATATCAATGACCATGGGTAGATGTGTGATGATAATTTAGGTCCTAAGGAGAGTATCCCAAGTCAAGTAATAAAATGGTTAATTTGGTTTTGAAATACACCTTAAGGTCCATAGTCCTTAATAGCCACCTTGATCCACTATTTAAGTGCTCAGATATTTCATAGCATAAGGATTTAGAGACAATTCTCCTAGATAGATTTGAGTACCCAAATGAACTTGAAATACATCGAGGAGAGAGTGTGATTCAAGATCCCATCTTTATGAATGACTATTAAGACTACAGACATGTCTAGAAGGCTTACAAGAAGTTCAAAGTCTGCCATATTGCATTCATACATCCACAAATAATATGTATGGGACCCAAATATTTTAAGGATATTTATAGGGGTCTATGGACTAAAAATCCATGACCATAAGTTTAGGATTGGAGGCATTATCTTTATGAACCATCATGAAGAAAATAGATGTTCAAAACCCTAATTAAACCCTAAGATAGACATGATGAGGGAGAAGTGGATATTTTTTCAATTAAACACCTTGAATTATCTTTATAAACACTTGGATAACCTACTCCACTCATAAGAGACACTGATCATGATACTAGTCTATATGGACTATTGTACACACTTATCATAAACTATGTTTTTACAAGGAAATGAGTAGAAATAAGGATATATAATCATTTAGAATATTAAAATCATTAGAGGAGGAATTTTTAGACTTTTTTAACCTTACAATAACATAAATTTCTCACACTCCCACCTATAAATGCTTCTATAAGTCCACACCAAATAGCCAGTTTATAGAAGCTAGTAAAGGTGGCCTAATCATATAAGTAAGGTGAAATTATAGGTGTGAGATACTTAGAATGACTGTCATGGTATAATACATTGATTCAAACCAAAAATAGGATCAATCACCTACTATATGGTTTATTTTTATATCTCTAATAATTCACCAATAGAGAGTCAATTCATTAGGCCTATTGGCCTAGTAGGCCTACTTGGGTCAACAAGGAGAGATGAAATTTGGCATAGAAGGGTTATTAAGAGATAAATTTAAGGTAAAAATACACCTATAATGGATTCATAAAGGTGATAAAATTCACTTCAAAGTCATAATGGGATATTTGAGTAGTTTTTAAAACCTAAATCAACATGCAAGTGAAGATGGGATGTTAGATGCTTCATGGGAATCTTAACAGAGCTAATTTCATATTTTCAACTTTAAAATGAGAGATACTAGACCAAATTTATGTGTGGCCATGCCTTAAAGATCTCAACCAAGTCTACACTAACCTAAACCACCCAACTACAATGCCTAAAGTACCCATTGAAGACCACCAATGCATGGAAGGGGAATGAGAGACTGGTGTAACTACTTGTAACTAATTATGGAGTGGTTTATGGTAATTTATGACCTATAAATATCATATCCATTAAATTTTACCTCTATTTAACTTTTGAATCTTCTATTTAATCAATACTAAAGTCCAGTTTAATTATCCCTTACTTGGGTATCAGGAAGCTCTGTTTGGATTTGCACTTTGTAAACCTCTTGGACTATTAATTGACTATTGTAACTTCTCCATGATTAGTTTATAGTTTGTATATGCTTGTTTATATATGCATAAATGGTGTAATTTCCCCTTTACAATTCCATACCTCACCTATATATTAATAGATGCTTTATGTAATTCATATATTGTGTTAAGGTATTGATAGCTAAGTTCAGAGTGGAAGTTTTACTATAAGTGCCTTGAACAAAACCTTCCCTTCATTACCCTCATGATATATTCATCTAAATTAGACTCTATATAAACCATTGTTTCCTATAAGCTAATGGTGAGATCTATTCAAATTCATGTATTATCTATTAGTGTTGTTTAATCGAAAAAAGAGTGGATATTTATATTGATGTATCACCATCCTTAGATTAGCTTTAATTTTATGCACATCCTCTACCCATTTTCAACTAAATCAATATGTCCTAGTTAATTAAGCCAAATAGATACACCATGGTACCTAACTCCATAATCTAGAGGTTTATCCTAGTCATAAGTCACCCACAACCTTGGGTTATTCCCATGTTACCCCAACCTTAGAGGTAGGCCTAAATAACCTCCTCATAAGGTGTAGGTCGGATAGATAATAGTACTGGAAGATGCTTGTGAATATATCATAAAATAATATTTTGTGGACATTGGTGTTTTTAGGTTGAAAATATGAAGGATTAGGAGTGTTGGTTGTAGGGATATCATGTTTTATTTTGTTATTTGGAGCAATTTCTTGAATTTTATGAATAGTGTCATAATTATTGGTAGCACCATCATTAGTTTCATGACATTTCTTGTTTTTAATGAGCATAAAATTGCCTATTGTAGATTTAAATGGTTAAAATTGATGCATGAGAAAGTCCTTCCACTTAGCTTGGTTAAGGGATTCTTTTAAATTTATTGGATAGAGAGTCCTAACCCAATATTATAATTTGGAGTAGAGAGCATTAGTGAATAGGTGGAAGAGGTTATCATCCACCATATTATTCTCACATTTGTTAGATAGTTTAGTCCATAATTTGATGAAGGCTTGTGTCATTTTAGTTTCAATTTGTTTATAATTTATAAAGTGAGCTAAGTTATTCTTAGGAAGATCACTAGTTTTAAATTATTGGACTAGTAACTTAACTAAGTCTTCAAGGCTAGTGATAGAATGAGTTTTTAATTAATTAGACCAATTTAAAATGTATCTAGGGAGTGTTTTAGCTAATATTTTGGTAGAATCAAAGGTATTATGTTTAACAAAATATTTATAATGGTTACCAATTTTATTAAGTGCAATATGGGATCAATGCACCCATTATAGGTGATGGTAGGTATGATACCTCCTATTTAAATATTAACAATTTTAGGTACATGAGGTTCATTTTGTAGAATTTTGATTATTTTATTAATGAGGAGTGGCTGAGGAATAAGGTTACCATTGGGATCCCTAAAGGGGGTGGGTGTATCCAGATTTTATGCTCCACATGAAACTTGTTAAGGTTGGTTTTGAAGGTTATTGAGATGGTTTTTCATATGCATCATTTGATTTACATTATTATTTTGAAAATTATACATTTTATTGAGAATTTTTAATAATATTTGATGATTTTAGGTAATATTTTAACTAGTGTGTGTAACATGTGATGCATTAGTATCAATATTAATGGATTAAGTTTCACTATGAGTAATCTCATGCACTGTACTAGTGGCATGAGAATCATTGATAGTAAAATAATCACTCATATCATGGTGAGGATTGGAATAAAAATATGCACAAGTGGCATGGTTAAGGGGAAGGTTCTTTTGAAGAGGCCCCTAGAAGTTGAATTGACCATGTTAGTAGAGATACATGGCATGGAGTTTGAAGAAGCCATATAATAAGATGACATGGTGTGTGAGGAAGGGAAAATGCTGAGAATCAAATAATGTATTTTCCCTAAATACATGAGATAAGGTATGGGAAGGTGAAAGAGGTTCTACTACTTGAGGACCTATCATAATATTGTAAATGGTTGAAAGGTCTTTTCCTTTATGTTGAGGAAATCTATTTATGAAGAAGACCATTTTAGTTGTGTATTATAAATCATGATAATATTCTAAGGAGAATAAAGGATTAAAAACTAAGGATGAATGGGGAGGAGTCCCATTATTGGTAGTGTGAGTGGAAATATGAACATTACTTACATATAAGGTAGGAGCCACAAGCTATGTCTTGAGACACCTATTAGGATTGGTAAGACTCATCATGTTTTTTTGATTTAACTCTCTATTATCCTAAAATAGGAAATTCATGATGAAGGAAAAAGGCTAAAAAGTTGAAAAAAAGAAGAATCAGTTGATAGGATATAGAATCAAGCTAATTGGTAGTATTTAATAAAATAAGAAATAGAACAAGGGATGAATGGACATAGTCATACAAGTTAACTATGTACTGCTAAACAAAAAATAGAACAAGATTAAAAGAGGACACAACTAGATAGATTAATTATGTACTAAAGGGAAGAAAGATGAATAGTTTATAAGAGACTGTGCTGAGAAAGATGATAGTGTTATGAAAACAAGGAATTTTTTTTCAAGTTAATAGCTAATCAAAATAAAATTAAGTACAAAATAAATTATATCAATGTGATTGATCTAATTATAACACAGCATAAACCTTTTACAAAACCTAACTAATTCAAGTTTTGAAATATAAAATACAATGATCAAAGAGAAAGTAATAAATTAAACATAAATATTAACTAATTGGTCATTTATAAATGTTGTTAAGTTATAATAAATTTTGAAATTAATATGATTGGTAATTGGCTATAAGAAGGAAATAAAAATCAATCTATGGATAATTTTAGGTAGTTTAAGTTGAAAGGGATATCTATTGGCGATGGTAATAGATTGGTATTAGGGACTAACCCCTCACTTCACAATCTTATAATAATAATGGTGTAAAGTTATTTTACAATATATACCATCAACCATTTGTTTATAATTGGCCAAAAAACTAAGTCGCCTTCCCCCTTGGTGATGAAATCCATGTAGCTAGGCCTTGGTGAGAAAAATGTTTAATGTTTTTTATGTAAAGTGATTTGGAAGTGTGTTCAAGAGAGAAAAATAGTGTGAATAAATTTTTAAATTAAAAAACCACCTAATTAATCTATGTTTGTTACTCTAATAATTCAAGCAACTAAAATGAAAAATGAACTAAATACTAGAAAAATAGGTTAATCCCTTTTACTATGAAGAGTAAAAAATTAGTTTAGGTGATACTATATGTAAAAAATATACAAAAAAATTGATAGGGTTTCTATTGTTCTATAGAAATAATATTTAGAAAAACATAGTCAAATAGGTTGACTATGTATTCTATATATAAGATAGGTTACAGAACTGTTTTGAGCTAGCCAACCCTAGTCATTATAGGGTTGTAGTTTTTTAGACTGCAAACTTTGAAAAATAATACTATAAATTAAAAACTTAAATGACAAGACCGAAGTTCCCCAAAGCTCTGACACAACTTGTTAGAATTAAGAGCACACATGATTACCAATGTATAAGCAATTAAACATGCAAAATTACACAGAAGAACAAGTAACTATCAATGAGAAAACACACAGAATGTGAGAGGCAATACACAATTGTATTCAACTCATTATAGAAGGAAATTACAACAAAGAGATCACACTCTTTCTTACACTTTGTGGGCTTACAATAATCCTTCCTCAAGAGTAATCTTCTCTCAATAGGTCACAACACATAGCTAACACAAGCTATTGTTCACCTCATTATACGTCCAGTATAATCGAGTACAAACTAGTACTCTAAGTAGATCTCACCATGATCTTGATCCTTGATGTATTGTTGTCACCTTGGATCTTGTTCCCCCGTTGATCTCCTTTTGACCCTTGTATACACACATCCCTGTAGACCAACCTAATCTTACTTATCACATGTAGATCTCCACCATGATCCTGCAACACCCTGCAGATCAAACCTGATCTTACATACATGGAGAATCCTACTTGATTCTACCATGGGAAGAACTCTCCAAGTTCTACTTGGTTATTCACTTAACAATACATCCCATGAGTCTATTATATAGATCTCATGCATACAATGATTAGACTTGCAGCTCAAGACTTAAACTGGTCTTCATCATGCAAACAACCCATTGACTTAGCTGACTATTTGTCAATAGTAGTTATGGAACCACCACAGGTGACTGACATCGGTCCCTGTCTGATTGGAGGTGACCGACGCTGGTTGATCCCTGTCGATGTCAATTTCCTGCACACTAATCTCGGATCGACGTCGGTTGTGGCCTATCGACACCATCAACTGTCATGCTTAGAAACCTCCATTGTTTGCCTTAAGGTGAAGCTTCTAGCTCCACACCCTAATAATCTCCCACTTGGAGATAAACAGCTGCACCTATACCTATACCAGTACTTTGTCTAATCTGCATCTTGGCTTGTATTCCTCTTCAAGATGAATCTTGAAGACTACCCACCACACTCCTTATGGTGTTAATTCTGTGCCTAAATTTCTTCATTCTTAGCTTACCTTATTCTACCATTGCTATACTCCCACTCAAACAGAAACCCCTGTGAGTAACCTATAATCAAAAAACCACTTCCAAATCTGGGCCATCTGTTAGTCAAACTCACTCTGAGAATGTCTAACCTTGCTCTGATACCAATTGATAGGACCGAAGTTCCCCAAAGCTCTAACACAACTTGTTAGAATTAAGAGCACACATGATTACCAATGTATAAGCAATTAAACATGTGGAATTACATAGAATAACAAGTAACTATCAATGAGAAAACACACAGAATGTGAGAGGCAATACACAATTGTATTCAACTCATTATAGAACAAAATTACAACAAAGAGATCACACTCTTTCTTCCACTTTGTGGGCTTATAATAATCTTCCCTCAAGAGTAATCTTCTCTCAATAGGTCACAACACACAGCTAACACAAGATGTTCACCTCATTGTACGTCTAGTACAATTGAGTACAAACTGGTACTCCAAGTAGATCTCACCATGATCCTACTCCTTGATGTATTGCTGTCACCTTGGATCTTGCTCCCCCACTGATCTCCTTTTGACCCTCACATACACACATCCCTGCAGACCAACCTGATCTTACTTATCACATGTAGATCTCCACCATGATAATGCAACACCTTGCAGATCAAACCTGATCTTACATACATAGAGAATCATACTTGATTCTACCTTGAGAACTCTCCAAGTTCTACTTGGTTCTTCACTTAACAATACAGCCCATGAGTCTATTACATAGATCTCATGCATATAATGATTAGACTTGCGGTTCAAGACTCAAATTGGTCTTCATCATGCAAACAACCCGTTCACTTAATTGACTATTCGTCAACAATAGTTTTGGAACTGCCACAGGCGATCGACATTGGTCCCTGTCTAACTAGAGGTGATCGACGCCAGTCGATCCCTGCTGATGTCAGTTTCCTACACACTGATCTCAGATCGATGTCAGTTGTGGCCTACCGATGCTGGTGACTGTCATGCTTAGAAACCTCCATTGTTTGCCTTAAGGTGAAGCTTTTTGCTCCACACCCTAACAATTTGGAAGTGTGTTCAAGAGATAAAATAGTGTGAATAAATTTTTAAATTAAAAAAACCACCTAATTAATCTATGTTTGTTACTCTAATAATTCAAGCAACTAAAATGAAAAATGAACTAAATACTAGAAAAATAGGTTAATCCCTTTTACTATGAAGAGTAAAAAATTAGTTTAGGTGATACTATATGTAAAAAATATACAAAAAATTTGATAGGGTTTCTATTTTTCTATAGAAATAATATTTAGAAAAACATAGTCAAATAGGTTGACTATGTATTCTATATATAAGATAGGTTATAGAACTATTTTGAGCTAGCCAACCCTAGTCATTATAGGGTTGTAATTTTTTAGACTGCAAACTTTGAAAAATAATACTATAAATTAAAAACTTAAATGACATAGAAAGTAATAATTAAACTTAGTGGTTTTGAAGATGCTTCATTTTCAAGAACAATTTTGTGGTGCTCAAGTTTTATTTTTTTGATTTATATGAAAAGATTCAATTGGATTGATAGATTTTGCAAAACATGTGTGATAAAAAATAAGAATATGTGAATAGAGTTTACTATCTTGACTATGTACTCAAACCTATAAATGAAAAATAATACTATGGAAAGCTGATTGATCTAGTCACCTATATTTTTATAAGCCTTTCACAGACAAAACAAAGTCATTTTGGAGTGACTATGTGTTAAACCTACACACCAACTATTAGAACTATAATTACAAGTCCAATATATTACTAACAAAATATAAATATATAATATTATGATAAAATGAATGCGTGAGATAAAAATTACATGGTTTTAATTCATGTAAAGTTCACCATAATTTATATAAAGGAAAATGAAACTAACTTATTAATCAATCCCATCTTAGAGAAGATAAATCATTATTACACTTTATTTGTTGATACATTAGATATTCAAGGTCAAGACCAAGATGGATTCACTAGACCTAACCAAGGGATCTTGTACTACAATAACATCACTAGAGAGGGTTCCAAAGCCTCTAGTCAATCAATACCATGAAATAACCCTAGCTAGGTCCTATGTTTTCATATTCACTCAAGGTCATGACCAAGATGGATTCACTAGACCTAACCAAGGGATCTTGTACTACAATAACATCACTAGAGAGGGTTCCAAAGCCTCTAGTCAATCAATACCATGAAATAACCCTAGCTAGGTCCTATGTTTTCATATTCACTAAGTAAATGACAAGTAAATTAAAATTTAATCTAGTGATCACCAAAGCTTATGGTATAAACAGGGGCTAATAAAAATAAAAAGTAAACATACATAAAATCTATATACTAAATTCAATGTATAGGAAATCCTCATACATGGGAGAGAAGTACATATGCTAATCTATCTACTTTAACAAATGAGAAACAAAGTTAAGAATACTTACCTTTAA
Source organism: Torreya grandis (assembly GCA_037957365.1). NCBI lineage: Eukaryota > Viridiplantae > Streptophyta > Pinopsida > Cupressales > Taxaceae > Torreya > Torreya grandis. Next base: position 887,670 of record JARHVA010005551.1, read on the forward strand.
ATATGAACCTATTGAGCCTCAGTCTCTGCCTTGACTTGACTAAGGTGCTTCACAAGATATTGAGGTGGTATGTAAGAATAACATTGATAAATCATCTCTAGGCTATATAAATTATCTATGTATCCAAAATCCTTCTCCACAATATAATATTTATATATCCAAAGTATTAAAACCCTAAGGAATTATCCTTAAGTAGAATGGTGGATAAGAAGATGGAAAATACAATATTTTTCTTATTCTCTTCCTTATAAGTGATGGAAATGGATGTGTATATATAGCTAAATTTAACCCTAAAACTTTATGAAATTTTAGCTAATAGGGTTAGCCCAATTTGAATTTGTATTGTTATTTGATAAAATAAGTTAGGTCCTAATCTAGGTCAGCTAAGCCTAACCTAGACCCATAATGTGAAAATATCAATTAGAATACAAGCTCAGCCCAGGTCGACATTGTTTAATAAATGTTAAAAAGGGTTTTAGGATTAGGAAGGGGATAAGTAAGGTTGTGAATTACTTATAGGTTTATGTAAAATAGGAGGCAATGTCTAGGGAAGTGTATAAGATATGGTTATGTATGTATACAGTGGTGTTATAAGGTACAAAAATCCTACAAAGCACCATTGTTCTAACCACACCTTTTTTAGTGCACCCTTCAAGGTCTTCACTCAGAGAGATTGAGACTCGATAGGTTCATACAAGAGAGAAATCATCATTAATAGATAAATTTTGAAAATATTATGTGTATATACTATCCAATCATCACACTAACCTAGAGGTGATGTCATTATAATTAATTATACAAAATATCATGGGTATGTGGATCACTAAGAGCCATCCACATGTCAATATCCTCCTAACTCAGAGGTGACATCATAATAATTAATTGTATGAACAATCTAGGCAAGAAAATCATTGATATCCATCCACATGTCACCATTATACTAACCTAGAGGTGACATCATCAAATTTTATTGTACTGATAATCTTGGGTAAATTTATCACCAAGATCTTTCCAAATTTCACCATCCCACTAACCCACAACCAAAATAACAAGGTAAATTAGGCCATAACTTAGTTATGAGTAGAGTAGTGATATGCAAATATGTGTCCACTTAACCTCATAATCAAAATAACAAATACACAAATTCTAAGCCTAAAATCATGAAAAGGAGACATCCATCATATTAAGATGAATAAGCTTCTAAGAGTGGGTAAAATAAGTCACATGGAAATAAAATCCATGGAAACTGACTTCATTAATTTCAAATAGAAAGAATATACATGAAAGGGAGTGAATACTAAAATTAATTCACATGAATTAGAAAAATAATACATTAAATTATCATGGTAAATATATCAAAATCAATATAGTTCAAATTTGTTGGGTGAATATTTTGTCGTCAACTAACTGATGACAAAATGGGGATATCAGCCACAACATAGGGAGATTTACACCACGAAAAGTATGGGTTTACCAGATCTGGATGAAGTAAATCTCTCCTCTCATCAAGGGGAGGTTCCCTATAAATACTTACGTGCTAGATATATATAATTATTAAGTAGAAAATAACACATGGGGGTGGTATAACAGCATCTACCTCTCTTTTTTTAGAGGTAATGTATAAAGAACAAAAGAGGAAAAATCTAGTCCTAAGCTAACAACACTCCTCTTCTTTTAGGAATGATATTAAATAGAGAGCAAGAAATCACCTGAAGTAACAAAGTCCACAAGAATGCTCATGCAAGCACAAAGTCTTCCATAGCTTCTTTCACCGATTTGAAACAAGTACAATCATAGAGTAAAGTGAAGCACAAAGTCTTCACCTGAAACTACAAAAGATAACAGAATCTCAAAGGTAAAAGTAGCACAAAGTCTATCTTCTACCCTCTAGAAGCGCCCTTAGATAATATAAACACACCCACTTTGCTGATTAAATCAGATGAATAAGATATTACCAGGAAAAAGACATAAGAACTATTTCCCAAATAACACAGACAATCTCAACACAAAGTCTGAAATAACCTGTTTCTCATTCATTCAACAGAATATGATTTACAAATTTAAGCACAAAGTCTCAAAAGTTGCTTCAATTTCAGTAGAGTGTTTGCTATTAATTTCTCCAAGATCATTTATAAATGAGGTCTCCACTATATATAGGGAGAAAATCCTCAAAAATAGAAAATAATAAAATATATAAAATATCTTGGTCAAAGATGACTCATCTTTGAATTTTAGATATTTTTCCAAAAAATTTACATGTAATTACATATTACAAAATTTCATGCATTCTGCACAAAATAGAAATGCATAAGGATATAAGAAGAAAGAAGGAGAGAGAGAGAATCAGTGCGGCCGCCAGGTTCCTTTAGATAAGCATCGTACATGGTAATGGACACTTGAATTTCTATGACGTCTGGCACAACTGCATTCTTGAAGATGACTCTTGCTCTGATCAGCATGTCCTTTAATGCTGTGATGGCTTTAGAGTGGCCAGTTAACCTGGATTTCAAATTCTCCAAAGTTAACTGAGCATCTAGAATGCTGTCCATCGAAGATAATGAGAAGGATTTTTCCTCAAAATTTCTCTAAATCATTTCCTTGAAACTCTGAATCATCTCTTTTGGATTTTGAAGATCAGTGACTCCTTGATCACAACATAGGAGTCCTTACTGGAGATGACACCAACAGACATCAGGGTGCTCTTCTTGAGATTTTTCATTTCTTTCCCTCTACTGAGATCTTTCTCCAAACTATCAGTCTTTATTTTCAGTCTTCTTCATGGTCTTGGACTGCTTCAGAGAAACTTTAGTGACCTGAAAGAACTTCTATCGAAAAGACGTCGATGAAGAGGGACCCTTCATAGAAACTATAGCAAGAACCATGATTGTGCAATCAAAGGAAGAAAGTAGCGATCTGGGAAAATTGCACATTCATTGGTCATGGTTTAAGAAATGCATTTGAAAGGGATGAGATGCAAGCAGGTTGAAAAGTGGAAGAAACAAGGGAGCGGGCATGGAAAATAGGAAGAAGAGACCTTGAGCAGATGTAGTCAGTGACAAAATTACTGCCCACAACATAGGTAGGAGAATGGAGAAAGTGAACATCGTTGACATCAACAAAATTGCCAACCATGGTAGATGAAAACCATCGACGTCAACAAACCTGTCGACCATGGCAGACATATCGGCCGACATTGACAAAATTGGCTCAAATAACCCGTGGTAGTTGGCGGTAAATTTACCACCCACTGCATAGGTAGTGAAAAGGGGATGCAAAACACAGGTAAGGGTGGCAAAATTTGCCATCCTTGTAGGAAAAAGTGTAGGGGCAAAAAATTTAGCCACCTTTACACAAAAAATGAAGAAAAATGCAGAGGCGGTGAAATTTGCCACCCCTACAGGGAAAATGGGAGAAAAGACCAACTCCAAAAGGAGTCTAAGGGAGGAAAAAAATTGGCTAGGATGAGATGGTAACTACATTCTTATTCCAAGGCCAAGGTGAAAATGAATTCAAAATCTATCTCAAAGAATGAATTGAGGGAGATGAAAAAGACAAAATAGACAAGTTTCATAAGGGGTTGTTCCCAAAAATGAGCTACGCTGATTTTGGAAACAACAGCTGGCTCCTATTGGGGAACTGCCTTCTATTACAAAAAGTAATTGAAGGGAGTAGAATCCAGAATCTCCAGTGCCTTAGAAGCATGCCATTGGGCCATGGAGTCAAGCTACTCAAAAAGAAAGGCTTTAAAAAATGAAAATGAAATGAATAAAACAAAGCTAAAGACTATACAAATATACAGGTGAATTTATTTGGTACTTCAAGCATCGAAGCACCTCAGATGCTGCCCCTTTAGAGGCAGTGTTGATGATGCTTTGTCTTGATAAACCAGCAAGAGGCCATTTTCTCTCCAAAATTGATGATGTATAAATGGAAACCTCCACTAGAAAACCAACTTCCTATGCCATCCCTTTAGTTTTCTCCTCTTGCCCCACAGCAAGATTTCTCTTTTGACCTGAAAACCATGAATCTTTGTTTTCTTGGTGAAGAGTTCTTTTTTCTGATCATGATGCATAGTAGCATGGTCATCTACCATAATTGGTTGCTCTTCTAGTTCTATCCAGCACCTAATTTGATTGTCCTCATTTGACACCTGCCACTGATTGGCACTATCAAGTCCACTTGTCATTATTTCAGTTGAACCAATTTTTTGGTTGGCATTCTCAAGGGCTTTAATAGGTTTTTCATGAACATCTTCTATGGTCAAAAGATAATTACCCCTGCCAGAGGACTCAAATAAAATTTGAGCTGCAGGTGATGACATTGGGTGACCACGTACTTTGCCTCTCTCTCAGGGAGCAACCTTTGCATCACGCCTTTCATAGGGATCCTGGCCTCGGATAAGTCCATGCTCAATTCTCCTTTGAAAACCTTGCAAAATTTTTGTCCAAGCAAAATGTCATATGAAGCTGGGATGTCAGCTACTAGAACTGTCATCATGATCCTCTTGTCAAGGAATGCTGCAAATGCAAATTGGGCATCTTTGATTTGCCCCAATAGTGGTACTTGTTTGTTCTCCATGGAGAAACATCTCCCAAAAGTTTTAGTCAATGTGAGACCAAGAGATTCTGCCACTCTAACAGGCATGACCTTGTCAGATGCACCAGAATCGATGATGTAGTTGCTCAGCTTGCGACTGTTTATTAACAGGGAAACATATAAAGGTTCTATTTTCTCAAGAGCAACTGGAGGAGTCACAACAATATTATTTTGGGTGGATACATCCTTTGGGGGATCATGAGTTACCCTCATAATTTCTTGTCTCGTAGGGACGGTTGTACCTTTCACACATTCTGCCAACTTGTCCAACTGTTCAGGATGGGCTTGTAGAAATTCAAATTTAGACATTTGAATTTTAGTCTTTTTGGCATGCTCAATTATGCCAAATGTCTGATTTAGACTAGGGACAGAGGATAGGAGTTCACTCTTTTGGTTTTTGGGATGGGAAGGGCTGGTTTGTGAAGTTGAAGTAGAGGATGTAGGGATGTTTGGGGTATGTACCTTTTCAATAGTCACCAGGTCCTTTGGTTGGAAGGGCAAAGTGGTTCCCCACTTGGCAATTGAAACTACTGGCTGAGGTTGCTCTTCTATCTTCTCTTTATCAGCTTGTTAGGCTGACTATTTTTGGGACTGGGTGAATATGGCATATGATCCCTCAGTTGCATTCCCCTCACTTTTGGGTTCATCTGGATAATTCAGGTAGCCAATGACGGAGTCATTAGCTAATTCTTCTTCTTAATTTTCAAGGAGATTAGCATCATATTGTTTGTCCAACTCAAGTTGGAAAGGGGGAGCGCATTCAATTTCTAGATATCCAACCGCTGAGTTGGTTGGAGGGGCTTCAAGGGTGAGGTTCCTTTGTGGGGGAGGAAGACAATTTTGTTGCCCTTGATTCCTAGCAGCATTGACTTGGTACGCTTGACTCTAAAATGTCCTCCTTGGCCTATCCTGATTAGGAGAAGTAGACATAACTTGGGCCATCTATCTTCTGAGAGCTAGCATTTCATTCGCTAACTTTTGTACCATAGGATCTGTAGTAGCTGTAGAAGGGCTTTTAGCAGATGAAGGGAATTTATTTTTACTTTGGTCTTTTCTAATCTTACCTACCAGGATAAGATCATCCTCAATATCAGTAGCCAAATTTTGAGCCAATGCTAGATCCATAGGGCCAGCTCACCTTAATATGAAACTTACTTCAGGAAGCTGTGAGTTGATGAAAAAGCATTTGAGATTTTCCAGCGTGGGCTGAGCCACAGTCAGAATTCGATTCCTTAACTTGTTGAATTTGGCTATGAAATCCATCATGGGTTCCTGGGATTCTTTTTTCATCTGTGTTAGCTGAGCTAACAAAGCATGTGCATCTTTAGCGGGTTTAAATCTAGCTTCAAATTTGGACTTGAGCGTATCCCAGCTTGTTACTGATCCAGCCTGCAAGTGATAGAACTAGTCTGCAGCAGCACCTTGCAAAGTCTCTACAAAAATTCTAACTGCTACATCTTCAAATTCCACGCCAATCATGCCACATGCTATGGAGAAAGCAGCAATATGCTCATCGGGATGAACCTTTCCATCACCAAAAAACTTAGGAAAATTTTTCCTAGAACTATGAGGTAGTTCATGCAGAGGTGGGGTCAAGTTAAGAGGGCCGAAGGAATTACCCCACAGGTCTTGAGCCATTATGATAAGAGGATGAAAAGGTGGGATAAAAAACCTTGGTGGAGTGTTTATAGGTAGGTGGTGATTAACAGTGGGAAAAGGAGTTCTACCTTGTGTTGGTGACCTAACAAGGCTAGAAGGAAACTCCTAGACCATTGAAGAGAAGCTGATGGAGGAAACAGATCAAAATTACTCTGTTGCACCAACTCAAACACAAGGTCAACAACACCCTTAGATCTCTGGCTTCTTGTGTAGCATGGAGTTCCCAGATTTTAAAATGGAAAAGGGATCGAAACTGCTTCAAGTTGAAGTTTGAGGCTTCAAAATGCACATCCTTCCCAATGGCTATGGTTTTGCAGACCAGATAATGTAACAGAGATGGAGGGATATGGTAAGGCTATAATGATAATGGGTAAGACATGGAATAGAGTCACCAGACTATGTAATGGATAAGGATAGGGACTACTTCAATCTGAAACTTGAGGTTTTAGATTGCACATCTGAATCCCCAGCGGAGTCACCAAAAACTGTTGGGTGAATATTTTGTCGTCAACTAACTGATGACAAAATGGGGATATCAGCCACATCATAGGGATATTTACACCATGAAAAGTATGGGTTTACTAGATCTGGATGAAGTAAATCTCTCCTCTCATTAAGGGGAGGTTCCCTATAAATACTTATGTGCTAGATATATATAATTATTAAGTAGAAAATAACACATGGGGGTGGTATAATAACATCTACCTCTCTTTTTTTAGAGGTAATGTATAAAGAACAAAAGAGGGAAAATATGGTCCTAAGCTAACAACACTCCTCTTCTTTCAGGAATGATATTAAATAGAGAGCAAGAAATCACCTGAAGTAACAAAGTCCACAAGAACGCTCATGCAAGAAAAAAGTCTTTCGTAGCTTCTTTCACCAATTTGAAACAAGTACAACTATAGAGTAAAGTGAAGCACAAAGTCTTCACCTGAAACTACAAAAGATAACAAAATCTCAAAGGTAAAAGTAGCATAAAGTCTATCTTCTACCCTCTAGAAGTGCCCTTAGATAATATAAACACACCCACTTTGCTGATTAAATCAGATGAATAAGATATTATCAAGAAAAAGACATAAGAACTATTTCCCAAATAACATAGACAATCTCAACACAAAGTCTGAAGTAACCTATTTCTCATTCATTCAACAGAATATGATTTACAAATTTGAGCACAAAGTCTCAAAAGTTGCTTCAATTTCAGTAGAGTGTTTGCTATTAATTTCTCCAAGATCATTTACAAATGAGGTCTCCACTATATATAGGGAGAAAATCCTCAAAAATATAAAATAATAAAATATATAAAATATCTTGGTCAAAGATGACTCATCTTTGACTTTTAGATATTTTTCCAAAAAAATTACATGTAATTACATATTACAAAATTTCATGCATTCTGCACAAAATAGAAATGCATAAGGATAGAAGAAGAAAGAAGGAGAGAGAGAGAATCAGTGTGGCCACCAGGTTTCTTCAGATAAGCATCATACATGGCAATGGATGCTTGAATTTCTATGACGTCTGGCCTAGCTGCATTCTTGAAGATGACTTGCTCTGATCAGCGCATCCTTCAATGCTATGATGGCTTTAGAGTGGCTAGTTAACCTGGATTTCAAATTCTCCAAAGTTAACTAAGCATCCAGAATGTTGTCCACTGAAGACAATGAGAAGGATTTTTCCTCAAAATTTCTCTGAATCATTTCCTTGAAACTCTGAATCATCTCTTCTGGATTCTGAAGATCAGTGACTCCTTGATCACAACATAGGAGTCCTTACTGGAGATGACACCAACAGACATCAGGGTGCTCTTCTTGAGATTTTTCATTTCTTTCCCTCTGTCGAGATCTTTCTCCAAACTGTCAGTCTTTATTTTCAGTCTTCTTCATGGTCTTGGACTACTTCAGAGAAACTTCAGTGACCTGAAAGAACTTCTACTGAAAAGATGTTGATGAAGAGGGACCCTTCACAGAAATTGCAGCAGGAACCATGATTGTGCAATTAGAGGAAGAAAGTAGCGATCTAGGAGAACTACACATTCGCTGGTCATGGTTCAAGAAATGTGTTTGAAAGGGATGAGACACAAGTAGGTTGAAAAGTGGAAGAAATAGGGGAGCGAGCACAAAAAATAGGAAGAAGAGACCTTGAGCAAATGCAGTCAGTGGCAAAATTGCCACCCACAACTTAGGCGGGAGAATGGAGATGGTGAACACGACCGACGTCGGTAAAATTGCCGACCACAACAGACAAAAACCACCAACGTCGGCAAACCTACCAACCACGGCAAACATATCGGCCGACGTCGGCAAAAGTGGGTCAAACAGCCCACGGTAGTCGGTGGCAAATTTACCGCCCACTGCATAGGTGGCAAAAAGGGGATGCAGAACACAGGTAAGGGCGGCAAAATTTGCCGTCCTTACAGGAAAAAGTGTAGGGGCAGCAAATTTAGCCGCCCTTACATAAAAAATGAAGAAAAATGTAAAGGTAGTGAAATTTTCCACCCCTACAGGGAAAATGGGATAAAAGACCAACTCCAGAAGGAGTCTAGGGGAGAAAAAAATTGGCTGGGATGAGATGGTAACTACATTCTTATTCCAAGGCCAAGGCGAAAATGAATTTGAAATCTATCTCAAAGAACAAACTGAGGGAGACGAAAAAGATGAAACAGACAAGTTTTGTAGGGGGTTGTTCCCAAAAATGAGCTATGCTAATTTTGGAAACAACAAAATTAACCCATTCAATCTAATCACATTGACTTCTAGATATCAAGTTCACATTGTGAATTCAGATCTTGAGTGCAAAATGCAAATCCATAACTCTATTATGACTAAAATTTTTAGACTTTTTAGAGCACATAAATTTTTAAACTAGAGTTTTAATGGATTCCTTATCTCACACTCCAACTCCTTATGAATATTTTATTGTAAAGACAACTAAATACATTAATACAACATTTAATTCAACATCTCTCAATCTTGATTTCAAGCATTAATCTACTATTTGGGATGAGGTCAATTTAGTTAAGCCATACAAGGTTAAAGACAAAATTTCAATTTTCACATGGAGGTAAAAGGATGGCTTGATGGAAATAAATTTGGTTAGCCTCCACATGTTGCACTTAAACTAGAGGTAATGCCATGCATTGACTTTTTATTTGATTTATTTGTGAATGGCAAAGTCTCTAGGAAAATATTACACTTTAGGCTAAGTAAAACACCAACATAGTACATAAGTGGGAATAATTTTGAAAGTTATTATGGAATCCTTATTATTGAAATGATTTATATGTAAGATATGGTGAATTCATGGCTCCTTGCCAATAACATCAGCAAGAAGTTATAAGATTGGGATGGCAACCTAAGCATATTTGTAGTTCAAGGCCCTATGTTAGCTATCCCCATTATTATCTTTAGACCAAGGGTGAAAATTTCCATGTCCCTACTATTGACCAACTTCTATTCTTAGACCTAGAAAAAATTCAATCTAATGCCTAGAGGTTCTAACCTATTATTAGTATCATAATTCCATCTTGTCCTTGTGAGTTGTGAGAGTTTTTCAAACAATCAATGGTCTTATCATGATACTAATTTGCCTTATCTATATTTATATCTCCTTTCAATCTTAATTTAAGTATTATCATGATGATAAAATATGCTTAGATGGTCCATAGTTACATTGATAGAGCTTTAACAATTTAAAATTCCATGATGAAGGCAAATGGAGAAGGTAGTTTAGGGACAATTCATGAACACACGTAATCTATCTAACACCATGAGGTATGTTATCATTTAATTTTCAATAAGATTTTTGGAAGTGTATTAGGATTCATTTAAGGTCTCTCATAGGTAATAAAGGTCCTTTATATGAAATTGATATAATAATTCAATTGATATACATTTTTAAAGCCATATATGTGTGCAAAGTCAATGTTTTTGGGTCATAATGAGACCTAATCTAGCCTTAATAGACCACTAAGTCACCCCAAATGCCTCTAATGGACCTCATCAAGCCATCACTAGACTATTTCATACCTTATTGAATCCATTACCATCATGGTCAATGCTTAATTCCTACCAAATAGGCCCCAAATGTGCTAATAGTGACTTTTTAACTCCCTCAATTTGTACCATTAGGTTCAAAAGTGTCATGTGACTCTTATTTCCCCTATAAAACACCTACTAGTGATGATTTAGGTCTGAATCAAGAATAAATGTAGAGAAAATGGTAGCTTGTAGAGGTTTCTTAAGCACTATGGATCCATATAGTATGGACTAGCTCAAGTGGAATCACAATTTTGCAAAGGGAGGTCAGAAATGTTAAATAGATAAGAGAGTAGAGTTTTTAAATGCCATAAAATCTCAAAACCATCTCATCTCTCCCTTGAGCTCATTGGCAAACTCAAATATCTCCTTAGATTCATATATGTACTATATGAAGGAAAGAGAATGGGAGACCAAGCTCATAACTAGATAAAGTACTTCTACCTATAGGCATGCATCTAGGGATTGGTCTCATAATCTATATGAACATTCCTTAAGAAGTTAAGGAATTTGTATTCCCTTCTCATCTTCATAGGCCAAGTTAGGCTGAATGGTTTTTAGGAATTTGTGACTTGTCTACTTAAACTAGTGATGAATGTTATTTCATTGGGTCCTAAAGGATCCTTCCATAGCATTTTTAGAACTTGAATCACAAGTGTGAACTCATATCACTAGTAGACCTTTATGACTAGATCCTATGTGTAATATATAGACAAGTTTGTGCAATAGAGAGAGGTTTGATGTCTTCATCAAAAGTTTTTAAGGATATTGAAGAGTTGATAGAGCGTTTCAAGTTTTCAAATGCATTTTTATTAGGTTGGAGCTCTAATGACCATCTCTCACCCTATAATATCTCAAAGATAAATACATTATGCATAATTCTAAACAACTATATGATGAACATTGTATGTAGCTCAATGGTACCTATAAAACCTTAAATATAACTCAAAAACATGTAACAGGGCATTGGAGTCATGGTGGAGTGTCATCATGTCCTTAAAATCAACTCTCCCAGCCTTCATGGTGGCCTCATAGACCTAGAAACCATCTCCCTTGTCTGTAAATCCACACAATCACTTTTAGCAAGGTTTAAGGTCTTGTTGTCACTTGAATTTACACCACTCGAGAAGATGTATCATCTCTCCTCATCCAAGTGGCATAATTGAAACACCTCTAGGATATGGGTAGCCTAAGAATGAGGTTAATCTCTAAATAGGTTTAGATCCCTTGATGTACCACTTTTAGATCACTACTACACCTATGCTTGCAAGGAAAAGGGAGAAAAAAATGAAATTAAACTATCCTAAATGTAGTGATACACCAAACTAATTGATAACTACCAACCAACTTCATGTCACACATGAGACCAAAATACTAACTAAGCATAGACTTATCTAATCTGAATCTTCTCACATTAGTATATCATTACAAGGTTATGATGAATTTTTAGGCGAGGAGGACTAGACAAGAGGGCTAGAATTGAACTATTGAATAGACTAACTCATTTAGCCATGACACTTTATAGAAAACACAACATGAAATACAAGGAGAAGATTTCAAGCTGAAAATAGGTGAGATAATGAGACAAAAATGTTAAAGAAACAATCGTAATCACTAAGCAAAATCAATCATTCAAGTGAACACACTATGAATAGTTATATAAGAGGTAAAATTGGTAGTCTTTATTGATCTATGTTATGAAATTGAGCAAGTCTTCACCATACTCAGGTGGATCATCCAAGCCTAAGGATATCCTAAATTTCTTAAAAACTTCATCCACTATTCAAATAACATCAATAACTCAAGAAGAAACTACTGATATTAACATCCTAAGTTGGAATAAGGTAGTGGAACCATGGGAAAATAAAGGGGGATAAAGTAATGGACCAAGAGCTAATTAATCTTACAAGAAGATTTATAAAGTTAGAACACACCTAGACAAACATGGAAAATAAAGCATAGAAGGGAGAAGCCTAACAAGGAAGTCTAAACCCTTAAGGTTATATATAGACCTATAAGGAATGGTTAGGAATAGAATCAAAATTGTAGGTCAATTCAAATTCTAACTACATGAGGGAATTCCAATGGATTGTAGCATGTTTTTAAGGTCATTTCATACATGTTCAAGATTTCTTCTTATAGAGAAAACATAAGGAATCCATTTTTGAGCTTATAAACAACTCAAGGGTATATAAAATGAAGGTTAAAACTTGAAAGGGTAACTTGAAATTCTCACATCTCCTTTGACACTTTGGATGGATATCTAAGAGGTCTAGAGGGGTTGATAGGGGTCTTTAACATAAATCCTTCAAAATTTGTTGGTAGTTCTAACATGACCTAAAACCCTTGCAAACCTTTGGAAATTACTCGACTAACAAAATAAGGATGGAGAGTTATCCAAATGAGTCAAATGAACATGAAAGTGTATGAAGGTTAAAAATTACTCTTCAAGACTCCTCATCAACTTTTATGCTACCCTACCTATATAGATATGGTATGGAATTACTTTATTTGACTATTTTGTGCATTGTGTACATTATAGAGACTTTCAACAGATGAAATAAACTTTCAGAGAAATTTATAGACTTTTAATAACTCGTTATTACCATTTCATGATTTAGAAAAACTTGTAAGTGCCTCAATAAGAGCTCTCATCTTAACCAGTCAGAGTTGGCATAATGAACATGATAGTGAGAAGGGTGAAAATGTCAACTGGAAGAATATTTAAAGTGAACCTAATAAATATAAGTCCATGGATGGAATTAAAACATGTATTTAACCCCCTTGTAAATATTTTCATGAGAAACTGAAGCCATTTTGGGATCCAAGTGTGCAAGGTGTTTGAAAAAGGGAGTTTCTTTGATTATAGGTAGTGATGGCTAACTTTTAGAGTAATCCAAGTGATTAAGAATGTAACCAATGCATGTAAAAACATGTCCATAACACCTCCCTCTTATTTTAATAATTATATCTATCTCTAGTTAGTTTTTGGATGTTCCAATAGAGCTAAATGATGAAGGTAGTTTTATGGTGCAGAATAAGGAGTTTCATGCCACATTTCATGAGTTTCATAGTTTGGAGAGACATTTTTATTATCAGACCTTGTATTTAATTTATATTTATTCTATTCTCATTCACATGTAAATCCTTTTATCATATTGACACTTCTTCTTTTTCCCTTTAGACTTCCCTTTTCTCATTTTTCTCTCAAATGCTATAATTAATGACTTTTTGAGCTCTTTGGGATAGCCTCCATTGATAAATGGTGAAACCCTAGATATTTTTGTATTTTAATTTCTCTTGAAGCAATAATAAAGTAAATTTTCATACTTAAATTATACATTATTGAGTTTTTTTTCAATGTTGTTGATCTTATCTATTAAAAGATAGTCTTTTCTAGCATGTTATCTTTGATTGTCCACCAAGTGTGTAGAAGAGTAATTGTTATAGGCCTTTGTTAGAGGTATTTCTTAGTGTATGATAATTTTAGAAGTGTTTTATGATATTATTCTCAAAATGATAATTATTATCCATCCTAAGCATCAATATACCTCTTGAACCTAGCATATGAAGCATTGATGTAACAATTTGTCTTGAGTTGTTAGTTATGTGTGAAAGAGGCTTTGATTTTCTCTAAGTAGTATAAATTCAATCAATAAGAGGAAAATCATTATTGGTGAATCACCTTTTATATTTTATATTTTTTATTATTAACCCTTATCATGTAAATTTTATAAGTAAAGAAGTGTTCAAAGAGTGCATCAAGGGAACTAGCCCTTCCAGATATTCATATCAACTATTGGTCACCCACAACTTATGAGATGTTCCCATTATGCTACTTGGATGAGGAGACATGAGACATATCATCAAGGGGTGAAAACACAAGTGATAATAGTTTTTGGCATACTATGTAGGATTGATTATCTAAGAAGTTGAAATGTTTTTGGTTTTGTCTTTCAACACATCATCCTTCAGAGGTATCTATATAATCATCAATGTTGACTCTAAAGTTACATCAGCTAGTCAAGCATCCCAAATTTTCCTTTTGAAAATTATTAGTAATTTTTCTTTGTGTTTTTGATTTCCAATGAACTTCCATTGCTAGTTTTGGTGTTGACTATTATTTTACACAAGTTGAAGAGATATCTCAAACTTATGGCATTCCCTATCAGCCTTTGCATAATTCTTATCATACTTCTTGTGATACTTACTAGATTCAATATGACCCTTATCAACCTTGTCATTAGATGTATCAGTCTATAACCATCCTTCTCAATATATTTCTCCTTTAAGTTAACTTGGTTACTTCTCAAATCAGTCCATTTCAACTTTTGAGTAAACTCTCTTGGGTTATGAGAGGTACATGATGGATCTTGACATACAAAGGGAACATGGTCAAGATGTTCCTAGTAATCTCATTCATAATGTGAAATATGCATTTGATATAGTTAAAAGAGAGTGGGTACCTATTGAAAGAATAAGTTGGCAAAGGATCATAAGTGAGATGTTAGATGTGAGTTGCCTAGTTTCATCCTTAAAAGATAAGATAAGAATTCATGATGAATAGCCTCACCAAATCTATCAGCCCTCATATCCACCTCCCTAATATTTCTATTAGTTCTACTTGACCCCTACTCATGAAATAACTCAAGCTTATCAAAGTCATATTTTTCCCAATCAACTGAAAGAGAGAGTTAGAAAGATAAACTTTGTTTTTGAAGTAAACCTTGATAGGTAGATTGAGTTATCCAATAAATAGATGAATCAGTCCATCTCATTAGCAAAAGAAGTGGAATCTAAGACCTCATTACCATTTCCCATTACATCCCCACTTCAAGAAGATACTTCTAGATATGAAATACCAAGTTGGAGACAAGGTGGAGAATACAATCCTAAGGAGATCCCAAGTTTCTTTAATACTTCATCCGCTCTTTAAATTGCATCAATACCTCAAGAAGAGACTCCTAATCCTAACATCCTAAGTTAGAATAAGGTAGTGGAATCTTGGGAAAAGAAAGGGGGATAAAGGAATGTACCAAGAAATAGGCGAATACTTTAATAAGGTGTATAAATTTGGAACACACATAGACAAACATGAAAAACCAAGAACATAAGGGAGAAGCCTAACAAGGAAGTCTAAACCCTCAAGGTTGTAGATAGGCCTATTAGGTATGGTTAGGCCTATAATCTGAATGTTAGGTCAAATTAAACTCTAACCATAGGATGGAATTCCAATGGATTTTAACATGTTTTTAGGGTCATTTTATATGTGTTCAAGATTTAACCTTGTAGATAAATTATAAGGAATCCCTTTTTGATCTTGATAGGGTAACTTGAGATGCTCACATATCCTTTGAAATTTTGAATGAAGATCCAAGAGGTTTTGAGGGGTTAACAGGGGTCTTGAACATCACTCTTATGGGATTTTTTGGTAGTTATAACATCCTATCTTTATGAATGAAGCTTAATATCTTAAAGGACCAAAAACCCTTGAAAACCCTTAGAAATGACCTGACTAAGAAAATAAGGATGGAGAGATATCCAAATTGGATTAAATGACAATTAAAGTGGATGGAGGTTGTATATGACTCTTAAAGGCTCCTCTTCATCACTTTTTTTCTACCCTACCTCTACAAATAGGGTACAAAATTGCTTTTTTTGACTATTTTGTATATTATGCATGTTAAAAATAATTTAAAGAGATGAAATAAAATTTAGGATGAATTTATATACTTTTAATAACTCAATATGACCATTTTATGATTTATAAAGACTCCTAAGTTCCTTAATAAAAGTTCTCATCTCAACCAGTCAGAGCTAGCATAGTGAACATGATAGTAAGAAGGGTGAAAATTTCAAGTGGAAGCATATTTAAAGTATACCTAATAAATATAAGGAAATTAATGTCCTTAAAACATGTATTTATCACCCTTTATGGATTTTCATGAGAAACTAAATCCATTTTGGGAGTCAAGTGTGCAAAGTGTTTGAAAAAGGGAGTTTCTTTGACTTCAGGCAGTGATAGCTCAATTTTAGAGGAATCTAGGTTATTATAAATGCATCTAATACATGTAAAAATATTCACATAACCCCTTACTCTCATTTAAATAATTATATTTTTCCCTAGTTAGTTTTAGGATGTTCTAATAGAGCTAAATGATGAAGGCAATTTTTTGGTGCATAATAAGAGTTTCATGCCACATTTCATGAGTTGGATAGTTTGGAGAGCCATTTCTCTTATTATACCTTGAGTTTCCTATCTATTTATTCTCTTCTCATTCACATGTAACTCTTTTTTCTCATTTTAACACCTATTTTTTTTCCCTTTGGACTTCTTTTTTCTCACTTCTCTCTCAAATGCTTTAAGCAGTGACTTTTTGAGCTCTTTGGGGGTAGCCTCCATTAATTAATGATGAAACCCTAGCCATTTTTGTATTTTAATGTATCTTTAAGCAATAATAAATTTAATTTTACTACTTACATGCTACATAATTGAGTCTTGTTGCAATCTTGTTGATCTTGTCTAGTAAAAGATAGTTTTTTCTAGCATGTTGTCTTTGATTGTCCACCAGGTTTGGAGAAGAGTAATTGTTACATGTATTTATTAGTGTATGATAATTTCATAATTATTTTATGATTTTATTCACCAAAGGATCATCATTATCCATCCTAATCATCAATAAACCTCTTGAACCTAGCATATGATGCATTGATGTAACAATCTATTTTGAGTTGTGAGTTGTGTGTGAAAGAAGCTTTGATTTGATCTAAGTAGTATAATCTAAGTTAATATAAGGAAAATAATTAATCATGGATCACCTTTTAACTTTTTAAGTTTTTTCTTCTTAACCCTTTTCATGAAAATTTGATAAGTAAAGAAGTGTTCAAAGAGTGCATCAAGGGAATCATCCCTTCTAGAGATTCATCTCACCTATTGGTTACCCATAGCTTGTGAGATTTTCCCACTGTGCCACTTGTATGAGGAAAAATGAGACATCTCCTCAAGGGGTGAAAATATAAGTGATAATAGGTCTTTTGAAAAATTTAAGGTTTTTCTATGTTTCTAAGGTTTTACTTTAACAGTTGTATATGCTTCATCTCTATCTTTAAATTGAAATATTTTATTATGTATAAAGGGTTTAAAAGATTCATGTATTTGGGTTTATAAAATTTCTCACCCTCCATTCTAAATAAATTTCATACTCTTGTCATTTCACTATGTTATCACTACCAATCACACTATGTTACCCTTATTTTCATGTCCTATACTCCATATATATCAATTGCCACCCTCCTCCATTAATACACCCTTCACTCAAAGTATAAATCATGAAATAAACCTCCATACTCCATTGGAACCATAAAAATCAATTAAACCACAATATTTTAGACCCATATGGTCACAAAATGAGTTAAAGAAGCAAATAAATACCAACAACCAGCCCTTTTAGGCCTAATATAATAGGGTCTCCCAAAAAGGCACTATGTATGTAATTTAAAAACATGGATATTGATTTATACATGAAAATATATGAATTAAAGGAGATAAGTCGAGATATGAAGGTGTCATTATGGTTTGAGAATTTATTGATCACTTTTCCCTTATACAAGTATGATATTCATACCCTATAGATAAAGAGCATGTATGAGTGTAGACCTACAATGGAGTTAATGCATGTGAAGAGCCATAAATTTATTTTGGTAAGATGGAAATGTTTAATAATAATAAATACAAAGGTTCATACTACTAAAAATGGTAACACTTGATTGTTATCACCACTAAAAAGGCAAAGTAACACATAAACATGATTGAAACCACACAGGCATATGTAGACTTGAGCCCTAAGCTTGAAAAGAGTAAGATATACAAATAAATTATAATTGGAAAACCATCATATAATAATTATAATGTCATTAAAAACATGATGTACACCTATTTGATCATAAAGACCTCATGATATAATGATGAAGGCACATAGTCAATAGTTAGTTTACTACCAGTCTAAGCCAAAATGGTGGTTTAAGGCCTTTATAGGCATAGAAAAGTCTTCAAAAATTTATGAATGGTAATTATGACCCAATAAAATTAAAAATATATATTAGGGTATAAAAATAATGGTTATAGCCATTTTTTTAATCTTATACCAAGCCATGTCTATTATAATTATTCTATAGGTTGAAAGGTGCATCCATGCCATATAGGGTATACAAGTAGTTTTGGATCCATAATAGGTTTTGTTTAAATTAATAATGATGGTTAATGTTTCACAAATATCCTATTTTTTTTTTAAATTCAAATATATATTTAAGAGCCTTAGAGATAAGCTAATATAGCCAAAAACTCAAGCTTGCTCATAAACCCTAGTCTCATCTTAAGATACCTCCAAGCCTTTGCAACAAGTTGGATGGTTAGGATGAGGTGTATTAATATGTTTTAGACATAATAAGGATTTTTAAAGTGCATGTAAGTGAATAATATGGTTTAGGTGCCTTCAAACACTACTTGAGCCAATCAACCTACACATAGTAAATTTAAAGTCCATTTTCAAATGCTCATCCACTCCACCACATGAAAGTTCAGATCCAAATATCCTTAGTAATTTTAATTCTCCATATGTACCAAACATTAATGAATTATTGGTTAGAAATTAGGATCTAACCTTTATTAATGAACCTTAATAAAATAAACACTCAGAATGGTTTGTAAATAACCCTAATGTCATCATTCAATGTTCCTATCTCTACACATCCTTTGCATGGGAACCTATCCCATTAATTGAAGATGAGGAGGTTAGTCCCCTTTAGATTCATGGAATTTGATCCTATTTTGGACATCCATACTCTATTAACCATCATTAAGATGTTGGACATCTCAAACCCTGCATAAACCCCAAATGTGACCCAATGGTGGATTTTGGCCTCAAACCCCATATAGATGAGATAGTTTGAACATGAAATGAACTTTAAGGTCTCCTAATATCCCTTGAGTATCATAATGACTCACTGGTTGGAATTTTTAGGATTCAAACTATACAAAATAGGCCTAGAAGTTCTAGTTTGAGCTCAAAATAAAATATATTGGGATTATTTATCTGCATAGTGAAGTTAGGGAGGAAGAATTAGTCCTATATAATTTGATTAAATACTCTAATAACCACCAAAGTTACTTCTATAATTTTTTCATCAAGCAAAAAAGTATAGGTGTTGGAATATATGGCTTTATTCATCCAAAAGGGGTCAAATGATATAATAAAGTCAATGAAGAAACTTATTTAGGTATATAAGGTGATTTTTAGGTAATATGTGATGTAATAGTTCCTTTTAATTGGATGGTTTAGGCCAATTTTCATGACTCAAGTTTGTAGATAGATCAATCAACAACCTCCACTATGACTATGCCATCAAAAAGTGAATCAAAAAATAATTTGGGAAGTATGAATGTTTATAACCCAAATTTTGAAGGCCATAATAGTGTTTAAAATCCATTTGAATAATTTGGAATCTACGAAAATCCCTATAGCTAGTCATTTTGCCTATAGATATCCTAAGCTTGCTCAAAAGGCATGTTTCTCCCGTAAAAAGCATCTTTAAATGCCCATCATAGCTTATATGCTATGTATGGGGAGTCCAAAATTTTGGATAATATGGGGAGGTCCATTGAATTTAATTTGGCATAATTGGTTTAGAGATCCAAGTTATGATCTCTATGAACCATCCATAAGACCCCCAAACACTCTTAAACCTCTTTTAAACCCTAATCATGACTTGACTAGAGAGATTTAATGAAAAATGAATTTAAATTCTTAGTAATTACTTACATAACACTTAGATCATGTTTCCATCTTAGAGAGGCTCATGTCCATAGATTTTGATGGTATATAAACTATACAGTCACTCCCTAAAAATGCATGCTTATAGGGTTTTGGGCGTAATATGTATTATAGAGCCTAAATATAAGTTATAAACTATGTAAAGGGTAGTTTTAATACTTATTATACTCATTAAATGATAATATGATCCATGCAAGTGCCTAGAAATACCTATGTTATATCTTTCTAAATTACAAGTCTATGAAGTAGTTCAAGTGGCCTAGTCATGCAAAGCTAATATGTTTGTAGGTGAATAACACTTGATATATCTCAATTATAATGTATAGCGGTTAATAAAAATATTATCTAAGTCTTATCATCTAATTTTGTATCCTATTTCAACCATTTGATCATTCAAGTAATGAATATGAGTATAAATTTGAAGGACAAGTAAATGGGTCTACTTATCTTGTAAGTAGAAGAGTCTAGTAGGAAAATAATGGCATGGTAGCATTGATTAACCATATTGAATCATTGTTAACTATCATCCAAGTGATTATTTCCTAAAATGAAGGCCATTATGATAATTTTGAATCAATGTCAAGGACCATTTTGCGTGTACATTGAAGAAGAGGCTACTCAATGCCTCTAGGAGGCCTATCCACACTCCATTTACATTGTGTAACTACCATTGGAGGGAATATTTGGATATTTTAATCATGTTTAAGTCCTATATAAAGTCAAACTTGGGAGTTACATCCTCCATATTTTTCCAAAATGCCAATGTGGACTCAATGATAGTATGTCAATGCTTGAGGATGAGGAATATGGCTATTTTAACTGCTATACACCACCTTAACCTCATTCATGTCTTTTCACAAACTTGGAATATTCTCTCTTCTCATTCAAACTTTCTATTTAAATAGGAATTGAGCTTTTTATTTTAAATCCCTCAGCTGGGTGTAGCAAAGCTCTACTAAAACTATCTTGTACTCATTTGAATCAATAAGAGAATACTTTTAGATTTTTTTAAAATGTTAGTGTGTCCCATGAAATTTATATTTGTATAATTTATGAATTATGTGTTGATTTTAGGTCCTTTAATACACCTAAATTTAATTTATTAATCTAGTACAAGTTTTATGAATTTTTAGCAAGTAGGAGTTTTCTTGAAGTGTCATAAGTCAATAATATCTTGTGTAGATGAAGGCCTTTGTCCTTCAAGTTTAAATATCCTACTAAACATCCATATGAAACTTTCATTCATATAACACCATCAATAAGTGTGATCATTTGTAATCTCCATTAGGTTAATTTGTGGTTCTAAAGGAAATGACTAATAGTGGATATCTAATCAATTGGTGCATAACCACTTAGAGTAGGTTATTTCATTAGTTTTCATCTCTTTTTAATTTTTATTGTGATAATATTATGTCTTAGAGAAATTTGAATTTAAAAATAAGGGGATATATTCCCATAAAATATAGAGGTTTGACATGCATATTAGGTAGCCCATATCTTATAGGTCACTTTAATGTTGGTCTAGGTTTGAGGTAGACATGAATAATTATTTCCTAAGCAAGGGTGAAACCTAGATACCTAAAATTTCTAGCACTCCCAATAGTACTAGCTATCAAGTACCTTAGATACCTACTTTGACAAGTTTGACAATGTCATAAGACATTTGGAGGATTAAGAACACTCAGTAGTGATTGGAAGGTAGTTTCATGAAAAAGGTTTCCATTTGGTTAGCTAAAAAAGTTAAGTAGATTGAATTTGTTGAGATATATTTATATATTTAAAGGATAAAGAGGGTTAATATATTTAAGTCAAACTTTGCACCCCCCAATTCTCCCAATTCTTTTAATTCTACTAATTTTATCCATACACAGCCTGCTACAACTCCCTTAATTCTAATGGAAAGGCCTAGATTGCAATAATTTGTACCATTAAATGGTTTAATACATTTAAACCTCAAGAAATTTTATGATATCCCATTTTTTTCCTTGAAAATTTTACCATAATTCATAGGGAAAAACTCCACCACTCATATCAAACACATAGTTGATATAACAAACCTATATTTAATACATAACATCACACAATAAAATTTAGCCATGAGGCTCATATCAACATATTTAAGAGGAAAATATATTTAGTGGTATATATGTCTTACTCCTTCCTCCGCCAACACTTGGGATGATTTTTTTGAGTGCATTTGTAAACACTTTGAAAACAAAAGTGATCATGTATCACTAGTTGGGCAACTCACCTCAATTAAGAACATGCCCTTGGAATCTATGGTTGATTTTAACTATATATTTCAGAATACATGGGATAGGATCCATTTAATTATCAATCCTACACCCAACTATGCCTTTCTATATTACCTAAGAACCCTAAATTCTGATGTTGTTTGAATGATGCAATCCATGGGTGGGAATATATTACTAGAGGCATATGAAATATCCATAAGAGTAGAGAATTCATTTATATGAGAAGGAAAGTTGAATCCTAGACCCCTCATGCCCTTATTTCCTAATATCTAACCTACTACCCCAACCATTATTCCATTGCTAAGTATATAGGCTTGGAAATATTTAAGGTTTACTAAAAGCATAAAACAACAAATTTGTAGCCTTAGAGAGGAAACAACATACTTCTTATAGACCCTATCAAACCTGCTATCAAGATATCTATCTATATTATTCCTATAATATACCACTTATCCACCCAACCAACAAGCCCAAGTCAAATCACACATGAAAAACCATACAATAGTTATAACCCCAATATTATAAGCAACTCAAGGGAATTGGTGCCAACACAAAACAATATTTAACAAGATGGTCAATGGTCTTCTCCATGGGGTAAATAAAATGAGATGGTGATGTCTATATATGGGGAAACATATTGGAATTATTATTTTCATTAGTTTCCTAAATTCCAAGATCATGACATTATGCCTCCTCCATAACAAAGTCCTCCAATTCCTCATGGTGATATGCTTGCCATGACACCAATATAAATACCAAGCCAACAAGGAGGGAGTGTGAGTAACACACATATTGAAACCACAATTGTAAAATTAAAAGAAGTGAGCACACTTTTGAATAAGTGGTAGTAAATTTTGGGTGGAAACTAGTAAAGTTAGATGATTCAATTACAGCCCACACAAGGGCTAAAAGGAGAATGATTGATGATAAATTAGGGAATTATAAGGCCTCTAAAAACACATCCTCAAGTGACTCAATATCCTACCTCTCAAATTATAGTTAGTAAGACCTCTCAAACTCATTATACCTCTCAAACACAGGAAATAATAGAAGAGTCCATTCATTCCTCAAGTTACTCAAGTCGCAAGTGATGCCTCCACTTCCAAGTTAAAACCCAAAAATGTCAATTCTCCCTTTGACATTATGGACTAAATGAATAAATCTAATTTTATCATTCCTATGTGGGATGCTCTAATCATTTTGGGGTAAAAATACCTTCTCCAACAAGAGCTCTCTAAGCTCTCTCTCATGAACAAGAAAGTTGATAAAGTGAGTGAAGTTTATGTTAATGATAGTCAGCTTAGTGAGGTCCAAATTCCCAAGGTAGTTAAGCCACCTCCATTCTACTTGTTATTTATATTAATACATTATCTTTTCCATAATTTCATGATATATAATAGTTCCTCAACCTTAGTAATGATAAATGCCATAGATGATAAACTAGATATCAAATATGAACCTAATGAGAAAGGAGTATTATAATTAGATGGATCTCTCACAAATATAGTAGATGTCTTAAAGGATCTCAAAATTGTGTTAGCATCCTGACCCAATTGCACTATCTCACAAGATGTCATGGTTGTTGATCTACCTCCATTCTTTTCCCTATGTCCATCTAGGGATTTCACTACAAATATTAGGGATACCTTTCATTTGACTCGTTATACATGATCTTTAGGACTAGATATTAGACAAGGGTCACTACTAAGTCTAAATCTATTTCTAGGTTCCACTTAGAACCCTATATGTCTAACCTCTCTAATATAAATTGCATTATAATAGATGGGGATGAGAATGTCAGTAGAACCCAAGGATCATATTGAAGGAATCTTAGAATTGATCCTTGATGAATGGTCAATTGATAACCATGGATTTGACCCATATAATACCATTGAGGAGGTAGGCCTAGGGGTATATTACATGCATGAATAATGAGCTATTATTCCTAGTCTCACAAGCCCAACTCAAGGGCATGATGGCATATGGACTTTATTATTTAATATATCAATGTCAAATAATGGTAGTGGGGCTAGAGTAATGTTTTTTCCCATTCAAATCAGAAGTACTACTCAATGGTGAGGCTTTAATTTAGTTTTACTTCAAATCTAATAGAGTGTGAAGACATTATACATCAACTACAAGAGGCAATTAGGAGAGGCATAAAAATTTTACAAGTGAAAGGTGATAGTGAGCTTATATTAAAGTAAGTGAGGGGTGTTAGTGCATTAAATAATCATCTATTGAAGGCCTACAAGCACTAAGTGTGGGACCTCTTAGAGAAATTCTTAGCATTTGACATTTGTTCTATACCAAGGGAGTCTAATCACCATGTAAATAGACTTAAATCCATTGGTGCCTAATATGACATTCAATATGGATTCAAAGGTACTCAATGAAAATCAAAAATCAAGGTCTTATGTAGGCCATCTATACATGACAATTAGGTGAGTTATAAGGTCTTTAATAGTGATTAATAGATTATTCAATTTCCCATGCATGATGTAGAATTTTTTTAAAGAATCAAGGTACGTTATAACATTAGTTTGATGATGAAATAATGAATCTAAGGTATAACAACTTTTGCAAGGGATTAGTGACATTAGAGAACATATTTAACTAAGATGAACATATAAGAAGGGATAAGGTAAGTATCTCAACTAAAGAAGATCATTATGAGAAGATAATCATATTTAAAGATAAATTACTTAAGTTTAGAAAAGTAAACATAGTAAAAGATAGATTTTACTTCATTTACTTATGTCAAGAATATCCTAATGTGTTTGTATGGGAATACCATGATTTTAATGGCTTTTACCATAAGCTATCCCAATACACCATAGAGATGGAAAACAATCTAGAATTAGCAAGGTAGAAGTAAAGGCTAGTCAACCCTAAGGTGAAAGAGATCATGAAAAGAGAATTGTTAAAATTGATTGAATCTAAGATAATATTACCCATTAAGCACTCCTCATGGGTAGAAAACCTTGTTCTTATAAGGAATAAGAATGGGGAGATATGCCTATGTGTTGACTTTAGATACTTTAATAATGTGTCTTTGAGGGACCATTACCCACTTACTTCCATGGATTGGATCCTTAAGAAGGTTTTAGGCTCTCAAAGGCTTTCCTTACTTGATGGTTACTTTGGATACAATCATATATTATTCAAGGAGGAGGATAGACATAAGACTACCTTCATTACAAAGTAGGGAACCCATGCATATATTAAAATGTTCTTTGCATTTTCCAATACAAGGATAACTTTCCAAAGGGAAATGGATGTTTATTTTGAGGGTTTGATTGATGAGATGGTGCTAAACTATATTTATGACATCATTATTTTTAAAAATGATCCATCAGATCACATGGCACATTTTAAGTTGGTCTTTTATAGGTGTAGGTAGTTTGGAGTGTCCTTAAATACCAATAAATACATATTTGATGTTCATGAAGGAGATTTTTCAAGAATGTGGTGTCAAAGGATGCTCTATCCATAGACCATGATAGTTTTGAATAAATCTTGGCCTTATCCTTTTCCAAGCATAAGAAAGGTTTATAGAACTTATTAGGGAAGATCAACTTCATAAGGATATTTATCGTAGGTTTTGAAAAATTAGTTAAGCGTCTTACTCACATCATGTATCAAGGAAGGAAAGAGGATATTTGACACCATTAGATAGGCCATCTCTCAAGCACCTACACTCCTCAATCCTAAATTTGACAAAGAGTTTTTCTTGTATGCATTCTCTACATTAGATGTAATTTATGTTATGCTTATGTAGTAGAATGATAATAGCTTAAAACAAAAAATTGACTCTTTTAGTCAAGCCTTAGAAGGATTTGAAAAAAATACCTTTGTGGAGACACATGTGTTTTCTATCATGAGAGGATTAAATAATTTTAGGCACATGGTGTCTAGCTGAAAATTCATAATTATGGTAGTGAACCCAAGCATTAAAGAGTTATACTCAATAGATATTTGGGTGAGAAGAGAGTTGGGTGTGTAACAAAGTGCATGGAATATTAAATTGAGGTGAGAGTGACCAAGTTAATCATAGGTAGAGGTATATTTAATAATATTACATCAAAGGTAAAGGAATATAAGGACAAAGTGTTGATATTTTATGATAGTCAGTAGGTAGCTACAAGTACCACTCCCTTCATTAGGATCAATGATGTGGTGTAATTCCTTCCAACAAGATAATGTCCTATGGGTTTGGATAGGACCAAAAGGAGTTAGTTCACACTACATAATATACCCTATATCCTTATATATGGAGTGTTATTTAAGAAAGATGTAGGAGGCATGATTTTTAGATGTGTTGAATCAAGCCAAGTTGACAAGATACTTGAGTAATTTCATGTTGGCCTTGTTGATGGGCACTTTGATGCCAAGACCATAGCCTAAAAAATCATTATATTTGGGTAATTTTGGCCTAAATTATTTAGATATTCAAATAATTGAGTTAGAAAGTGTTCAAATTGTGCCTTATTCATTGGTAAATAGAAGTTAGTTTCCCTTCCCTTGAAACCAATCAAAGTTGAAAAACCCTTCATGTAATGGGGCCTAGATTTCATAGGAATGATCCATACACCTTCCATTTCTAGACATAAGTGGGTCATCATAGCCACTGATGACTTCATAAGGTTGGTGGAGGCAATTACACTTAAGGATGTCAATGAGAACTCAATCTTGGAGCTTTGTGATAACCTTGTGACCAAATGTCGTGTAGCCTCAATAGTCATCTCTAATAATGCCTTGGCCATAAAAAATACTAAGGTATGTGAGTGGGCCCTTAGCCATGTCATCTACCTTAAAACATCCTCTAACTATTATCCACATGTCAATGGACTAGTAGAGCCCACAAAAAATAACTTGATAAGGATTATCAAGAGAACCATGGAGGACAATCAGAGAGAGTGGCATATAAGGCTGAGAACTAACCCATGGGTAGATAGAGTTACACCTAAGATGTCTAATATAAACTTTCCATACCTCTTTTTCTATGGTAGAGAGGCAAGATTACCTATTTCCCTTGAACTTCCTACCTTAGAGCTTACTCATAAACTTGAGCTCTTAGAAGATTTTGCATAGCAAGTGAGGATGAATGAGCTAAGATAGTTAGAGGATCCAAGGGACATTTCCATGCATACCATGTGTTCTAATCATGATAAATTAAAGAATTAATTTGAAAACATGGATTCATCTAGGAAATTCCAAACAAGGATATGTAATCCTAAAATGGGATGAGGGCCATGTAAAACTAGGAAAAAACTCAAAATTTGACAACCTTTGTAGTGAACCTTACATAATCACCAGCTATAAGGAAATTAATGCCTTTAAAATTTATAGATTTAATGGTGAGTAACTTCCCATCATTTTCAATGGGAATTTTCTCAAATTTTGTTATCAATCTCCTTCATGTGACTCCTATACATAAATAGATAGAGTTGTCTTTTCTCTCCAAGTGCTTCTTCACATGTTCTTAGTGTTTGTTACTTAGTATTATTTTTACTTATTAAATGGTATCTTTATTGTTATTATTTTTTCAATTTTTATGTCTCATTTTATCAAATTGTACAATTTAGAGGAAAAATCCATGTGTAATCATGTCTTATTTTATAAGCCATCAAAAATAGGTTCAAAAATATTCTCAGTTTCTTGATTAACAGGCTAGTCAAGCTAGCCGAGTCACCAAAAATGGTAACCACCTTCTAATATTACACCTCTAAATTGGAAAACCTAATGCCTTGAGTCCTAACCTATTATTAGTCTCATAATTGCATCTTATCCTTGTGATTTTTGAAGCATTTTCAAATAGTCCATGGTCTTGTCATGCTACAACTTTGCCTTATCTATCTTCATATCTCTTTTATAGATTGAGTAAATTATTGTCATGATGATCAAACATACTTATATGTTCCTTGGTTACCTTGATGGATATTTAACAATTGAAAATTTCATGGTGAAAGCAAATGTAGAAGGCAGTCTAGGGATAATTCATGAGCACCACTAATCTATCTAACAACATGAGGTATGTTATATTTTAATTTTCAATAACATTGTGGGAAGTGTATTAATATTAATTTAAGATCTCTCATAGGTCATAAATGTCCTTTATATGAAATGTATATGATAATTCAATTGATATAACTTTTTAAGGTCATATGTGTGAAAATTCAATGTTTTAGGTATGAAATAAGAAGAATTAAAGATAAAATGGTAGGTTGTAGAGGTTTCTTAAGTAGTACAGATCTATATAGTACTAACTAGCTAAGTTAGAGTCATTATTTTACAAGAGGTAATAAATGTCAAATGGAGAAGAGAGTAGTGTTTCTTAGTGCTATGGAATTTCAAAACCTTCCCATCTCTCCCTTGAACTCATTGGTAGACTTAAAGAGCTCATCAGTTTTATTTTTGTACCATATAGAGGAGAGAGAATGGGGGCCCTAGATCATAACTATAAAAATTAAAATTAAGTAGATTCTACCCATGGGAATTTTTTTGGGTGATTGGTCTTAGAATATTTATGAACATTACTTAAGAAGTTAAGGAATCTGTATGTCCTTCTCATCTACAGAGGCCAAATTGGGTTGAATGGTTTTTAGTGATTTGTGAATTTTCTGCTCAAACTAGTGATGGATGTTATTTCCTATGGTCTTAAAGGATCCATACATAGAATTTTCATCACTTCACTCATATGTGTGATCTCATATCACTAGAAGACATTCGTGGCTATTTCATATGTGTGATTTACAAACAAGTGTGTGCAATGAACAGAGGTTTGATGTCTTCATTAGAAGTTTCTAATTAGATTGAAGATTTGATAGAGTTTTTAAGGTTTAAAATGCCTTATTTATTAGGTTAGATATCTAATGACCTCTTTTCACCATAGAATATCTCAAGGAGAATGGTCTTGTGCATACTTTAGAACCACTGTATGATGAACATTATATGTAGCTCAATGGCACTTGAAATCCATTAGATGCAACTCAAAAACATGTAACAAGGTGTTAGAGTCATGGTGGAGTGTCATCATAGCTCTAAAATCAAAAATCCTAGCCTTCATGGTGGCCTCATAATCCTAGAAACCATTTCCCTTGTCTAAAAACCCATATAGCCACTTTTAGTAGAGTTTAAGGTCTTTTGCAAAAGTTAAAGTTTTTCTAAGTTTTTGAGGTTTCACTTTAAAGGTTGTATCTGATTCATCTCTATCTCCAAATTACCATATGTGATTATGTATAAAGGGTTTTCATGATTCATGTGTTTGTATTTATAAAAGTTCTCACCCTCCATTTCACATCACTTTCACTCCCTATCATTTCACTATGTTTTCACCACCATTAACATTATGTTACCCCTGTTTCCATGTCTTACACTCCATATATCTCCACTCCCACCCTCCTCTATTCTTCAACCCTTCAGTCCAAGTATATATCATGCCATATACCTACATACTCCCTTGAAACCATAAAAAATAATGAAACCATAGGAATTTGGACCCATATGATTACATGGTGAGTTAAGGAGGAAAATAGACACCTAAAGCTAACCCTTTTAGGCCTACTATAGTAGAGTCTCCCTAGAAGGCAATGTGTATATCATTAAAAGACATAGATATTGATGTGAACATGAGAATATATGAATTCTATGAGATAAGTGGAGATATAAATGTGTCACTAGGGTTTGATCAGTGATTGATCACTTTTCCCTCATATAAACATGATACTCAAACCCTATATATAATGAACATATATGAGTGTAAACATATAATGGAGTTGATGCATGTGAAGAGCCATACCTTTCTTTTACTGAGAATGAAATTTTAAATAATGAGGAGCAAGGTTAATACTACTAAAAATCATAAAACTTGATGGTTTTCACCACTAATAAGGTAGAGTAACACCTAAACAAGGTTGAAACCACACAAGCATATGTAGACTTGAGCCCTAAGCATCAAGAGGTTAAGGTATACAAATAAAGGATAATTGGAAATCCATCATCTA
This sequence comes from Torreya grandis, assembly GCA_037957365.1. Taxonomy (NCBI): domain Eukaryota; kingdom Viridiplantae; phylum Streptophyta; class Pinopsida; order Cupressales; family Taxaceae; genus Torreya; species Torreya grandis. Next base: position 918,053 of record JARHVA010005551.1, read on the forward strand.
AGAATGATAATGGCCCTAATCACATTATGGAAACCTCAAAGATAAAAAACACCTTATAATACAATGATAAAGGACATACTTAGAGTGTTCATGTTTAAGCACATAGTCAATAGTCAATTTAATGTTAGTCTGAGCCAAAAGGGTGGTTTAAGGCCTTTATTGGCATAGGAAGGTCTTAAAAAATTTTAAAAATGGTCATCATGATCCATTAAAGGTAAAAACATATCTAACTTTTATATACAAATAGTGGCTATACCCATTGTTTTGTCTGAGACCAGTCCATGTCTTTCAGAATTGTTTTATGGGTTGAAAGGTGCATCCATACCATATAGGGTCTACAGGTAGTTTTAGATCTACATAAGGTTGCGTTTAAATGAGGTATGATGGTTATAGGTTCCCAAACCTCATATAAAGGTTTTAAATTCAAATTTATAATAAATATCCTTAGAGATAGACTAATACAATCCCTAGTGTCATATTAAGATACATCCAAGCATTTGTAATAATTTAGATGGTTAGGATGAGGTATATGAAGATTTTTGAGACATAAGGATTTTTCAAGTGTATGGAAGTGAATAAAATTGTTTAAGTGCCTTCAAACCCTACTCAAGCTAATCATCTACACATAGTCAGTTTGAAGACCATCTTCAAATGCTCACCCACTTCATCACATGCATGTTCAAGGCCAAAGATACTAAGTAATATTAAGTCTCCCTATGGACCAAAAATTCATGAAGGATTTTTTAGAATATAGGGTATAAAATTTAGGAATGAACCTTAAGAAAATAAGCACTTAGAATGGTCAATAAATAACCCTAATGTCATCTTCTAATGTTAATATCTCTACACATCTTTTGCATGGGAACCCAAACCATTAATGGAAGATGAGGATCTTAGTCCCCTATATACTCATGGAATTTTCTCCTAATTTTTATTTCCATGCTCTATAATCCATTATTAGGATGGTGGATGTCTCAAACCCTACATAAACCTCAAAAGTGACTCGATGATGGAGTTTGGCATCAAAACCCATGTAGATGAGATAGTTTGACCATGAAATAACTTTTAAGGTCTCTTAAGGTCCCCTAACCATTATAGTGACTCACTAGTTGGTATGTGAAGGAGTAAAACTATATGTAATTGGCATGGAAGTGATATTTTGATCTCAAAATCAAAGAGATTAGGATTTTTTGTGTGCATAATGAATTTAGGGAGGAATAATGAGTCATAGATCATCTAATTAAGTCCTTTAACATCTACCAAAGTGACCTCCATGATTGGTTCGTCAAGAATAAAGGTACATGTGTTGTAATGCATGGCTATATATATCTAAAGGGAGTCAAATTATATAATAAATCTAATTATGCTACTTCTTATGGTATATAAAGTGATGTTTAGGTTATATGTGATGCAATAATTCCTTGTAAACTTAGGGTTTAGGCCAATGTTCATGACTTAGGTATGTAAATAGACAAATCCACAACCTCCACTATGATTTTAGCACAAAAAGGTGATGCAAAGAATAATTTTGGAAATATGAATTTTTATAACCTAAATGTTGAAGGCCATCACAGTGTTTATAAGTCCTTTGAATGATTTGGAATCCAAGAAAATGCCTACAACTAGTCATTTTTCCTAAAAATATCCTAAGCCTACTCAAAAGGCATGTTTCTCCCATAAAGATCATATTAAAATGCTCATCATATCTTGGATGCTATGCATGGAGAGTCTAAATTTTTTGATAAGGTGGGTAGGTCCATTAAATTGAATTTAGCATAATTAGTTAAGAGATACAAACTCTGATCTCTATGAACCATTCTTAAGACCCTCAAAAACTCCTAAACCTCCCTTAAGCCCTAATGATGTCTTGAATAGAGAGATTCAATAAAAAATTCATTTAAATTCTCAATACTTTCTTATCTAACACTTGGATCATGTTTCTAGCTTAGATGGAATCATACCCATGGCTTCTTGATGTTACATATATTATATAATCACTCCCTAAAAATGTAAATTTGTAGGGTTTTGGGCATACAATGTACTACATAGACTAATTAGAAGTTATAAACTATGTAAATGGTAATATAGATACTTATTCTACTCATTAAATGATAATATTATCTATACAAGTTACTAAAAATTAATTTTCTATCTCTTTCAAAATTATCAGTCTATGAAGTAGTTCAAGTGGCTTAGTCATGCAAGGATAATGTGTTTTTAGGTGAAGAAAACTTGAGAGATATAAATTCCAATTTGTAATGGTTAATATAAATATGATCTAAGTCTTATCAGATGATTTGGGATCCTAGTTTAGTTGTTTGATCATTCTGATAATGAATATTAGTAGAAATTTGAATGATAAGAAAATAGTTCTACTTATCTTGCAAGTAAAAGAGTCTAGAAAGAAAAAAAATGGATTAGTAGCATTGATGAACCATATTTAATTATTTTAAACTATCATATAGGTGAGCATTTCCCAAAATTAAGGCCATTATGATAGGTTAGAGGTAATATCATGGACCATTGTGCATGTACATTGAAAGAGAGTCTGACCAACACCTCTAGGAAGCCTATCCACACTTCATTTTGATTATGTAACTACCATTTGAGGGAATATTTGTCTATTTTAATTCTACTTAAAGCTTGGATAAATTCAAAATTGGTAGTTATATCCTCCATATCTTCCCAAGATGATAAAGTAGACTCATTGATGGCATGTCAATGCTTGAGGATGAGGAATAGGAATGTTGTAACTACCGTATGACACTTTGACCTCATTAATAGGCTCTCCCATGCCTATAATATTATTTATTATCCTTAAAAATTTATATTTAAATAGGCATTAATATCTTACATTGGTATCACTCGATTGGGTGTAGCAAAGCTATGCCAAAATTACCTTGTACTCATTTGAATCAATAAGAGAATACTTATGATTTATATTTAATGTTAGTTTGATCCATAAAATTTTAATTTTAATAATGTATGAATTATGAAATCATCTACATGTCCTTTCATACACCTAACTTTAGGTTATTATTCTAGTGAGGGTTGTATGAAGTGTTAGCAAGGAGTTTTCTTGAAGTGTCATAAGTCAATAGTATCTTGTGTAGTTCTAGGCATTTATCCTTCAATTTTTAGTATATTAATAAACCTCTATATGAAATATTCATTATTGAAACACCATAAATAAGTCTAATTAGTGCTATTCTCCTTTAGGTTCATTTGTGGTTTGAAAGGAAATGACTATAAGTGGATCTCTAATCAATTGGTGAATCACCACTTAGAGTAGGTTCTTTTATTAGTTTTAATTTCTTTTCCCTTTTAATTATGATAATATAAGATCTTGTAGAGACTTCAATTTACAAATTATGGGATCTATCCCCATAAAATCTAGAGGTTTGACCTGTAGATTAGGTAGCCCACAACCTATAGTTCACTCCAATGTTGGTCTAGGTTTGAAGTAGACATGAACAATATTTTCCTTAGTAAGGGTGAAACCTAGATACATAACACCTATATATAAATATATATGGTATATAAAAAACTTCTTATGTTAGTTAAATATGGGTCCTATTATTGGATATTATCTTGAAATCTAAAAAAATTGTAACTTTGGGGGGATTCTGAGCTCCAATTCGATTATACAAATCATAAATCCAAAAAGTTTACCAAATGATAACTTCTATATGGTGTCCTATGTGGTATATTTTGTCATTAAAACTATACATTCATCATACAAATAACCTTTTAAATCATCTATGGAATACCCAAATAATAAAATTTGTGATGAACTTAATGTTATCCATGTACGTACGTTTAGAAATAATATGAAAAGGTTGACTGAGACATTTTAACCTATTGTATATTAGGAACTATATGAGAAGAACAAACCTAGTTTATCTGATACTATAAAGAAAACCATTTTAAATATGGTCAACTAAGAGTTATATCTTGAGTGAATTATAATTATAATGGAAGGCACTAGGTAAAAACCTTTGTACCTAGCGTAGATTGTGCTTGATGAATTAGCTGAGCAAGAAATTATTGCTCAATTGGATGATAGTGTAACTATTAAACTAATAAGGCCTAAGAAATAATATATTCATCCAACCCCTCTCAACATTTTTATAATGGAATATATGAGGTGGGAACACTTCAAATGTATTTCAAGAATAACGATACATTATGTATTGAATTGGGCACTATTAAAATATTGGGACCCCAAGAAAAATGTTAGAGAACATATCAATAAATATGATAGGAAGGTGAAAATAAATTATGGCCATAGATCCTATAGTCATGATAGTGTGTTCATGAACACAAAGGATGTTACCAAGGTTTCTATAAAAATACATTAGGTAAATATGTCAATGATTATAGTGCACATGATCTAATATGATCCCACTATCACTTAGGAGGATGCTAAAATTTTGACAAAGAATAATTTATTTCCAAACCTATATATGGACATCCCCCTCATATATAATTAGATGTAAAATATCAACTTTTCCCATTTGGGGAAACAAATATTGAATACTACTCCAAATTCCTTTGTATACATTATTTTTGTTGCTTCTCCTCCACACATATCTAGTGTATAGAAAATTACAAGTCATGATACAACAACTACAATATGTTCCATGTTACCATTACCTCTTATGATTATATGTCAACAATTAAGTTTTCTCGCCTTATTTATCATATTTCTATTGTTTATTCTCTTATATCACCACTTTTTCTTACAATAGTAATGCCCCACTCTCCTGGGAAACCATATTCACCACCCATCATTCCTATAGTGGTCTCCACTCCCACTCCATCACCATTTATTACTAACATGTTCCTTTCATCTACCATTCCACATTTTATAGGTACAACCTCTATTACAATAAAACAATTTATTAAATATAAAAATTATCTAAAGACTCCTCATGTTTCACCCCAGAAGGTAGAGTTAGGTGAGAAATATGCATAAGTTCCCAAGGAAAAGGGTTGATATAAGAAAGGGTAGGCTATGGGTGGACTTGATTTATGAAAGTGAAGAATAAGACAAGAGATGGTGAACATAATAATACTGGGTGTTCAAGTCTTACATTGAGGAAATAGAGACATTTAGTGAGACAAATAAATCAAATTAAGAAGATGAATGGATGAATGAAGTAATTAGTAAATTGGGACTGATATATTACAATAATGTGAAGATGTTGAGTAGAGAGATGTTAACTTAGTGGATACATAATTATTTTCAAATGAGGAAAAGTATGTAGAATAATATGTAGAGTCAAAATTGTATACTTCGGGATAGGATACATCATCAACTACACCTCCAAGATATCCAGCTTAGGTTACTATAGTGATAACTAAAATAACTGGTACCCTAACTATCTCTCAAGTTATAAGTTCACCCATTTTCCCATTCTATGAAAAATTCCTCAATTCCTATTATTTAAATTAATATGGTAATAAATATTCATTATTTGAATTCTTAGGGCCAAATGAAGAAGCCTTGGGTAGTTATAATGCCAATTTTATCTACTATAGCCCAATTTTCTACTTTGGGTTATATTACTCCTACTAATAGGGTTTTATATACATCAGTGATGGATTAATTTCATAATTTACTTAACACCCCAACAAATTGTTCATTCTTTAGTTGAACTAATCCTTACTCCTCTAAGTCATCAAAAAGGATACATTTTAAAAACTTGGCATCTAATTCCATTTTTACCACACAATACACCCCTCATAGGTTGTCTACATAACTAAGAATACCTATTAGCCAAAATAAACAAATATAATCTCCTATAGTGTTAGTTTATAGATCCATAAGGAAGAATAAATACATAATTGATACACCATCCCAAAAAGTAAGTCACTAGATAGAGGAAAGTAATTCCTCATTTCCATACAGTTGTGACATCTTACTTCATGGCCATGTTTCCTCCTAGGTGATTACATTCATCTATTCCTATACATAAATTAGATCTAATAGAGTAACAAGTTACATTAAACATTACTTCATGGATATCAAAACCCTAACTTATATTCATCCAAATTTTGTGCAATAAATTTAGGGCTAAATACTTCTAATTTTCTAATTTTATTTAGATAACCTAGCTAAATTACATAAATTTTACATTAGGGTTTCAATTTATTGTAAATATTATTTATATTGGTGAAAAAATAGCCTAGATTCAAAAACCCTAACCCTCGACACACTTAGGTTTTGTATCCTTTTTCTATATATACTCATAATTCAAATTTGGATATCTTTTAATTTATCCAATCATGATCATAATGATAGAATAAATTAATAACTTTTTGTTAAAAATTATAATACTTTAATTATAGTTACTATTCCCTTTAATTTATAATGAACTAATAAAATACATCAATACATGTATAGATGAAGCTTACTATCAAATACAATATTCATCGTACTCCATATCATGTTATCTTTCTTCTCTGTGCAAAATAATTAATACATTATTATTTAATCACATAAACATGATGTTTTAAATCAACTATAATATCTTTCATGTTTCATTCTTTCCTTAACATGTTATCTTTCTCCTATAAGGAATTCTATTAACTAGTAAACCCATACACACATAGAGGATTTAACACATAAACTAACTATTGACCAAATTTGAATTTTAGTCAAATTATGTCAACCCCTACATTTTAATACTTTTTATAAGTTTCTATATGTCATATAGGGGTCTCATGTGTGTCTAAATATCTCACTTATCCCTGGCTTAGCCTTGGTCTAAGTCCATCTTCCTTGTACTTGTCTAGTCAACCAAAGTTAACCCTGGTCAACTCTAGTCAAACTTGGTAAAAGGTTAAAATGGTGTTGGATATGTCATAATATGGTATTATATATGTATTAATGTGTCTTCAATTCATTATTTTATCATTTATCATGTTTCATATGTCAGATATGCCTTTTGGCCACATTTTTAGCAAAATAAATGACTTGTACATACTTCTCAAAGATAAAATTTGTCACTAAGAGATATTTAAATGTCAAAGAGGTTAGGATATGTTAGTGATCGGTTATAAGTTATTTTAAAAATCAGTCATATTTAGAATAATGTAGTTTTCACTTGAAAATAGGCCATTAATGGCACTTGTACGGACTTGGGAAGTCTTCCTTCAGCAAAAAATGTGGGAGTGTGCCTCTTCACCTCCCTAAAGTGATCTCTCCACCTAGGTATGGAGAAGCCATTCCAAATTTTTGAATTGAGATAATAAATATAGTTGTTTTTACCTCATTCAACTTTTCACTAAGTGCATGTAATGGTTTTTTATCTTGTGCAAGTGTAGTTTTCATAACCTTCAAATGTTATCCTTCTTAATGCCTTGTATAGTTTTAGATTTTTTTTTATAGGTCAACAGTAAGTGTCTAATCTTTATTTTAGGTTTAGTGAGTAGTATATTAAATAGTGTTTCTATAATGCCTATTATATAATTCCTCTTAACCTATGCTCCCTTCAAGACCCCATGCTTGAAACCTTGATGTCAAAGAGAAGATTGCCATTGGATAAAGTGTATGTACAAACTTCTCCTTGGTTAAAAGTGCATGTTAAATGGTTTGAGTAGACAAATTATTTTTTGTATCACCTCCCCTATATTAGATTTTATTTTATTTATACTTCTCCCTTTTCATCCCCCCAAATGTTAGTATTAGTCTGATCAAAGTGGTACATCAAGGTGAACTAGACCTAAATCTAGAGATCCACCTCAAATTTGGGTCACCCATAGTGCTGAGGTGGTTCCATTATGCCACTTAAATGAGGAGAGACTTCTCATCTCCTCAAGGGGTACATGTTCAAGTGATAACACTAACCACTATGTTTCAAGTTTCAGTGTTATATATTATACACATGAAACAATCTCCTTCTCCTCCTCATCTCCATGAGGGTGATAACTACATTACCTCTAACTAGGTCCATGTTATCATTCTTCCATGAGATGATGTAACCTATAACATTGTCATTAATTCCCCTACTCAACCTACTCACACTTATTCCCTATAAGGTGTATGATTATATGTTCAAATAAAAACTACTAAGGTTTGCACTTGTGAGACTCTACATGATCAAATTATCAATATGACCAAGATAATTCTATTTTTACAAAATCATAATCAACTATTACATGAAAATATTACAACATTGGAAAATCAATTTATAATACAAAGGCTTCTAGGGCACAATACTGTAAATCATGTTAATACATCTTCAACTAGTCAATTTTTGGAAAATAATGTTACATATCAAAACATGAAATCAAAATAAAGTACATCTAAAACTAGTGATTTAAAAATCATTCAAAACCAACTAAGTGAAATGATTAAATATAATTCAATCAACCTAACTCCTCTACACCCAATGAAGAGATCCATATAATTTTGTTTATATTTTAGAATGCATGGGCACCACACCAATCCCTATTTAGAATTAAAAAGGAAAATACAAAATATAATGGATATAAATGACTCAAACAATAACACATCATCCACACAACATACAATGGCATATATACCAATTCAAAAAGGGTCAAATTATTAAACAATATGAAAATGGTTACCGAAGCATAACTCAGAATAGCAAAAGGTTCAAAAAGCAAAATTACAATAATAAATAGTACAACAAACATATACAAATAAATAAAATCTACCTCTCTAAAAGGAGGCTCAACATTAAATATGGTATAATTTTGGTCACAAATATCTACAACAATTTTACTATCAAGGTCAAGGTTTGTGCAAATAGGCCCAAGGCATCAAATTTATTATTCTATAAGTTGATAATATTGGTCAAAAAGGTTTGGGTTTTATTATAAGTCCTAAGGGACATCCATCAAATATACATTTTATCAAGCTAAAACATATAGATACATAATACATGTTACAAAAAGAGCCAGATCCTAAGTTGTAGAATCAAAATCATGCTCAGGCAACAAGCATTCTCAAAGCAGGATTTCTAGTAAAAGAGCCTCCAAAACATAGAATGTCTACAATAAGCACAATCTCAAAGGGAAAAATCATAACCAATCTTCCAAATCATAATTAAAAAAGGTCAACTCAATAATTCCTACTAAAATAACATTCAACTATAATATAGTAATCATATTGCATGAGAACTTATCATTCCTATTTTTGACACAAGCCACAGTGATAATGAGTCTCCCATGAGACTCATTGGTTAGTATGGTTCCTAATATTATACATACTTCCTTCTCTCTCTCATTACTTGTATATAGTTTAATTTCATTTTCTTATTCATAGATTATGTTTACAAAACACAAAAACAATATAATATGTCAAAATACAAATAAAATCAAATATTTTAAAAATACAAAATTTTACATATTGTATGTATTTATATGTTTACATTTTTACTACTTTATATATATTTCATGTTGCTAGCTATCCTAGTATAGTCAATTTTATCATACACATATGTTTCACTTGTTCTTATCAAGTTCTTGTAGATTCTAGATAGGACTATGGTCCACTATATTGATCCAAACAAATTATCATCTACCCATTAGGGGTATTTACACCAATATAGGTTTATAATTTTTTACGTTTTCCCTCTTGGGGTCATCTCCTACACATCTTCTATAACTAGGTTTTATATTTACATAATATACATTCTTGTTATGCATTGATTTATCTTGATATTGATCATTAAATCTCATTTATTAGATTTTTTTTTACTATCACTAATTAGACTCAGTATATATACATCCTAACATCTACATAGATTTGTATTACACAATTATACATGCTTTCATTTCTAGTTCGTAGATTAGAATTGATTATGTTTCCTATGCTTCTTCCATTTTTGAGGGCATTTGAATATTCCATTATTTTTGGGATTCTATGCCACTTATCTATTTATATTCCTTGGATATATTTAGAATGAAGCTTTTGATTTTGATTTTGATTTTAAAATTTTATATTCTCCTTTTATTTATTTAGATTTATCTTTTAAATCTCTCAAATGGATGGGAAATAGTAGCCAAGGTGAAAGGGATTTGGTAGTAAATTTAATTAAAAAAATCTTTCCTTTGTTGTTCATAAACCTAAAGGAAATGTATAATGTGATAAAGTGTAGTCAGGAATCCTTTTTAATGAATATAACTTTCTTAATTCATGTGATAGTTTCAAAACAAAGAATCAATTTGCTAGTGAATCAATCAAAATTTTACTATATTTCCTAAATTTTAAACAATTCATAATGAATGTAATGTCGGTTATCTAAGTTGAAATTGTTTAAGATATTAATATCATGGTATTCAAGGAGGTGTGGATTTAACTAGTTAAAACACTATGAAAAGACATGTAAAATACCACTCAAAAAGAACTTGAAAAATAGGTGAAACCGAACCAACAAATATAAATAGAAATAAAATACAATCATAAGGAAAAAAAATAAATAAATAATAAGTAAAACACACAAGTAAAAAATAAACTACTCTAATTCTACTCCTAGACATACACTACTCCTAAAGTAAAAAATTTACATACGAGGCTTGGAGGGTAGACTTGAAAACTTTGCATGAAATAGTTACAATTTTGTGGCTAGAATGGGCTTTCAGATTTCATAGTACTCAATATAAAAAAATCATCATTTTATTCCTTCAAAAATTCATTCAATTTATACAATCCAAATACAAGATGCACTAGCATATTTTTCACCTAATGACATTTATTTCTGTAAATTTTAGCTTTTTTCTTAGTTTTTTTGTGAGAAAAGATAAAAACACAAGATGAAGGGTGTGTACCTAGTAAAAATGCACTTATTTATGACCAGACAAAGAGAGAACTCCTTTTTTTCTTGGAATTAATACTTGTAATAAGACAACACTACCACAAGCTTGTTGGTTAGACAAAGATGCAGGGTGGACTGCCTAGCATATGCTAGATCTAAGAAGTTAAAGCTTCCTTGGATGGATGTGAATCCACTCCCCTAATAAAAAATAAAGATGATAAAATAAAATAAAGGTAATTTAATTTAAATTAATGATAAATTAAATGCTAAGTATAAAAAGAAATGAAATACTTATTCACAGAAAAATGATTAAATCTAGCACATGCTAAAACTAGTCATGGGAAGGCCATAGTTTTAGGGTTTGGGTAAAATGCTAAGGGTAAAAAGGATTATAGTATTGGTTTGGTTAAATTATCAAGGATGAAAATATAAAAAATGGTGAATGGATAGATGAGACAAATAAGAGAATATGTTGAGTGTGGCAAAGAGGTGAAAGAGGCCAAGTGAGGAATATGACAAAGAGGCAAAATGGGGTAAAGGTGTAAAAGGGTAAATTATAAGATGAGGAAGGGATGAATAAAATAATGGTGAAGGGATTTAAAATGTTAATGGAAGGGATTCTAAAAAGAAATAAATTAATTAATTAAAATAACAAAATAAAAGATTTCCTCAATGTTTGTAGATGCTTATTGATGAAGATGGTTTGTTGAAGATTGTTGATGAAGATGTCTTGAGGAAATTTTGGTAGAGATTAATTACTTTGAATTATTTTCCTCTAATATGTGGAAGAGTAATGACCTCATTGAAATGTAGAAACACCTAAAATAAAATTTTGGCATGAATACTTTAACTTTTCAACCTCTCCCTTGGGTGAAGGAGAAGGGGGGGTATTTGTAGTTTTTTTTGATGAAATATGCCCAAAAGAGGGCATCTTGGAAGTATGGCCCATTTTTACCCAATTTCAAAGATGGGTTTTGTGTAATATTCTTATGGTGTTTGTTAAGTCTCCATACATTGCATCCAAGTTCAATTTTAAAAGGAATTGTGCACATGGTTTGAAAATGGGACCAAAGACTTTGTTACACCCTTATTTGTCCTAATTTATGAATTTTAAGAGTTATCCCACAAAATATGGTGAAATTTTTCAAGGGGTCATGGGTGATTCATGGTGAGGTGGGTGAAAAGTTTAATTTGGGTTAATAAATCTCTTATTGGGGCTTAGAAGTCCAAAATGAGTGTTCTTTGTCTCTCCCAAGGTGTGAAAGGGGCATGTAAGTCAATTTTGAAGGCTATTTTCATGTGAAAATGAAACACCAAGTAGAATTAATTACCATTGAGGATAAATTATACACATTTCAATTGGTAACCCTTGTGATGCTTAAATGAGGTCATTAAGCATCTTGAAAAAAGGGGCTAAAGGTGGGGTACCAAGCCATGTCACTCTGCCACATCATTTTGCAATGTCATTTTTCCATGTCACATGACATGTAATTTTTCATGTCATATGCCATGTCACATTCTATGTCATTTCCCATGTCACTTTCCATGTCATATGCCATGTCATCATGAATAGTGAATGTGGGTCCCATAATGAACAGTGATTTCAAAAACTATTTTTGAATGGTGTTTTCAAATAATAATTTTTGAATAAAAATGGGTAGAATAGAGAATTTGGTTAAGATAGGAGGGTGGAAGAAGGGGTTAGGAAGGTTCTAGGAGGACTTAAGGTGGTCCTAAGGCATTTAGACACCTAGAACTACAAGTGTGCAGTTTTCTAGTGTCTACATTTTGCCCTTTTTTATTATGTGGCTTTGAATTAACAAGTTGAAAAATAAAAATAGATTGTTTGGTTGAAGGTCAAGGTGTCCTAAGTATGGGAGGATGTGTTCCCCCTTAGACTAAGATTTTATAAGAAGAGGTTGAATCAGGTGTAGGCTTGATAAGCAATTGGTGGGAAGCACTAGGTGGTGCCATAAGGTAGTGGGGCATGTGAGATGCCAGTAGGTGTATAAAATGTGACTAAGCATGGTAGTCAAGATTGATCAAAAATGAAAGCTAACAACATTGGTAAAATAAGTATAGTGATAAGAAGATAGGTGATTAATAGACCATGTGACCATTATTATGATGGTTGCATATACTTGTTAGCCTTCATAAGAAATGGGGTACTATTTTTGTGGGTATCCAAATTTAGGAGTGATCCCATGTGTGGGTAACCAAATTTGGAAGTGATCACATTTAAAACACCAATGATTAGGTCATGTACTAGGTGGTACCAAATATTAAATTTTCAAATGTTCAACATGGAAAAATTAGTTGGTGTGATCAAAAAGATGATGGTCAGGGCATCATAAAACATGCAAATAGGTTAGGTAAAAATAGCCAATGTCAAGGTAGACATCGGCAAGGTGGTTGGGTGGTTGGAATGGGGTGGCCAAATAGATGACATATATATTGGGTAATTCAATGCTACCTACATAGCTTCATGGACATAAAGTCCAAAATATGAAAAGGTGACAGGTTCATAGATAAAAATGAAGGTGAAAAAGGATGGGAGAGTCTAAACATGGGTAGGAAAAAAAGGTCATAATAAAATAAAGTGATAATAATTATAAAATTTCTACCACCAAAAAAATGGGAGAAATAGGTTGTACTAGGTTGTAAGAAATCTAGTACTACTTGAATTCTCACAATGATCTAACGGGGTCTTTCATCACCATCAAAATAATCTAAAAATGTGTATACTCCACAATAATGTCATGAAAAATCTATGGACGGGGTATGACTCAATGATTTGGGGAAGAAAAATAGCAAAGTGTGTAAATGGTTCATGGTGAAGATTTAAACCTTTGATGCTTGAGCTAGTGGGGCACCAAAATAAGAAAGCATTGAGTTTTGAGGGAATTCTAAGAAAGATGCTGAGGGGCTTTGGAATATAGAAAAATATTAATTAATTGAGGGATTAGGTTGTGTTCCCACATAGATATCCTAAATATCCCATTTGAAGATGGCTTTTACCTTGATTCTAATAGTAGTGAAAGAGCATAGCAAAAGGGATATAAAATGAGCAAGACCAGGGGGATGGGGAAGGAAACTTCTTCCAAATAGCCAGTGGTGCTTACACATCTTTGCTGGTCACATGACTTGTAAATGAGGAAAAAAGAGAAAGTGTTTAAGTGTTGAGCAGGAGATGGATGAAAAGAGAAACATCTAGGTGACCAAGGGGAATAAAGGGAGCTAAGCATGGTCATATGGATGAATAATAAGGAGTGCTAGGTAATGATGAAGAGAAAATCAAAATAAAATGTAGAAGTGAATAAATGAAAAGGATGGAGAATGAAGGATGGTAAACCTAGTGGTTGGGCGGCCATGAAAGGATCGAAAACAAGTCTAAGAAGATCATGAAGAAGGATTTGGTGATTAAAATGAGAGAGAAAGAAAAGGGAAATACAATGGGTGAAATAATGAGATGAAAACAAGGGATGAAAATCAGGGATGACAAGAAGGAAGAATTTAAGTGGGGATACAAAGCACGAATACTCCTACAGATGTAAAATATAAGTAAGTACCATGATGGAGAGCAAAGGGGAAGTAGAGATAAGAAGAAAAGGGAAATTATAGAAGGCTTCTCCAAGATAAATACCTAGAGTGGGGATAGAGGAGGAGGAAATAAAAAAGTCTAACAGAAAGATAAAATGGTGAGATAAGGAGGAATAAAGTGGAGGATGTGATGAGAATAGGGAAATAGTCAGTAAGGAAGACATCGAAGATGAGGCAAAACCAATGAGGAAATGAAAGGGAATAAAAGGAAGTGAGAAAATGCTGAGAGTGTCAAGACACAAATTAGATGGAGAAGGGGAATGACAAACATGCCTAGCTAAGGTGTTAAAAGAGCAGGTAGGGAGACAGAGAGGATTCAACATGGTATGGGGTGTAATTAGTGGAGCAAAAACATAGGAAGGTGATAGGGAGGCCAAAAAAATAGAGGAGATGGTGGCTAAATAGGAGAGAAGAGTGGTGAATTGGGAAAGGTGTCAATCCTTGTGTTAAAAGGGATTGAAAAGATTCAAAAGTGATTAAAATAAATTGACAAGCTAGAAAAAAATGGTAGACAAGTCAGGTGGCATTAGAACCCAAGGGTGCCAAGAAATAATGTTCAAGGTAGTCTTGGTTTAGGATTCCCTAGGTGAGGGATATAGTTAGCAATGGAAATTAGTTAGTAAATGGGGAGTTAGTTATTAGTGGTTGAGTTGTCCATTAGTGGTTCCTCCATAGTCGAAATGGGCATCAGACCAATGTAGTTTGATTAAAAGGATGGTCAGTGGCTTGCAAATGGGATACCTCAATTTGAAATACCACAAAGTTTAGGTTAGGTTGGTTGGATGCAAAATTGGTAAGAGTTTAAAACTGGTTAAGGTTGGTTTTGGTTTGCTTATGGTTGATGGTGAAGTGAAGTAAAGGGATATGTAGTGGTCGAGCTGCTTGTAAGTGATGCCTACATAGTTTGTGGATATCAAGCCAATGTAGTTATAAATAAGGGTGGGGTTAGTGGTGCCCAAGTGGGTTACCCCAATTATATGAACCACATGGGCTAGTTTAGGCTAATGGTGGATGGTTTTAGTGAAACAATAGAGGTGTTGGGTTATGGTGAAGGTAATGGTGAAAGTGAATGGGGTAGGTTGGTAAATAGTTACCATAATGATCCCACATTTAATAAGATGAGAGGAATGAATGGGTAAGGTAGAGTAACTAAGAAGGGAATACCAGGTCTAGTAACACAAATGACCTTCAATGGAACTAATCTAAAGAAGATGTATGTTTGTTAGGAGGTTACACTAGCTAAAGTTGTGTGAGGTTACAAGAAAATTGGTAGTAGTTATCTCTATGAGCCAAGTTTTAGGAGATGGTTTCCTATAAATATCTACATAGTCATAATAGAAAATGGTTTTCACTATTATGAGCCATGTTTTATTTGCTATAGAGGAGAAATGGTATGTAAATAAATTATTTAATGACTAGGTAGATTCTATGAGTTAGAAAACTAGTAGAATGGTAAGTGATGGAGGATAGTTTATGTCCTAATCAAGAGATACATTGATGGGTTGGGTAGAAGGTGTCTTTGTATTCATCCTCTATTCCTAAAATGATAATCACCAGAGGCCCTTTGATCAGGGAGTGATGTGCTAAGGGATATGGATCATGTAACTAGACAAGATGGTTGTGTGTTCATTGAGGAAGATCTAGTAGCTAGAATAAAAGAAAAGATTGCCATACCAATGATAATAGTCACCAAAAAGAGGTTATTAGAATATGGGCCCATGGTAGTATTGTGAGATGACTAATTGGATCAAGAATTACATGGCCACGTGAAAGGTTAGTGAACACACTTGCATTAATTCTATAAACACTATGTAAAAGAATGAATGATCTCATAAGATGCTCACATCGATAGAGTGGATAATCATGTTAGAGAGAAAGGATGATCAGATGGTTGTGTTAAACTAAGGCTCTAGGGATGAGGATAAATCACTAATTTCTTGGCTACACATGTCACTTAGAATGCTAAGAATGAAGGAAGATATAAATGGAAAACATTGGGAGGAATAGTGGAGATGAAGGGGAACCTCCATGTCCTAGAATAATTAACATGCTGATTTTATGGATCTATTGGATTCTTCAACACATGATGGAAATAATAGAAGTGCTGCTAAACCATCCAAAAGAAGTGAGACATCTATGAGCTAAGATGGAACTAGAAATACTACCTCCTTAGTGGTAGATTAGGTGAGAAGTGTACTATGCTCAATGCAAGGTCGAAAGCCATGTTATGCAGTGCATTCACAGAGGGAATCCACACTACCTGAGGGGATGCACATGGAAGCAATAATAGATGGTTCCTTTATAAGCTAAAAAACTAGAGGAGGGATATTTAGTGAAGGCAATGGGTGAACAAAATTCATTTTATGCCAAAGAGAGAATAATTTTGATATTTGTGGACATGGACCAATCTAATTAGGTTTGAGGGTTTCCCCTTTATAAGGATGAAACTTGAACACAAGAAGGTTTATGAAAGGAAGGGAACTAAGGAAAAAAGACCATGGTATCCCATCATGTTAAAGATATAAAGTATCCATGAGACCCATGCTATGGGTAGAGCCAAGGTACCCATTTTTAGGATTGGATCATGACTGTGACGGTTAATGACATGATTTTGTGTTGTATTCAATTTTTATCAGAAAAGAGAAGAGGAATGTGAAAGGTAAATATCTCATAATCAAGGGATGAGCTTAAGTTAGACACACAAATAGGTTAGATTCATGTTTTATCAAAAGAACTGATGCAAATGCAAAGCATTGAGAGGCTTAAGTTATATTTTACCTTTAAGGGAGGATAAACGATAAGCACCTGATCCATACTTGTGGGTGATGATGTATGGTCCAAACTAATTAAAAGAAAACTTGCTGTATTAACTTTTCTCCATGTTGGTTTTCCTTTAGGATGAGGTCTTCAATATTGAAGTCTTGAGGTTTGAGGTGCTGGTTATAAGTATGAAGATATGATCTTGATAGATGTAGAGGTGGGTGAGGGCTACCAAGTGACACTCATCAAGGAGCTCAATCTGAGATAAATGATGCTAATGAAAGTCCTCTTTATAAATGATATCTTGTAAAGAGATTAAAAGAGAGGGGATTTGGAATTTGAGGGGTAAGACTACCTATACTCCAAAGATAAGAGAGAAAGGGGTAGTACCCGTAGAGGTTTGGATGCTAGTGTGATAGGCCCATAAATCAAATGGGATGTGCAAGTGCCAATCCTAGCCCAAAGCACTGACTACCTTAATGAGCATTTTGTTAAATATTTTATTGGAAGCTTCCACCTATCCATTATATTGAGGGTGGTATAGTGAAGAAAAGATCAATTCAATCCTAAATGCATCACACAGGGTTTGAACTTGCTTATTTTTAAAGGATTTGCTATAATCAGTGATGATTTTATGAGGGACACTAAAGCAAAAAATGATATTATGATTGATAAAATCCATGATCCTTTCTACTTTTATTGAGATGAGAAGGATATATTCCACCCACTTGGTGAAGTATTCAATGGCTATGATGATAAATCTATGTCACTATGAAGAATGGGGGTTAATTTCTCTAATGAGATCAAGCTCCCATTGGGAGAAAGGCCAAAATTCTTTAGATACCAGGAGATTATTGAATAGAACATGATTTAAATTAGCATGCTTTTATCATTTAACACACTTTCTTACATAATCAAAACATTCTTGGTCGAGGGTGGGCCATTAATAACCAAGGTGAAGGATACGTTTAGTGACCGCTACGCTGCTAAAGTGTCCCCCATATATCCCATCATGTCTTTCCTTGATGGCATGGGAAGCTTCATGACTGTGTAAGAAATGAAGGAGGAGACCTTCAAAACTATGTTTGTAAAGGATTTCCCCTAGTGTGGTGTAATGAGAGGTGCTCTGAACAACATTTCTTTGGGTAATCTGAGAGATGTTAGGAGGAACAATGCCTAGGTGGAGGTAGTTAAAATTTTGGTCATACCAAATGTCAGATGGTAATTTATTCACATTCCAAATGGTATGGGTGTTAGAATGGCTATAAGAAGGTGTGGTAAAATGGTGAATGGTGACAAATATTTTGGAATTAGAAGGTTGAAAAGGGATCTGGAAAGTAAAGCAAGCCATTATATCAGCAAATTTATTATTAGATCAAGGAATGGATTGGATTAGGTAATGTTCAAATGATGCTAAGAGTTTTCCAACTAAAAGTGTATATTTTTACAAAACATCATTCTTACATTTATAAGATCCATTGACCTAGTTGACCACAAACTGGGAATCACTAAAGATATGGATTGTCTTAATTCCTAAGGTTAGAGTAGTTTAGAGACCTATCATTAGGGCTTCATACTCAACCATATTATTGGTGCATTCAAAGTCAAGTTTTAAGGAGAGTGAAAGGGGTTTGCCATCGATAGGGATGAGAATAACTCCAGCACCACTTCTTTAATGACACTTTGAGCCATTGAATAACATGGTCATTTGATAGGTTATGCCATCTTCTTAAAATAGGGTCATGATGGACTCATCTAGAAATGCAAGAGAAAGTGTTTGGTGATTGGGTAGAGGAGCTTCATCTAATTGGTTAGCAATGACCTTCCCCTTAATTGAATCCTATTAGAGGAATTCAAGGTTGAATTTAGCTAGGAGCATGAGCCACTTAGTCATACATTAATTTTGGTATGGTTTGGAGTGCATGTATTTGAGTGAGTTGGTATTAGTTATGACAAAGGTTTTGTGGTTAAGAAGGTAGTGGTAGAGTTTGGTGGATACGAATGTTAAATATAAGTAGAGATTCTTGATATGGTTATATCAAGTCTTATTTTCTACAAGTCTATGGCTAATTTATTATATAGCTTGCTCTTTGTTTTGTTCATCTTGGTGAGCCAACATTGGCCTTAGGGAATTATCAGTGGCATAAATATATAGGTAAAAGGGGTGGTTATCCTCAGGGGGAATAAGAACTAGTGGAGAGAGAAGGTATTCTTTAAGGGAATCAAAGGTTTATTGGTAGTCTTTGGTCCACTTAAAGGAGGTATCCTTCTTAAGGAGATGGTGAAAATGGTGACATATATCTGATAATTATGAAATGAACCACTAAATGGATTAGAGTTATCCTTATAGGCTATGGAGTTGCTTAAGGTTGGCAGGAGGAGGCATCTCCAATATTACTTTGACTTTGGTAGGGTCCACTTCGATTCCTCAAAGAGAGATGATAAAGCCAAGAAGCTTTCTTGAGAGGACTCTAAAAACACATTTCTTGGGATTGAGTCTAACTTGGAAATGGATTAGGTGTTTGAAGATGATGTTGAGAACTTTAAGATTATTTTTACAAGATTTTGATTTTCCCCAGAGATCATTGACATAATCTTTTATAATGGTGTGGATGAGGTCAAGAAAGATGTAGGTCATGGCTAATTGCTAGGTGGCACTAATATTTTTAATCCTAAAAGGTATGACCCTATAGTAAATGGTTCCCCATGGGGTGGTGAAAGAGGTTTTATACTAATATTTTAGATCAATCAAGATCTGATTATAGCCCAAAAACCCATCCATGAGAGATAACATCTCATGGCTAGTTGTAAGATCAACAAGTTGATCGATGATAAGCAAAGAGAAGTCATCTTTTAGATAAAAAAGGTTAAGGTCATGAAATTTAATTCAAATTTGAAGTCCCCCTATGGATTTGGTGATGTGAAATATATTATTAACCCATTAGGGATAGTCGATGGGTTGAATGAAGTTTATTGATAGAAGACGCTAAAGCTCTTCTTTGACAAGAAGGGATATGTGAGGATGCATGCATCAAAGCTTCTACTTGATAAGTTTGGCATCATGATGAATGACTATGTTATGGGTAGCAATGGTGGGGTCAATCCCAAGCATATCACTATAATACCAAGTAAATTCTATGTTGTGGTCTCAGAGGAAAGAAGAGAAGTCCTAAAGTTCCTCATATTTAGTTTTGGTTTGGCCACCTTCACAATAAATCAAGGGGCTAAGGCTGATGGTATTGATTAAAAAAAAAGTTATAGGGGATGATTTCAAGATATTTAGGAAAGGAAAGTGGTTAGGTTGGTGAGGATGAGCTATCTTCCTCAATGGTGGTAATGGGTTTGGCTAATTTGGTAGATTCATTAGGTGGTTTATACCCTAGGCCAAATGACTCATGAGGTTTCATAGTTTTGACATAGGGTAACATATGAGGTCTTTATTCATAGTAACCAAATCCAAATCCTTTTCAAGTACACATATGGAGATATAATTTGGAAAATTCAAGTTTGATAAGGTAAGAGTTTGGGGTGAATGGTCGGGTGGATGAGGTAGTGGTAGGGGTTGGAAGTGGCTTATTAAGTCCCCCATAAACAAAATTCATTTAAGGGTTTTTGAGCTAAAAAGGGACAATGGTTCTAATGTTGGTCTCATAGGAAGGGTCATATCTAACATTCCCATATTATTGGGGAGTAGGGAAGGTATTCTAGGCTAAGAGTCTATATTACCTAAAGGAAAGGTGTTGGTATGTGGTTGTCATAGGGTCTTCTTTAGGAATCTGGGAAGAGGGGATAAATGAGCTAGTGGAAGCCTCATCAACATTAGAAGTAGGGATGCTATTGGTTTTGGTTGGTGAGTTTATGTTGTTATCAAAGGTTTTTGAGGTAGATGAAGGAGGAAGAAGGACATCATTAGGTTGATATGTCATGTTGCAAGATGTGAAAGGATTAGGGTCATCTTGGATCATCATAACTTGTCTTTCATGTTCAAACTTGACACAATGATGTAAGCTAGAAGGAACACAACCCATGGCATGAATCCAAGGACATCTGAGTAACCTATTGCATTATAATTCTCCTTACATAACATAAAAGAGTTTAGGAATAGTTTAGGGTCCTATAGGGATATGGAGGACAACTATACCCAATGTAGTAGCCATGGTATCATTAAAGGAATATAGGACTACGAAGATTTAGACATGATGTTCATAGGTAACTATAGTTGGTCATAAGCATGGGTGGAGATAATATTGATGCTAGCTCCTCCATTAATCATACATCTTTTGACGTGGGTTTGATTGATGTATATGGTAATGAAGAGTGGGCGATCGGGATCCTTCAAATGGATATAAGGTATTTTAGTAGTTTTGAAGGTGACAAGGTTGGAAGTTTAAAGGGCACCAACAAAGGTGGATAGAGGTTCATAGTCATTAGGTTAGACCTTGATGTATTGTAAGGTTTCTATGAGTGATTGGTGGTAATGGGGAGAAGTTGAGATTAACCATACAAGCTTATTTTTTTGGAGTTTGGTGGAGTTGTCTGAGGATAGCTTTCTTGATGGATATTGTATATGGATTAGGATATAGAGGGTTAGATGGAGAGGCTCCTAAGATAGATATTTTGGGCTTGTTTGAAGATGGAGAGGGTTGGGTATTATTTGTTTAAGAATTTGAGGAAGGGTAAGTCCAAGGAATGGATGCCTTAGCCTTCCCTTTATCCTTCTATTGGGCCCAATATTGGGTGACCATGTGAATAGTGTGGATAAGGGGGTTTTATAGATTGGGTGGTTTCTTTGGTTCCTCCTCTTTATTATTACGTAAAATTTAAGGTTGGATGGGTTGAGTTGGTGGTTGGGTTGGTAATGGGGATGAAGAAGTTTTTTCTAATAATAGATCATCATTTTCACATAAGCTATGAATAAGCACTTAGAGAGATTTATAGTTCTTGGTGTCATGTCATGGTGCCCTATGGTATGCACATAATAGGTTATCATTGAACCATTTTGGTTGAGGATGTGAAGAGTTAAAAGCTTTGATAGGTGGTAAGGTTACGAAAGAGGTTTTTAAAAACCTTCAAATAATGGTTGAGTATGAATCCACTAAATGTGGTAGGGGTTTGGTGGTTTTTGGTTTGGGTGTCGAGGTAGAAGATTGTCTGGAAGTAGGTTTGGTGATAGGTGATTTTGAGTTGGTATATTTTCTTGATGGATTTGGTTTAGCTAATATGGTTGATGAGCTAGAAAGAGATGATGGTAAGGTAGGTTGCTTAGGTATTGCTGATGTTGGTAGGAGAGATGTTTTAGAAAGGAAGTGTGATGGTGTAACTAGTAAAGGTGGTAGGGTTTGGTATAAATAATAGGCTTCATACTCAAGGTAGAGGGATGAGGACCCAAGATGGAGGGAAAGGTTAAAGGAGGTAAAATTTGCTATTTTGGGTTCTTTTGTGGTTTTACCACCTTGGTTGTTTTTGTTGGTTTTGAAGGAGGTTTATCTACTTTATTTGTTTCAAGTGGTTGAGGGTTGGTTAGTTTAGTAGAGGTTTTAGATGGTTGGGTGGAGGTTTTAGAAGTGCTAGGTTAGTTCACCAAAGAAGTGGTTAGGGGTTTTGGTTTGGTTTTCTTACCCTTGTCTTGGATTATGATAGAAGTTTTTATAAATATAGGTTCAATGGATGAGGCTATCTTTTCTTGTGAGATAACCTTCAAAGAGGGAACAAATGGTTCTATAATAGGGGAGATAGGTGTGGAAGCTTCTATTGAAGTTTTTGGTATGGTTACTTCTTTTGTTTGGGTATTCAAAGGGGTATAGGGTAAATCTACTTCTTTCATAGGTGGAGGGGAATTATTGGGTTAATGTGTAGGTTCTTTTTCATTGAGCATGTCATAAACCATGTTGATGGTATGGGTGTTGGGAGAGCATTCGATGTTATTTATTTCATTTTTGGTGGGAGAATAGTTTGGAAAAGGTTGTCTAAATATGTCGAGAGATTGATTTGGTGAAGCATTAGGGTTATCTTATCTAAGCTCCCCCTTGTCAATTAGGGATTAGACAAGATTCTTAAAGGTGTTACATCTATTAATATCATGCCCTATGACCCGATGAAAGACATGGTGGCCATTCTCATTATACCATCCTAGCATGGGGTGAGAAGGATCAAACTATTGAGGTGGTTTAATTGGTGTAAGTTGAATGATGTTGGATTTTAAAAAAATTTCCAAAATAAAAACATATGGTTCCCCAAGTGGAGTTAATTTCTTCTAATTATTCCACATTTGGTTTCTTTGGTTTGAAGGATTTGAGGAGTTATAGGTTTGGTTCCTTGAGTTTAGTTGGTTGGTAGATGGTAGAGGTGCAACTTTGAGGACAATAGCATTGGTGATCACTTTGTTCTTGGTATTGCTACTGGTTGGGTTGTTGGGTTTGGATGAAGAGGGCTCCTTGGGTTTATAAGTTAAGTTTTTATTTTTCAACTTTAACTCCCCTTCTTCAATGGCTCTATTTTCTAGTTTATGAGATAGGGTAAAGGATTTATCAAATATTTGAAAACTTTGGACACACAACATGAAGGAAATGTGTTTTGCACATGCTCAAGAAAAAATCTATATGAGTTCCAATTGAGGTAGGGTGAAGGAAAATTGGTTTATTAAGCTTATCCAATGAGCAACAAAGTTAACAACTAACTCATTTTCATATTAATAGATAGAGTAGAGGTTGGTAATAGAGACTTTATTGAAGATATTGATTGAAAAGTGTTTCAAGCAAGTTTGGGCCAATTGAGTGAAGGAGATGATAGAATGCTTACGCAAGGCACTATACCAGTCTAAGTTAGTCCTACTAGAGACATGGAGACTATGTGGAGAAGAAAGGAGTCATCATGGGAAATCAAGTAACACAAGTACCAAAATACCCTAATATTTTGTTGGGGGTCCTCCCTATTGTGGAACTTAGTAAATTTTGGGAGTTTCCATTAGGTAGGGTAGGCATGGATTGTGACAGATGGATGGATGGGTTCATTACATATTTGTTCATAAGAAAGGGGGTTTTTGGATCCTAAAAATGAATATTCAAGATTGTTAACTTTGTCAATTAACATCTTGACCAAATTAGTTTGTGGTTGGGTTAGGGGAATGGTAGAATTGATAAACTGATAGGATGATTAGGAAGAGGGAATATGATGATAAGAGGTTGATGTTTGTTTAGGGGGTAGCCCTTAAGAACTTGTGGGTATGAATGAAGAGGTAGGGGAGATATATGGATTTTTGGTTAGTCACATATTTATAAGAGGTGGAAGTTGTTCATTAAGAAATAGCTGTGGTTAGGGGAATGGATGTATAAAAGGGTTGGGTTTGAGAGGTTACCCAAGTTTGGATGGGAGGAAGTATCTGGGGTATCAAAAGCACTAGGTTTTGAAGAGAGGTGTTGGTTGGTTGGATAGCAATAAGAGGGGAAGAGGAATGAGTGGTGGAATTTTGACCCATGGTTGGTAGGGATCAATGGGAAGGGGCACACTCACTTCCATGTGAAATGAGTCAGTCAGAGTTCAGGGTGCTTGAGTGGTGTTCAATACATTTGATTGGGTTTTATCTATTGGCATGAGAAATGAAAGGTTAGGTAGAGGTGACACCCACCATGAAGTGATGTGGCATGCCATAAGGTAGATTCAAGAAAGGAATGGAAGAGGTTAGGGCATGAAGGGCCAAGGTGGTAAGGTAATGTTGCAAGGCCATTGAGTTATTATCTAGATAGATGGTGAAGTCAACATCCCCTTTGAGGACCACCAAGGATCACTTAGGTAAATGAGGCATATGAGGAGAATCATAGGGTATCACCTCGATGTTTGAGATATACTCCATGGGTAAATATGAGGAAGGAGTTGGGGGTAGTTTGGTTTGGTTTCTCACTTGTATTTAGGTTAAGACCATGTGAGAAACCAAAGAGAGGAAGTTGAACCTCACACCTCAAATAAGAAGCAGTTAAAAAATATAAGAAAGCAAAAGCCATCAACATGCTCTAGATAAACTTAAGTCTTAGAGTTTTAATTATCTCTTGTTGACTTAATCCTTAAATGAGTATGAATGGAATTGGCTTAAAAATATCCTAAATAAAGTTGTCTAAGTTTAGTTTTGGGATGTTTAGGCACTCAAGAGTCAATTTTGCACTGAACTAGGTACATGGCCTAATACTGGGGGCTTGATCCCCATACTTCACAAACCCAAAGCTGAGCTAGGTCACTTAGACAAAATATACCATTTTTTTAGAGTTTATACTCTACCAGAAAAAGAAGTTGTTTAACTCCTTGGTGATTAAATCAAAGCATGAAAACTAGGTGGGGGTAAGGTTTTCACTTGGTGATGAAATCCAAGTTAGACCTTGTCTCAAGTATTATTTTGGTGTGTTGATTATGAAAGTAGTTCAATTTTTGTGTGAAGAAGAAAAGTGAATCTATGATTAATTTACATATTTAATTAAAGCTACATGAGCTAATTAAGCAAGCAAACTATGAATACACTTGATTTTAAACCAAAGGAAAATTTTGATGTCTTTTAATAAGCATATAATAATGCAAATGTTTATTTTATGCCAAAGGAAATTTTAGATTCCAAATTGAAGAGAATAAAAGAATGCAAGGATTTATTTTATGCAAAATAAATTTTGGATTTCAAATTTCATTTGATGAACATAAATAATGTAAAATTTACTTTATGCTAAAAGAAATTTTTGATTTCAAATTTCATTTGATGAACATAAAATAATGTAAAGATTTAATTTATGCCAAAGGAAATTTCAGATTTCATGGGCATAAAATAAAGGAGGAGAAAATTCAAACTCAAACTATGAAAAATTAAAAGAAAAGGGCACCTAGATGATGCTAGGTCCCACTGGGCATGCCAAAATGTTTCTATACTTTTTTGCTTTTTTGTTAGTTTTTTGTGAGAAAATATAGAAACACAAGATGAAGGGTGTGTACCTATTAAACATGAGCTTGTTGATGAGAAAACTAAGAGAGAACTCCTTTTTGTCTTGGAAGGAATACCTAAAATAAGACCATACTACCACAATATTATTAGTTAGACAAAGATATAGGGTGGACCACTTAGCATATGTTAGATCCAAGAAGCTAAAGCTTCCTTGGATGGATATCAATCCACTCCCATAATAAAAAATGAGGATGATAAAATAAAATAAAGTTAATTTAATTTAAATTAATGATAAATTAAATGCTAAGTATAAAAATAAATGAAATACTTATTCAAAGAAAAATGACTAAATCTAGAACATGCTAAAACTAGTCAAGGCAAGGCCATATTTTTGGGGTTTGGGTAAAATGGTAAGGGTAAAAAGGATTATTTTTTTGGGTTGGGTAAATTATCAAGGATGAAAATAGACAAAATGGTAATTGGATAGATGATTCAAAGTAGATAATATGTCAATTTTGGCAAAGAGGTGAATGATGTCAAGTGAGGAATATGGCAAAGAGGCAAAATGGGGTAAAGGGGTAAATGGGTAAATGGTAAAATGAAGAAGGGATGAAGATATGAATGGTGAAGGGAGTGAAAAGGTTAAGGGAAGGGAGACCAAAATTAATTAAATAACAAAATAAAAGATTACCCTAATGTTTGTAGATGCTTATTGATGAAGATGGTTCGTTGAAGATTGTTGATCAAGATATCTTGAGGCAATTTCAGTAGAGCTTTATTATTTTGAATTATTTTCCTTCAATATGTGGAATATTAATGACCTATTTGAAATGGATGAACACTTGAAATAAAATTTGGGCATCAATACTCTAACTTTTCAACCTCTCCCTTGGGTGAAGGAGGGGGGGTATTTGTAGTCTTTTGTGTGAGGAAACATGCCCAAAAGAGGGCATCTTTTAATTATGGTCCATTTTTTCCCATGTTAAAGGATGGGTTTGGTTTAATATTCCTATGGGGTTTGTTAAGTCTCCCTACTTTGCATGCAAGTCCAAGTTTAAAAGGAATTGTGTACATGGTTTGAAAATGGGACCGAAGATTTTATTACACCCTTATTTGTCCTCATTTATGAATTTTAAAAGTTATCCCAACAAATATGGTGCCATTTTTCATGGGGGAATAGGTGAGTTAAGGTGAGGTGGGTGAAAATTCCAATTTGGGCTGATAAGTCTCTTATTGGGGCTAAGAAGTCCAAAATGGGGGCTCTTTGTCTCTCCCAAGGTGTGAAAGGGGTAGGTAAGTCAATTTTGAAGGCTATTTTCATGTGAAAATTAAAAACCAAGTAAAATTACTTACCCTTGAGGATAAATTGACCAATTTCAAGTGGGGACCCTTGTGATGCTTAAATGAGGCCATTAAACATCTTAGAAAAAGGGGCTAAAGGTGGCTTACCAAGCCATGTCACTTTGCCACATCATTTTGCCATGTCATTTTGTCATGTCATTTTACCATGTCACATTCCATGTCATTTGTCATGTCATATGCAATGTCACATGCCATGTATTTTTCCATGTCACTTTTCATGTCATATGCCATGTCATCATGAATAGTGAAAGTGGGTCTATAGTGAATAGTGATTTCAAAAACTATTTTCGAATGGTGTTTTCAAATAATACTTTTTGAATATAAATGGGTATAATAGGGACTATGGTTAAGTTAAGAGGGTAGCAAAAGGGGTTAGGAAGGTTGTAGGAGGATTTTAGGTGGTCCTAAGGCATTCAGACACCTAGAACTTCAAGTGTGTAGTTTTCTAGTGTCTACAACATTTTTCAAACCTGAAATTAACAAAATAATTTAACTTAGGTAAAAATACCTCAAATTTAGACCAAATTAATTCATGAAATTGTTTTACCTAGACTTTTGTGGTTTTTTTAATTAAAGGCACAAATAATACCAATTCTTTATGATGTGATTTAGTTGGAAAACATGATTTTATTTTTTTGCCATACACATTTTCAACAATAATTTATGGATATTCACAAAAGGGAACATAACCTACCTCAAAGATATTTAATAAATTAATTTGGCTATCAGCTTTGAGATCTTCTTCATTTTGACAATATTCATCTTTAATGCTCCAACATTATATACCCATTATAATATAATATCATTTTTTAAACATGGAAAATAAATCATCACTAGCATCATGATATATTCTTTCTTCTTACTTTACATTTTCATTGTCTTATATTTCTTCATCACCAATATATTTCTTTGGAAAATCAACCTTAGTAATAACTTATTGAGTAAATTTCATGAAAGACACTCTTTCTTATTCACTTGATGGCTATTTAATATTATTTGATCATTTTGTGTGAACCTCTTCCCATCACTCTAACTTCATAATACACATAAGAATTTACATGATCAACATATTACTTAATATCACATTTATTTTCATCTATGACACATGTTGTGGTCAATTCAATAATGAGGTCTGTATGAAAGAAAGGATAGTCCATTTTTATTTTGGAATATAACTCCCAATCCAATGTGGTAGCATATACAAATTGTAGATATAAATTATTTTATATATTTATCTTCAATAACATCGATATGATGGGATCTAAAACATTAATGTATACATCTATAATGATTTATTCTTGAGGTCTATAACTATTATAAATGTTTTTATACATCTCATGAAACTTTATATTTAAATAATTTATTAGATTATTGGGTTTCCTCTTTATTATGAATAATATATTTACCCAAGAAAAAGTGTCAACAATCTATCGATAATTTTTTGACATGAGTTTTTGAGAACATAACAAGTGGTAAGCTTGGGTTGATTGTGAAGAGACATGAGAAAAAATTATTTCTAAATGTTGTAAAGCCATAAATAATTTTAAAAGGATAGGAAGATTTGATTCATTGCTTTTAAATTTTTTAGATCATTGTAAATCAATTTAACTAAGTGCAAAAAACACCTCACTGAGTCTAAATTCTAAAACTTTGTGTGGAATCCTACAAAAAAGAGGATGAAGTGAGAAAACAACCACTCAATAATAAAATAAGTAAAATGATGAATTGATAGATAATACAGATGGAAAAATATGTCTATTATATATTCTTAAAAGGATACTATCCTATTTTTTCCCCAAATAATATGAAAGTATGCTAAAAACATAGAAAAATCACATATAAATAAGTTCTAGATAAAGTAAATTTATTTGTATGAATCAAAATTGAAATAAATTATGAGATAATTGTTAGCATATATTATGAAAATATTTATAAATATCAAGACTTATTAGACCTAAAAAATTGAAATTTCAAAATTATTCTCATGAAGTTTTGGATGTTTTTCTCATATTATTTTTTAAATGTGGGTCCCTATTCTAAAAAAATTGGGAGTGTTAGGCACAATAGACAATAACATTAGAAATGGGGTGATCCTGACTAGGTGGTTAGAACCATCAATTATATAATTTAACCTTCCAAAATTGGGTAAAACAACAAAAATGTTCAAATATCAAAGTTTTTATCAAAAAACACTACTAGTCATACTTGTTAATAGAAAAAAAAGTTATTTTAATATGTACTAAAACATTGGTAGTCAATATCTTTAGGTTAGTTTGTAAGTGTTTTAACAACAACAAAAATATAACTCATTAGCTAGGCATGTTGATAGCTCATATCTCAATACCCATAATGTCACAATGAAAATGATATTATCAAAACCCTTTTAATCCTACTATTTATTTGAATTGGGATTTTTAGTAAAATATTTACTATGTCAATTGCATAGTAATTCAATTACTAATCAAATATTATACCAAAAATATATTGAGCACTACTTATCAAAACTAGGTCTCATAAATTGCATTGGAAGACACATGACACATTACCCTAAATTGTAATACTACTTGGATACTAGTTCCAACTTCAAAATATTATCAATTTTATAATGGATGATACAAATTCCATTTCCTTTAGAAATCATATTATATATAAATTTTGAATATTTATCAATATACTATTTATAATATGTTATGACTAACATGATTTACATAATGATAACATTCAAATATAATATAGATAAAATTTATCTTACTTGCTATACATTTTGATCTGATTGATTCATTAATCTTATATCTAGCCTTGAAAGGGGGATATACATGGGGCAAATCCAAAAAATATTCTTTTAAAAAGTTGGCATAATTCAAATATTTGATATGATATTTATTTGCATTCTGTGTTAGTACTTGACAAATTTCTATATGATGTCATAATGTTGAACTCTTGAATATTGCATAATTGGAAATTATCCAATTTATTTGTATTTTTTTATTATCCATTTTATTTTATTTTAAATACTAATTAATCTAGTTTAACTTCTATGTAGTTTATGTGATATCAAAATATGAATATCCATTCAAGTTAATTGCCTTAGAGCATTGTTTAAAAAATAGTAATTTGACTTATAATTTGGATAAAGATGAAAGTTGGTTATGGTGAATTTATCCAATCATAGATGCACCAATATGTATTATAATTTTTAAGTGATGTGTGTGAATGAATTAGAACATTTCAATGGTTTTTGGCCTGATTTATGTGTTATCATGGAAAGTGGTTGACTCACAATTTTGACATGGAAGTGGTGAAAATTAGATTTCAACATTTCATACAATTTTTGGTTCATGATATAGATTCATGTAAAATTTTTAAACATAGATTAAAAAATCAATCCACATATAGTTACATATTTTACATTTATCATAATGGGGCATGATAGAAATTCATGCCCATTCTACCATTTTTTAAATTCAAATAGGAATGATATAGGTTCATGCTATAATTTCAATAATATTTATGAAATGCATTCATGTTATGG
Source organism: Torreya grandis (assembly GCA_037957365.1). Taxonomy (NCBI): domain Eukaryota; kingdom Viridiplantae; phylum Streptophyta; class Pinopsida; order Cupressales; family Taxaceae; genus Torreya; species Torreya grandis. The sequence goes on from JARHVA010005551.1 coordinate 949,011, forward strand.
GCTTGGATGTTATCCATTACCTTTTGATCATGCATAAAATAACTAAGGAATGAATTGACTATTTAATTTAAAACCCATTTGTAGTGGATGATTCAATTAAAGTGCATAGTGTATAACTTGGATATTTTGTTCCCTCTAGCACTATAAACTAAAAAAGCGTTATGGATTCCAAAATATTTATATCTTAGGTTCATAAAGATAAATATATTGAATTTAGGTTTCTATGTACCTTAATGGATGTTATTTTCTATACAAGCTCACCTCAAATTTAGGTTTGATCACCCTCAATTCCATAATGTTTTAATAGAAGAAAAAATACATAATATCTTGGTTACTAGAGTCAACTAATTGAGTTTTTTGTGTCCCTCAATGGATATACTCATCAGATTGACCACTTTAAATCTTATCCATTTCCCTAGCCAGGAAATGTATAGTTTCTATAATTTTGCTCTTTCTATCCATAATGACTAGGTCAATCTTTGACATTTAACATCTTTATTTATCCATGAAAGCCACTTACTCAAAAAGTAGCATCACATGGAATGCATAAAATTTTAGTTGCTCCTTGAATAATATTTTTAATATTTCAATTATGGGCCTATATATTATTTCACATAAATGGTAATCTATCTAATTACCTGCAACTTGATTTTTTAGGAACACCTTGGATCACTATGCAAAAGGAGAAGATGTACACACTCATAATTTATCATTAAGTGTTTGATAATGTTTAATATTCAAATACTTACCTTGTTTGACCTGTTCACCATTATGTAAAATACAAATATCTATGAAATAATTAATATTATATTTAAAATACATCACTTAGACATCCTTATTCTACTTACAGTTTTATGTCAACCAAGTTTCAATAGTCTTCAGCCTTTTGGGATAATATTGCACTTAGTTAAATAAGGTCATAACCTAGCCTTGTCCACTAGTGTGGCCTTGTATCCCATGCTCAAATAGTTACATTTTAAATTTGATGAATTTCATATAGGTACTCTAACACTTTTATAAATATAAATATTTCAAATCTACTGTTACATAAGCATAACAAAGCCATTCAAACTATCACCTATCAATCATTTAGAAAATTTATTACACATTAAAAAAAAAGGAAATAAAATTTCCAATTCAAAATTTGATTTAGTCTAATAGTCATAGGCTAGGTCTAAATCTATTTGATTATAAGTCAAGGGTTATCTTGTCAAACATTTAAGTCAATTTATTAGTTTCATCTATATAGAAAAATATATAAATATTCATAGATAGAGTCTAGAAGGGAGAGCTACATCAACTTGAAGTCCTTTTGGGATATATTGGAAACACTCACATTAAATGGTTTTTTTTTAGGATAGTTTAGTTTTTCCTCTTCCCTTACACTCTTTTTTATTTGATGTCCATTTGGTTAATGTGAAAGAACTAGGGTTTCACATTATGGGTACTTATGTGTGTCATATCAACACTCACAAATATCCAAAATTACACATCTAATATACATAGATACTCAATTTAAAAAATATTCCAAGTAGTCGATATAGTCCTAGCCATATGTTAATAGACAAGGCCTTAGTACATCCATATCCACCCTAGTGTGGACCTATCCTAACAAATATCAATAATATTTTTTAGTATTGAAATAATTTACAAATCATTTATGTTATCATTACATCATAGATCTATCTACATAGTTAGAATAAGTCATATCCAAGCTATGTTTACATATTTCATTTAAAGTTACTAGTTATAGATCATTTATGATTCTATATTTTACATTTGAGTTTTGTATAATATGTAATATAAATTAGTAATTTAGTTTTTATTTTCATTTTATTAGCAAATCAGAATAAAATGTTAAACATTTTGGTGAACCCATAATTTGTTTTTAGAGCACTTCTTATTTGTTTTATTTTTCTAAGGATAGTTCAATTATTCCACTTCCCCCTACCCACCATTTTATTTGATATCTATTTGGTTTATTTGTAGGAACTAGGGTTTCACATTAAATTCACTTTTGTTTGTCATAACAACACTCAAAAAAATTCAATATTGTACCTCTGATAGTCACAATTACATAAATTGGAAAACCTTCTAAGTATTCAACATAGATACAACCATAGTTAATAGACAAGGTGATAATGCATAATTATCCACCCTAGTGTGGCCCAATCCCAATATATCTCAAGAATTAGTTTTTAATAATATCATAGGTCATAGATCCTTCAATCTAGTATTACATTAGTGATCTGTATAAACAGTCATCATAACTCATATTAAAGCTAGGTATACATAAATTGTTAAAGCCACTAGTTATAGATCTTTTATGTTTCTATATTTTACTATATTTTAAATTTATATTATATATATTATGTAATATAAATTAGTATTTGAATCATTCAATTTTTATTATCATTTCATTATTAAATCAAAATAAAACATTAACATTCTAGTGAACCCATAGTTTGTTTTTAGAGCATTACTTTATGTTTTCTTTATTATTTTAAGGATAGTTATGTTCTTAGTTTTTTGTATATTAACTAAGGTTTCAAATTATATTTTCTCATAATTATCATATTAATACTCATAAATATTCAGAAGTTCTCAAATTGTAAAATCTTCTAAACAATCAACATATATGCAACTATAGATAATAGACAAGGACATAGTGCATCCCTATCCACCTTAGTGGGACCTTGTCCTTATATATATAAAGAATGCATTTTATTAAAAAACATAGTTTACAAATACTTCAATCTATTATACATCATATATCTATCTACACAATCAACATAATTCATATCCAAGCTAGGTTTACATATTTATTTGAAATTTACTAGTTCTAAATAATTTATGTTTCTATATTTTACATGTATATGATGTAATATAAATTATTATTTTAATAATTTAGTTTTTATTATCATTTGTTTAGTAAATCAAAATAAAACATTAAACATTTTGGTGAACCCATAATTTGTTTTTGAGCACTACTTTATGTTTGAGTTTTTTCATCCTAAGTATTTATTTTATCAAGTTTGGGTAACTATGATAATTTTATACCCTAAATAATAAAAATACTAATAAAAATTAAAATTATATAGATATGCAATAAATGACACAATTATTTAAAACTTTCTAACTCTATAAACTTACTAAATATGGAAATTATACGAGAGAAAACATAAAATTAGTTGGAAAACTAACTTGTAGGATGATTTTGAATTTGAGAATAACATGATAATTGTTTTCACTATATATGGACCAAGAATAGGATCTATCAGGGTTCCTAGACATAAGCATAGTGAATGGACAATATATGGGTACATTGTTGTCCCTAGGGAGTGCTAGTGTCTAGAAGAAGACAAAGATCCTAAGTTTATGTGTTCTATGTGCCTTCACATATTTGTTCTATGTAATATGTGAGAGACTATGATTAAATTTTCTAACCATTTTGTAACTAATTTTCCACTTAAAACCCATATACCAATAATCAAGATGATAATATTCAATCATGGAGTAAAAAGGGGTTAATAGTTGAATTTTTTAATCACATCAACACTCCTATTTTTAGCATTATCTACATATAAATATTCCAAAGAGGTATAAAAATCCATGACATAATCCCATTTTATTATGGTTTGTGTGAAATTGGTGAGAAATGATAGATGATGGTGAAATCATGGTCTAATTAAGTGTGTCAATCATGACTTGTGACCTTGGAGGTATATTTAGACTTTAGCTCAAGACTACTATTGTTGTATGTAATCATATTTGGGATAAATAAGAATTTTGATCTCAATGTGAAATTATATTTCTAGTGATTTTTTGTGTGGAATCCTCTTGTGTTAAAAATGGATTGAAATGTTCTTATATAGTAATATTTTTAGAAATACTTTGGATGGGGCTTGCTAAACTTATGAGCCAAACCTTAAACAAATTTTAATTTTGGAAAATATTCATTAGTTGATGGGAGGACAAATTTTATTAGGGTGGATAATAGCAGGGTGAGTTGTTATTCTAATGGGTTACTCTTGTCCCAAAGGAAATAAGAGCTAATCTAAAATATTATTATATGCTCACATAATTGAGCAATTATATTTGTATGTATGAAATATAATTGTATGTGTGTGAGTAATTTATGAGAACAAATCATGTATATTATCTCTAAAGAGATATTAGAAGTGTGTTGAGAGAATAATGGGATTTTGAGAGATTATAGGGAGAATATTATGGCATTGAGGTTGTTAGAGATAATGCATTGACTCCTATGATTTAGGATATCAATATGATATATATTGTAACCTCTAATCTAAATTATACATTTTGAATGATTTAGAGTTGAAGAATATTACTAGTTTATTGTGAATTTTTATTTTATGTGTAGTTTGCATAATATACACCAATAAGTATCATTGATATTAGATCCAACTCAGTATTTTTTGATAATAGAGGAGTAAGAATTTTAATGGGGAAATATATACCTTGTATAATTGCCTCATATTTATGAATAAAATTATTTGATAAAAAAATGTTTGAGTATTATCTTACATTATTCAAAGTAAGATTATTAATTTTTTAAATTAAGGTTATATGAATGGATTATGTTTTGATTCAATTGTCCATCCATGATCTCCTATGATCCAATAAATTAGCACTTTAGTTTGGCATAAAATCTACCAATATATATAATTAAATTCATATTTTTTTATTTAGAGCCATTTAGGGTGCCTGAGTCACTCACATATAATCAAACTTCATTTTGAAAATAAAATGAAACTAGATGTACAAAGATGTGTGACTCATATATAATATATATAAATGTTCAACATTGAGTTATTATAATCACACAGTAATCAAATGGACCAACTCAATGTTTTTATGTAAAGTATCCTCTACTAGAATAACATCTATGTCAATCTAGAATGTAGATTTTAGTTCACTACATCATTATTAAATTCCAATCAAAATATTTATGTGTGTGTGTGTATGTGTGTGTGTGTGTGTGTGAATTATCACTCTAGGAGGTAGTTGATGAATGTTAGGAAGTGAATGAGGAATGGGCATGTTGATGATAGAACTAATCTTATCTAGGTCAACATCAATGCCATGGAGAGAGACTAGGAACCCTAAATTTTTTATAGATGTGACACGAAAGACACATTTATAAATATTTAGTCTAACCTAGTATCTAAAGAGATGATCAAAGATGATGATAAGATTGATAAGATGAGTCTTATGAATTTTGGATTTAGTAATGAGATAATCCACATAGGTTTTAATAATTTTATGGATAAGATCAAGAAAGATATGGGCTATTTCTTATTAGTAAGTGGCTCCAAAATTTTTGAGGCCAAAAGGCATTTTGACATAGCAATAAGTGCCCCATTATATGGTGAAAGTGGTCTTATGTTGGTCATCAATGGTAATGTGAATATGATTATATCCCAAGAATCCATATATAAGAGATAGAATTTCATAACTAGCTATGGAATCAATGATGGCATCTATCAAAGGTAAAGGTAAGTTATCCTTGGGACAAGCAAGGTTAATATTGATAAAATCAATACAAATATGAATGACCATAGTGACCTTTTTCAAATGGGAACAATGTTAGAAACCCATTCAAAATATTATACTAGTTAGATAAATTTAGCATGGACTAATTTGATGATTTCCTTATGACATAAGGTGGAAAATTCAAGTGGAAAATTCCTTTTATTTTGATGCATAGGCTTTCCATCAGGATAAGTAATGATGTTATGAACCATAATGATAAGGTCAAAGCCATGCATGTCTTCATAGGACCAATAGAAACCCTCATGATACTTATCAAATAATAAGCTAAAGTTATCAATTTTTATATGTTAGAGTTCACAAGAGATAGTAATTATTTGAGGACAAAATGGAGTACCATATTCAATATGAGTGGTTTCCTTGATAATCATAGCATTGCCATCTTTAAAATGGTATGGTTCATTATGTAAGTAAGAGATTGGATTAGTTTTGAGATCAATTATAGTGACAAATTTGTTAAAATAAGGGGTTTTAGTTTAAAAATTCCTAAGTTTATGATTTTTCCAATAAATTTGAGGTTCTTAGGCATGAAGTATTTCAATAATAGCTTCATCACTATGTAAGTTAGGAATATGACCATAATACTCAACATCTACTTTGAGATCTACAATTTGATTACCATGAAGATCATAATCATAATGTATTTAATGAACATCAGTTTCTTTGGAATGTATTATACTCTCAAGAGTAGGGAAAGTAGATGGATTAGAATGGATTGGAGTGTCATTGGTTTTGATGATGGGAAAAGCATTAGAGGTAATGATTGGATCCAAAAGTGGTAAAGGATATTCATGAATTTTTGGATATTTGAAAGGTATAATTTACTTTACCACCCAAGGGGTATCATGAATAGAGAATTGGTGGGAGGAACATAACCTTTAAGATCAAAGTCATAATCCATAGAAATGGTATGAATATCCTGATTAAAACTATGAATTTGAGCTAAGGTTTCTTGATATTGATGGACATCTAAGTCTTGAGATTGAGCTTAGGACATTATGCAACTGTTATCATATGTTGGATAAATTGTACATGCTTGAGAGTGAAGGGGAGAGGTAAAATCCTAATATTACCGAATGTATGAGGAGAGATGATGAAAGGAGCTTTAAATAATTTGGCCATTCCAAAATCCTTGTAATCGAAGGCATCTTTGAGTAAAGAAGGCTCCTGAGCATTTCATGGAGGGTGAAAATCAGTGATCTCATCAAGAAGAAGAATAATAAATAAGGAGGAATACAATGTGAAATTTATGGAGGTAGCTTGGTAGTATTTTAAGTATGTTTCAAATAATTAGGGTCATCATTATCAAAATCCAAAAGAGTGACTTGTAAATCAGGATTGATGTTGATAAACTTGGGTAAAGGAGTACTATTGATCTTAAGAATGGTAGGAATATGATATTGAAGTTTGGGATTAGGAAGTTGAATACTCCATGGGCTGGGATGTGCCTCATGCTTATACCATTTCCAATTGTGTAAGAATTTAATGCATTGGCTATTCAGAGAAGCAATGGTCTTCATTCTATGAGTCCATGGGTGACTAAGGAGTATATTATAAGATAATGGTCAATCAAAGACCATGATATTAGTTCAAATGGCCTTAGGTATAATGGTTAATGGAATCCAAATATAACCAAGTGGTTTTTTATTAGTATTATCAAAATAGTGATAGGTAAGATGAGTTTGCTTGAGATTATCCATGTTATAACCAAGTTGTGGGATTAAACACAAAGATGTGACATTAATACTAGATCCTTCATCAACTAAAAATTTATAGATAAGGATATTATTAATGGATATTTTAATAAAAAGTGGTGGGTCATCAGTACATATTTTTTTTATCATTGATTATTTCCTCTTCAATAAATTAAATAGAAACTTGGAAGAGTGTCACATAGTTGCAATGGTATTTGCGTTAGTAAATTGAGGTTCAATAGAAGTTAGTTCCTCATCTATATAGTATGGATCTTTAATTTCTTGTAATTGATGCATAAGGAACTTGGAGATGATAGGGGAAGTATGAACCAACTCCATAAGTGGAATCTTACAAGGCATAGAGTTAAGTTCTTCAAGAATGTTCTAATGAGATTTAGTAGAGGAACCAACATGATGTTTAAGAGGTAAGCTAGATTTTAAATGAATAGATGTGGTTGGAGGTTTGGAAGGAGGAAGTGGTTCTTCATGGGCTTCTAAAGATAGATTAGTAGTATTATTATCCTTGAGAATTTATTCTTCTAAAGATGGCTTCTTAGGTTTGGTAAAGGGATCTTTGTGAGATGACTTGTTATAAGAATTGACCTTAGTAGTATTGACATAGTTAGAGTTGTTATAATATTATAATAAATGACACAAACATCCTTGGTATTTGGTTGACTATTATAAAAATATTTTTGGTTATTGGAGGCAGAAGTTTTAGAAATCTTTTTTTTTGAGAAGCAATGGTGTACTCTTGATGACAAAAATCTATCATGGCTTCATGATTAAATGAATCACCAAGCATATAAGAGACAACAAATTTAGTGATCCCTATACAAGATTTAAGGGAATGACCAATGTCAACATGAAACCAATAAAATGGATTACGGTCATACCAATTAAGAGGATTATTAGGATAAATGAAAGGTTTAGAGGGCAGTAAGAATTATTTCATTTGCTACACCAAGAGAGGTGTGTGATAAGGTTAAGGGATGTTAGTTTGGTAACTTATAGTTTGGTTTGCATAGTATTACTAGTGATAAAATTGGTAGATGTTTGAAAATATCCTTTTATAAGTTTATGATTAGGTTCTAATTACTTCATGAGAAAGTCTTGATGTTTATCTTGGTTAAGAGCTTCATTAAGTGTTTAGGAAGCAAAGGTTAAAACCTTATATTGAAGATAAGGAGTCAAACCAGTGATTAATTTTTTGAATAAGTTATCATCATTCATGTCATGGTTGGCTTTATGGGCCAAATATTTCCATCATTTGATAAAGTCGTGAGCTGATTCAATAGGAGATTGCTTAGCATTAATGAAGTGGCTAAGACAATTTTGGGAAGGTCATTGTGCTGAAACACTTTAACTACAAGATTAACTAAATGTTCAAGTTATAAAATGGAATTTTGGGGTAATTAATTGTACCATTATAATACATCACTAGTGAAAATTTTGACTAATAGTTTAGTAGTGGCAAAGGTATTAATTTGGATCCACTCTTTGTAAAGGTTACCAAATGCTTTGAGAAATGATGTTGGGTATTTAGTCCCATCATACTTTATGGTTGGAGATATGTTACCAATATAAATGGACACAATTAATGGAGTGAAATGCCCATTTTGAATAATTTGGCTCATCTTATTATTCATTATGGGTTGAGGAATAACATTGCACGAGGCATCTCAAAGAGGTGGAGGAATATAATTAGGCTTATCTTGATGATGGATAGTTGGAGGTTGATTGTCCATATTAATAAAATGATTTTTAAGTTGCATCATTTGATTAGTGTTAGATTTTTGTATTATGTTCATTTTTTGGATAACTTTGGCAAAAAGTTGAGTTGTATCAAGAGGTGGGTTGCCATTGGTAGGAGTACACAACAAATTGTTTTTAAAGGGAGGGTCATGAGAAGATGGATTATTAGTGGGATTATTGCATAGAATTGTGTCTATTCATCCCACATTATTTTGAAGGCTTTGAGGATGATAAGTATCTTGGTAATTATACAAAGGATCATACCCATCCACTTCATCTTGAGGTGTGATTTGCACCATGTTACAAAGGATGGATAAAAGAGGGGAAAAGATGCCCCAAGAGTGATGGTACTCTTAGGAGGAATAGAGAGAAATAAATGAACATCCCATATAGTATGTAAATGGATTCAAGCTATCTAAGAAGATTTTTATAGGAGACTTCATGATGAATTGAGAGAAATGAATAGAATGTTAAGAATGATAAGAAAGGAAGGCAAAAAATTATACATAGTCAATTAGGTCAACCTAAATTAGAGAATAGGGTCTAAAAGTTGATGAAATAGGAATATAGGGTGGATTAGGTCAACCTAATTCTATATCCTAGACAATAAGTAAGCAAGAAAAGATATAAGGTCAACTGGGTCAACCTAGTTATGTATTTGAGGGGCATAAAAGAATACTATGTTGACAAAATTGACTATGTAATGAAATAATAAATGAAATGAAATGTATAATCAATTAGATCAATGAGGTTGATCCAATTATATCACACAACACAAGACCTTGCACTAACACTAGATAATGTAAGTTTTTACAACACAACATAAAATTGAGCAAAGAGCAAACAATCAAATTGGAAATTAAAAGCTAAGTGGTCAACCTAAATGTTGTTAGATTATTAGAATATAGTTTTAAATGTGATAGGAAGTTGGTTGTAACCAGGTAACTATAAATTAATCTCATGATGGTCTTAAGAAATTTAGGTTGAAAGGGATTAATATTGGTAATGGTAAAAGCTTGGTATTGGCACCTATCCCCTCACTTAACACACAATATCGATAAGGGTGTTGAGTGCTTAACAAAAATATACCATTAACCACATGTTTATACTTGGCCAAAAAACCAAGTTAGCTTCCCCCTTGGTGATGAAATCCAAGTAGGTAGGCCTTGGGTAGACAATTGTTAAAATACATTTTAAGATTTTGTGAATTGGCAGTGTGTGCATAAAAGATAAAATAGTAAAACTAAACAAAATATTGAAAACCACCTAATTAGAATATGTTATCTATTCTAAGAATGAAATCAATAATAAATTAAAGTGTGAGCTAATTACTAACATATAAGGGTTAGTTCCAACTTTGAAACACAATACAGTATCAATTTAGTCAATATTGTATACAAATAAGATAGAACAAGGTTGATAGTGTCACCTCTGTACTTTAGAATAAAAAAGTCTAAAATTGAACTACATTGACAAAGTTGACATAGATTTCTTGATAAAATATATAACTACATCGATAGGGTTGACCTAGTTGACTATATATGGGTAATTTTAAAGACTACAAACTATGAAAAATAGAATTGTAATAAATGTTAAAAATGACAAAGAAGGATACAAAGGAAACTTGGTGTGTTACATGAAGTAGATAAGTGAGATTATTATTAAACAATATTTATTAACAATTGTAAATTCTACTTATTATGTTGACTAGGTTATTCTATCTTTGTAGAAACCTATTGTTGACTGCCTAAAATTTACAAGGTCAACTAGGTAGACCTATTATGCTAAACTAGATGCCTAAAAATGTACAAGGTTGACTAGGTTGACCTAGTAATATAAATCAAATGTCTAAAAAGACTCAAAAAATGTATCTTGTTGACTTAACCAATGTAGTAGCCTAAATTTGGAAAATAACCTACATAGATAGAACATAATCATATAGATATGACTGTGTATTAAACCTATGCACAAAATTTAGACTGTGTCAATACAATCAACCTAGCTTCAAAAATATATGATAATAAAAATGATAACATAATGAAATGATTAAAACAAATCCTGAAAGGTTTATATTCACATTGAGTTCATCAGAATGTATGTGATCCAAAACTTGAAAAGATTTGGTTAAAATATAATTTAGAAAATAAGAATAACACAATTCAAATAATGCTATCTCTGAAAAGAGATGCTTTATTTATCAAAACTGTAGACCCAAACATATGCTTATCTTTGAGAAGAGATGTCTAATTTCTATTTTGGATTACATCTTCATTTATACATGTTTTGAAGGTGTGGGGAGGATGTGTAAGGTCACCAATCTCGAGAGAGATGAATTGGTTCAACTTCCATGATTTACAATAATACAAAATTTGAGGAATTACTATTTTTAGAAGCATACTATTTTTAGACTGCACTACTAAAATTGAAATTTGGGACACTTCCATTGGGTTTTAAGGGGTTAAACTTCATCAATCAAATATTAGTGCCATCTCACAATATTTCCCTCATTATTATCTTTCTAACGGTTCAAACGGTGAGTCAATTGGAGCTACGATGCAAAAGTTATGGCTCCCAGAAGTTTTGCCATCAATTAGGGTAGACCCATCACCCAAATTGTCATCTAGATTGTTGTCTAGATCAGTATGCAATCATAAATGCCTCATGTCTATAAATTAGTCATAATTTGAATAGATAGATCATATCATACACTTCTGATTGGGAACACAGTTGTTAAGAAAGAGCATGACCAATATGGGGATTCACTAGACTTGATTATGGGATATATTACCTCAATACACCATGATAAGTAGGGTTTTAAAGCCTCCAGTCTAACATAATCATGTAATAACCCTAAGGGGGTCCTGGTTTTTTATATTTCACCTAAACTAATAAGAAGTAACATAAATCTAATCTAATGCTCACCAAAGCTTGTGGCATAACATGAGGGGTTAGTAAATAATAAAAATATGTATAAGAGAATCTCAATTAAGATATGTATGATCAACACCCTAATACATGGAATAATAAGAGTAATATTATTCAAATCCAATACCTATGCTACTTTTATCTACTAAAGAGAGGAGCAAAGTTAGAGAATACTTAACTGAATTATGAACCCATCAATACTCAAACTCTCCCTTAGATTAAGGGTCTTCATAAGAGGTTATTGTGGTTTTTAAGGATCACTAAGAAAGGCAAAAGCATCCAAGACTTATCCATAAGAATAGATTTTCCAAGTAGAAACCCTAAACTAAAACTTCTTAAGAATAATGGTGGATGAGTATATTGTAATTAAGTGAAATAAAATAGTAACTCTTGATTGCATATTAAAATAATGAAGAAATGATATTGTATATATAGGTGGATTTGACCCTAAACCCTTTCAAAAATGTTTATCAACAGGGTTGACCCAATCAACCTAGCAAAATTTTGGATAATTATTCACTGGGTCATGAGCTAGGTTGGCCAAATGCTAAACTAATTCCTAAGTGAAAATCACCCAAAACTATACAAGATTGACATAGTTGACCTAGTATAACTAACTAACAAAAGGGGATTAAGGTGAGCAAAAGAGCGATATAAAGTGGAAATGAATGGAGAAGTGTGCAAAGGAGGAGTAATAGCTTAGGGAATGGTTTTAGGATCTGGTTGGATTGGTAATAATGTGGAAATAAGGGAAAATAATCCTATGAATCACTAATGATTTACCCACCCCTTTCTCAGTGTACCCCTTAGGGTGTGCACTCAGATAGATTGAATCTCAATGGGTTCGTACAATATGTAAAGCATCAGTATTTGATAAAATTTGAAAATATAATGTTTATACATATGATACCATAATATTCTTTATTTCAATGGTTTTATGCACTGATTAAATATTATAATAACATTATTAGTTTTCAATGTGAATAATAAATATTTACAAAACTTTAAAAATCCATGGAATATGTGGACATTGACTTGATTAAACATAAATTCATTATCTATTACCAATATTTTCTATTATATGCATCAATTATTTGCATAATATGGTTTATATGATCATCTATACACTTATCTACATTATTCCATGTGGATAACTCAATCCCATGCCCATCGCTTTAAGGGAATATGACTTTATTGTTGATGGTGGAGCAAATGTATGAAGGAGGAATTCATAATTATGGATCATTTATATAATAATATGTTTTATGCCTAATCATTCATCTTCATAGATCCTAGACATACTATTTTCCTCCATGCATCAAAACCACACATTTTCTAATACATTGATCAAGAAATATAAATTTAGCCAATATCCTGTCATGTCTTCATCTGAGTCATTTAAGGTGAGGAGTCCAAGTGGATATAAATATAAAATAGTGAGAATGTGGTTTAGGTTGCTCATAAAATGGTGAGAGCATGGCTTAGGTTTCTTACAAAATAGTACAAGCATGGATTAGGTAACTTGCAAAATGGTGAGAGCATGGCTTAGGTTGCTCATAAAATAGTGAGAGTGTGGCTTAGGTTGTTCACAAAATGGTGAGAGTGGGGTGGAGAAGGGTGACTAAGGTGACCTCAACAAGTGTTGAGTGATGCCTACATAGTCCTAGAGTAGGACCTCAAGTCACTATAGTTCTACCCTTATAGTGGAGGAATTTGACTAGCATAGTAGCCAATTCAAATAAAATAGGCACAGTTGGTAAAAAGGCATAGCATGGCATAGGAAGTGGCAAGTTAGTATGTGAAGGCTTAAGGTTTCCCCTAGTTTTCCCATAGGTGGGTATAATTAGGACACAATGGCATAGATCAATGGTACTAATTTTTGCAAAGGTGGTTATAATTAGTAGCAAGACCAGTGATAAGAAAGACATAACAAATGAAGGATGCAATTGTTGAAACTTTTATCACACTATCCCAAAATATGCTCTCTATCTAAAGTACCTAAACTAACTAATGAACTAATCAGATACCTTGATACTAAAACTACATAGCAAATGGCAAAAACCAAGGTCAAATGGGCTAGGCTTTAGAACACATTGGGTCGATAGAATGGAAGCAAAAAGTGGATATAGTGAAGAGGATAGATAAGATTGGTATTTATATAAATAATAATAACGATGAAATGGCATAATTGAAATTATCCTTATAGACAATAAACCTTGGTGCTCAAGAATAATATTGCTTGAGATGAACAATATTCATTGGGTTTAGAAGTTCATCTCCATTTGGTGTGGTAAGCTTGTATGCTCCTGATCCATAATTTGTGGTAATGATGAAAGGCCCTATCTAGTTTGGTTTGAATTTATCTTTATGTTTCTTATCAATGGTGGTATTATTTTGGTTTTCTTTAAGAACAAGATCACCAAAATTAAATGTTTTATATTTAACACATTGATTATAGTGGCCTTTGAGTTAGTTCTAATATGCTGGAAGATTGTTGAACATAGTCATGAATTACTCATCAAGTAGGTCTAGATCTTATAGGTGAGCTACTCAATAGTCATGATCATCTAGGACATGCTTGAAAGATATGCGTAGGGAAGGTAATTTGACCTCAATGGGAAGGATGGCTTGAGTACCATAAACAAGTGAGTATGGAGTGGATCCTATGGGGGTATGATGATTGGTATGGTATGCCTAAAGTGTATGGAATATATGGAGGTGCCAATCATGATTATCATCATTGACAAATGTTTTGATAATGTTGATAATAGTTTTGTTGGATGCCTAGGCTTGGCCATTACCTTAAGGGTAATATTCTATAGAAAAATGTTGTGTGATATTTTATTTAGTACATAGTTTTTCTACATAATTATTCTTGAATGATCTTCCATTATTAGATATAATGTCAAAGGTGATACTATAGTGAAAAATGAGATGGTTGAAAATAAATTTGGAAATTTTATTTCCAGTCACATAAGTGAGGGGTATAGATTCAACCCACTTAGTGAAATACTCAATGGTGGTAAGGATATGTTTATATCCATTAGATGAAGTGGGGTTAGTATTCCCAATGAGGTCAAGTCCCCATGTAGAAAATGGCCATATTGTCAACATGAGTTTTAGAGTTTTTATTGGGGCATGAATCAGATTAGCATGTCATTGACATTTATCACACTTTTTTACATATGTAGTGGCATCTATGTCTATTGTGAGCTAATAATAACTAGTATGAAAAATATTTTTGGATATGATTACCCCATTAGAATGAGATCCACATACTCCTTCATGAATTTGTCTTAACACTAGCATATACTCTATCAAAGTTAAACAATGAAGAAGAGTTCCATCAAAATTGTGATGATAAAGGGTGGATCCAAGTAAAGTATAATGAGTGCAATGATGAATGAAGGCTTTGGTTTGTTTTTGAGATAGGTTAGGTGGCATAACATGGTCATGAAGGTAGTTGTAAAGGTTAGAGTACCAAATAGAATTAGGACCAACAATATCACAAATCATGGCAATGGTTGAAGGTTCATGAGCTAGTGCTAACAAATTCTTAATGAGGAACTAATACTCTCTAGCTTTATCTATTTGTTGAATCAGAGAGCCAATAGTAGCCATGTCATTTGTAGTTTTGTTAATAGACCTTGGTATGTGCTCAAACTAAATGTTGACAGTTTTTTATTTAAGAGTGTCAACCATGGCTTTATATGGAACTATCTTGTCATTTTTGGTCAAAAAATGAGATGCGACATAATTAATGATTAACTAAGAACCACCATAAACTTGGAGATGAGATATATTCCAATACATTTCTTGTCAAATTACTACAATAAGTGTTTCATACTTGGCTATGTTTTTTGTACAAGGAAAGTTGATCCTAAATGATTTAGGGATTAGATTCCCCTGTGGTGTAATAAATAATAGGCCTACCCCCAATCCATGTGCAATAAATGAACCATCAAAATATAGTGTCCAAGGCTTCTCCTCAATGGGTGTGTCAATGAAATTCATTATGGATTCATTAGGAAATTGAAATGTGAGTGGTTGTGTCTATGAGAGGTGCTTCAACAAGTTGATCTATAAGAACTTGTCCCTTGATTGCCTTTTCATTGACATAATCTATGTCAAACTCACTGAGAAGCATGATATATTTAACCATTATTCATTACAAATATATTTTAGATAGTAGATACTTGAGTGCATCTACTTTTGAAATGACCATGGTTTTATTATTCAACATGTAATCACATAGTTTTTGAGTTGTGAAGACCATCGCTAGATAATATTTTTCAACAAGTGTATAGTTATGTTTATATGCAACCAAGGTATGGCTTAGGTAGTATACAACATGATCCTTTCCATTCTCATCATTTTGATCCAAGAGTGCCCCTAGGGTATGATCAATATCTGATAAGTATAACAAGAATGGCCTTCTTGGCATAGGAGGTAATAGAATAGGAGGATTAATAAGATAGTCTTTGAGTAGTTGAAAAGTTGTTTGGTAGTGATCATCTAGTGAAATGCAACTCCATTCTTCAAAAGGTGTGTAAATGGATGGAACTTGTCTACTAACTTAGAGATGAATCATTGGATTAACTAGATCTTTCCATGTAAACTACAGAGTTGCTTTAAATTGGTTGGTGATAGCATCTTGGTTATAACATTGACTTTAGTTGGATCAAATTCAATACCTCTACAAGACACAATGAAGCCAAGTAATTTCCTATAGTTACACCAAACACACATTTATTTGGATTGATTTTGACTTTTTACTCTTGTAATCTTTCAAATATCTTACACAACACTACTAGATGGTTGGCCCTAGTTTTGGATTTTCCTAATATGTCATCAACATAGTCTTCAATAATATCATGCATCATATCATGGAATATGATAGTCATGGCCATTTGATATGTATCTCTAGAATTCATAAGACCAAATGGCATTACCTGATAAGAAAATGTTCCCCATATTGTGGTGAATGTTTTTTATGCTGATCTTCTAGTGTGACTCTGATCTAGTTGTATCCTGAAAAGCCATTCATGAATGAAAGCATTTTATAACTTACCATGGAGTTGATGATCATGCTGATATTAGGCAAGGGAAAATCATATTAAGGATAATCTTTGTTGATGTCTCAAAAATTAGTACAAATTCTAATCCCTTTAGGATTTTTACAAATATTTACAATATTAGAGATCCATTCAGAGTAGTCAGTGGATTGGATACATCTTGCTTCTAAGAGTTTTTCCAACTCTTTCTTTACCAGCATAGAAATGTGAGGATACATCTTACATAAATTTTGTTTTACTGATTTGGCATTAGGATTAACCAAAAGTTTATTCAGAACCAAGGTGAGATCTAAACTTGGCATGTTAGAATAGGCCCATGCAAAAATATCGACAAAGTCTCTCAACAGAGCTGTAAAAATGTTGTTATCCTCTTTAGTGAGGGATGTACCTAATTTTATCCATTTTAAGTCTGATGGAATCTTGATATTTACCTTTATTATATCTTCAACTAGAAGGGTCAAACCATATTCTAAGAAGCAGGTATTGATTTCAACTATTTGATTATGTCAGGGTCCTCTATTAGGACTTGATCTTCTTTTCCTAGGCATGATAAATTTGAGTCCCCTAATGGGATATCTAGCTATGTGATAAAAATATATGGAAATTCTTGAATAATTTGATCAAATACTTATTTTTTCTTAAATATAAACTCAGATCCATAGGCAAGTTCATCATTGTTGGTCTCCTGATCTAAATTTGAAGAATAATGAACACCCCCATCTAATGGCATTTGAAATAGGTTTTCACCCCTAGAATGGCCTTTATCTTTACTTTTTCCCTAGTCAAAAAGTGATTCAAAGAGGTTTTCACTTTGGGACCTCAGTCTTTTACTTATTTATTTTTGTCTAAGGGTGTTCACTCGCTCTCTAAAATAGGCTATATGATCAAATGTGATTGAGAAGCTTGATTTAGGATCTCCCAGTGGAACATTGTATCTAAGGCCTAAGAAATTAAAGAATGACTCCTCACTATATTTATCACCAATCAGTAGACTAGATTCTTATTAGTAATAATCTATCAGTTGGGGATAATATAATGGCAAAGGGTTATGAAGAATGGCCAAGGTAAGGGTACAAATGACATTATTATCAAATAAGTTGGTTTCAACTAGGTTATCAAAGGTGAGGCTATAATTAGACTCTACTTTTCTATCGACATCATCATCACTAGTCACTGGTGAGGGAGTTTGAATAAGATATGTGGGGTCACCCCTAGCCAATTTAAAGTTAAGTCCATAAGGTCTTTCATACTTAGTCATGGAAATTAGCTTGATGATTCCTTATTGATTTAATTTGAGACCTCTTCCTTCATAATTATGATGCTCCATGATCCTATTAGGAATATGATACTTTGTATTTTTATAAAAATCATCTTGGTCATCATTGTATAACCATGATATATCCCTTTAAAGAGGGTTAGGTCCTAGGCTAGATGTTGTTACAAATGTGACAAGGCCCTTATCTTTATAATTTTGTTACCAATGCATATGTGGGATGAATTTAGGTCACCCAAATGTTTTTGGATTTTGAGGAAGATTGGTGATATGAAATATATCATGGGTCACATATTCTCCTAGTCCATTATCTAAAATGGTGAGATGATTGGAAGCTGTACGAGGTGGTCTGTGAGAAAGGGAATATAAGGTACTAGGATCTATGTAATTATTTGGTGAAGGACCAACAAGTATTGATTTTTATTTATCCTAATTAGAACTTGGATTCATACCATACTAATAATTATAGCTTTGAAATTTGGCCTCAAGATGCTTACAGTGTTCATATGGGTGTAAATCTCCTAAAATATTCACTTCCATCCCTGAGTGGGAAAACATGATACATTGGTGTAACATTGATGGGACTGTAAGAATGTCATGTAACCAAGGCCTACCTAGAAGCATATTGTATGATAACTAAAGATTAATCTCATGGAAAAGTGTATCATGGGTCAAAGGGCCAATGATAACTGGTAAACCAATGGTGCCTTATGACTATCTTTCTTGATTATCATAGGCTTTAATAGTTTTGTTTTTGGTTGGAGATCTACCATTGTGTACCCAAAAAGCTTGATGAGATTTAGAGACACTATTTTGAGGCCTAATCCATTGTTTATAATGACACACTTCACTTTATGCCATTTAATACAAACTTATACGTATAATGGGTTGTTATGGAGTGGGCCAAGGGAAGACATATCGCTTTGGTTAAATGTAACTTATTGGGTTGGAGTTAGGTGTCTAACCAAAGCTTGAAATTGATCAAGGGATTTGTCACTAGCAACTATAGATTGGGTCAAAAACTCATTCAAGATGTGTTTGTGGATTACTGATATTCTCAACAAGTCCAAGATAGAAATTTGTGTTAGTGTCTTCTACAATTGTTCCATAATATCAAACTTCTTATCTTGGTTAGTAGTGAATGGTTTATTTCAAGGTTGAATGGTTGGTTGGATGATGGGTAAAGTGGCTGATGGTTATGGGCATAGGATAGTAATCTTCAACCTCTAAGTTATGATTGCACAATCAAGATTAAATACTAGACCATTATTGCTAACTAATGTTGGAAATGGTGTGGGACTAGACAAGACATGTATTAGTTGTTGGTGAACTTACATATGGTCACGTGGAAAGAATGAGTTGTCACTATAAGATCCAAAAGGGGAAGTCCTAGTTTGCTAGTTTGAATGTATGTACTCCAAAGTCAAAGAAGAATTATCCATGTGATTTGGCTAAATATTTTTTTTAGTAATGGTTTAGGTTGATTAGTACTTGGTCTAGGATTAATGGAGATAGTATTAATGTTACCCCCTGTAATATGACCTATATCCCTATTTTAGTCATGTGCAACTGCATGGTAGGTTTGTTGATTGTTACCGTTATGACCTTGGTTTTGTCCATTATTCTGTCATTGTGGGTTTTGTTTCTAATTTTATTGGTTCTATTGGTTTGGCCTTTGATTTTTATACTATTTATTTTGATATTGCACTAGTCATTATTGTTGTTATTGATTGTTATGTCAAGAAAAAGGGTTTTGATAAATCCCAAGAGTTTGATTGGAAGTGGAATCATCATTATCCAACTTTATCTCCCCATTCTCCAACATATTTTCAATTAAATTCTTGATTTGGACACATCTTTGTAGATTATGCCCATTAACTTGATGATAGTCACAAAATTCATTTTCATGATACTAATCAAGATAAAGAATGCATTGTAGATAATGCTTTGGTATGAACCAACTAATATAATTAGTGATAGTAAGCTTATGAAATTGTGGCACAAATTCATGAAATAAGTTCAATGTGGCACAACTAATATAATAGACTCAATAGGTTCTCCTATGTCACTAAAGACATGACATGCAAGCACAATCTTTCAAGGAGGAGGGGTTTGCAATGGTAAAGGCTATTGTATTTATTATGTAGGTCTTGGTTGTTGTGCCTATGGCATTGGTTGGAGAGGTTGTTGGGTAGGAGTAAGTTGACAAGGTTGTGTAGATGATGTTTGCACCATTTACACATGATAGTATTTGTTACTCCATTTCCCACAACATTTCTATTTCAGTTGAATTACCTCAATCTTTCATGGTTATTGGCCTGTGCTGGTTGTGATGCTTGTGCTTAGATGGGATGTTGGTCATTTACCTGATTGGTACCTTAATTTTGACTAGTTGAATTAATATTGATGACTCTTTTATTTATGAGTCCTCACTCAATCAACAATCCTTTGTCAATGATCTCCTTGAAAGTATGAACACATTGTAGTTTCAATTGATAAGCTATCTCACTATGTGAAGTTTTGGTAAACATAGTGGCTAATTGTTTATCTAGTAAACTATGGGTGAAATGGTTATCAAGGGCTCTCCACCACTATAAATAACTTGAAAAACTCTCACTAACTTTTTTTATTACTTGCGTTAAGTCCAATAATGAAATCTCATGCTCGAGATTATAGGAAAAGTGCTACACAAACTTATCAAAAAGATCATCAAAATCCATTACTAAATTTTTGGATAACTTCAAAAACCACTCCAAGGCTTGTCCAACCAAGCTTCTTAGAAATAACAACAAAAGGTGTATGTCGTTATATGCCACTAGTTGACATGCGATGAAAAATTTGGTCAAATGAGCCTTAGGCTCACCTTTCCCTTTGTATTTATTAAATTTCAATGGTTCATATCTTAGAGGAAATGTTATCTACAAATACTCCATGTTGAATAGATAGGAACATACATCATCCAATTTAAACTTTTTATTCTGCTTCTCAACATGAATAGCAACAATTGCATCCTTCATCTATTTTAATTCTTGGGATAGGAAATTGGAAGGGACATTAGTTTGAGGGAGAACATTAGTTTACATAAATGGTTGGGAGGTCACAAGTGGAATACTTTAGATTATGGTATGATGGAGATACCTAATGGGGTACATTGGTTTGGTTGGGGAATGGACTAGGAATATGCATACATAGATTAGGATGTACATGAAATTGCACATTTGGTTGTGGGATATTCTAGTTTGGGTTAGTGATAAAGGTTTGACTCAGATGATTTTGTAGTTGGGATAGAAGGATGTAACTATAATATACCTATTTTAGTTGAAAAGGGACATGTTGTTGACTAATCAAACCTTACTATTGAGTGGGAACCTATGGACCAAGACCCTATCTATGAATTTGTGGCACATTTTAGACCAATGATTGTGTAGTAGGTACTTGAGAAACATGGGGACCTCATTATTACATGAATCCCTATGAGGAAGTTAAAATAGGTTATAAATTTGGCATCTATTACTGACCTATATTAGCATATTATTGACTAGTCATTGCTTGGTTTTGGATTGGCATATTAGTCTCTGACTGAAAAGGTACATTCATTATGACCTAGTGAGGTGGAACATTTATTGCCCCTAGTTGAGGTGGAAATGTATTTTTCCTCTATTGTGTTGATACACTAGATTGTGCTTGTTATTGTTGAATACTACTCATTACATAATGATGAGGAGTAAGATTCATCACATTCTATCATTGAGGTATGACATTAGCCATTATTTGATTACCTAATCCCATAGGTTGTACACTTGAAGAAGTAGTTGTTTGAGGTTGGGGTATATTAACACCTACTTCTTAGTATGATGATCTACTCATGGGATTAACTATAAGCACATGTTGTTAGCTAGTTGTTTGTGAATTAGTACCACTTTGGTTAGGACTAGACATTGTTTGCACATTGTCTACTACATTTGGCTCACTATTCAGTGTAGAGGCCAAAGATACTTCTTTAATAATGGGTATATGCATCAATTTATCTATTGAAATAGTTTATAAAAATGGTTTGAAATTTAGATTCTCTTGTCTAGTTAACTCTATCAACACTCCTATTGAAGGAGCTAGATCAATAAGGGGCTTACTCAACATTTTCATATGATTTAAATCATGTGCTAGATTTAGTATGCTATTTACATTTGGTTAGAGTTCTCTTCCATGACATTTTTTCCTTGATCAAATGTATTAAGATCTTGGTATGTTGTTTGGACTAGAGCCATAAGATTTCTAGAAGAAGCCTATTGATCGTAAATGATATTGTGGGGCACTCTTACTAGACTTCGTAAATTTTCATGAGGGAATTATGATGGAAACTTGGCCCCTATCTCTATGGATATAATTAAAATCTCATCTTTGTTCTCTAACAAATGTCTCTCAAACAAAAATAGATCATACGTGGAAGCCATATTAGTAGAATATGATTGTTCAAGTATTGGCTCATCCATTATAGGTATTGTAGCTAGGTATTGTGTGGTTTTCTCTTAGTCCTATTTTGAATAAGGTGGTGTGCTAACTAGATAGTAATCTAATGGATCTTAGCTTTATGACCCTGATTGAGTATTATTAGAGGGATAAGAATCCATCTCATAAGCTATATTATCTATATAGGGGTCTTGCATCATTTCTTCTTGCATAACCACATTAATAATCCCTAGATTGTACATGAGTCCACTATGAGTGTAGGAATACATGTTGGGATCCATAGTCAATTATTCTGTGATAAAAGGTCAAAGATTTCTACAAACTCTAAAAAGGACAATGTCTAAAATAGATGATGTCCCAAATTGGTATAGATTTGTCAAAAAGATCAAAAAGTTTATGTAAATTTTTGTGAGGAAACAAGCTAGCATGAAATTATAATGTTTCACTATTCACACAAAGGTAAGCAAGTAAATGGTCTTAAAAATCAAAGTGCCAAACTCTAAGGTCAAATTGTTTTACATTAGTCTAATCTAGGAATTTAAAAGTTGCTAGGTCTTTTGGCTAAACACGATGTCAAAATCTAGGCTCAAACAAAGCATGTGCTAGGAATCTTAGCCAAACAACGTCAAAAGATAGAATTTGGAGATAGATGAAAGTTTTAATCTAATGGATTTGAAACACTTATAACAAACACTAGGCATTTGATTCTTAGACATGAACTTGATCAAATAGGTATAAGGTATGAAATGAAAGTCACTTTAAAAATAGTTTATTTTCTCACAAAAATAGTATAAAACTTTGTTATTTTGAAATAAAAGCTAGACAAAGGTGATTAGTATAACTATGCTTTAGATAAAGGACCACAAAAAGTACACTTAGATTGGTCTAAAAATGTAGGAACAAATTTGAACCCTATGCAATAGGATCTATGAAATAATATTCTAAATGTTTTGGGTAGTGTAACGATGCTATACTACTCAAAAGGTATGACAAAAAGGTTTGTTTCAAATAATCTCTAAGGCAAAGATGTTTTCCTACAATTTTGACAGCATAACACTATTTTTCTTGACTCAAAAATGTTGGGGAGTATAGACTCAAAGTTTAAGTGTTTAGCACAAAATGGCTTAATTCTATCAAGTGATGATAATTATTATGAGTCTTTAAATGTCCTTCAACCTAAATTGGAAATTAAACCTAAGTTCCCTCAAGTTTAGTTCAAATGGAGAACCCACTTAACACATCAACCCTATGAACTTGTAAAGGTGTAATTCTGAATTTAGATCATAAGTGAAGGACTTAAACAACTCTGGTAAAGGTTTAGACTCAATTGGGTAGCATAAATATGCCAAAATGGATGATATGACTCCCAATCTTTTGATGAATTCTTGAATAAGGCAAATTGATGACCTCACATAGATATCATAACTCCTCTTTTTTCAAAGGAAAATTTGGACTATGTGTTTGGTTTGGATTATTTATTTACAATAAGTTTTGACTCCAAATAAGACTGTAATCTAGGACAAGACTAACTAATTAATCACCCTTAGATCCTAAACTAACAAGGTTGCTTTGTATTGTTGGAATCCATCAATATAAATCATTTGAGAGGTTTTTAAGTGTTCATCTAAAATTAAATGTGCATTATATAGTGGGGTTTTTACACCCCCTTCTCTCAAATGACATTACTATGACATGGACCTTGAGGTGCACCTTACACCAACAATACTTTCATGGCAAGTGGGGATTTGTCTAAGATCTAACAGGTTGTTGAATGATCTAGGGGAACCAATTATACAATGACTTTCATGACAAATAATGCAAAAGAAAATCAAATATTTTGGGTTTGTATCATTTTGCTTGTTACAAAAAGGTCTAGTCCTTTTTGCAACCACTACATCCTATTATTCGCTCAGTGTAGTGTGATGTCCAAATTGCCACTACATCCTGTGTGCAACTCCAAAGGAGCCAAATTAATTCAATACTAGGAGATGAAACCCCAAGTCAAATCTTCCCTAAAGAACTTGCATGAGGTGATGAAGTCCCTTCGCAAGCCAAGATGCATAAAAAATAAAGAAAGCATGAAATAGAAATACTTTAGGGTTGTTTTCAAGGTCACCCAAACTTTGATGAGTTTTTGGGGAGTGTTTTAGATGACTTTCTTTCTAATCCTTGGACTAGGCTATTTGTATTAAGAATGGAACTATTGATTTCAAGGGTTCCCTATAAGGGAAAAATGTAAGATCATACACGCAACATCCCTCTTTTTTCCAAATAAAATTTTGATTAAATAACTATTACAAACAAGAATTGAGAAGTGTGTTCAATTTTAATCCCAAAGTGAAATATTTGGTGGTATTCATTTGACCCCTTGGTCTTAGTTGTAAACTTCAAAAACATTCACCAAAACATCTAAATTCTTTATTAAATACCAACATAAGGTTCCTAATTGATTTTTAAGCATGCAAAGGTGATTTAAACATGTTTTGAATAAATACCAAGCTTAGTCCTACATCAAAATTGTTGCCATGTCTTTTATCTTTAAAGCTCTTTTTAGCTTGAAATAATGAACTTTGAAAAAGTAGCTCTCAGGTCTTTTTTATAGAAAAACATAGTGACTGACATTGGTTATTACCACTGACACCAGTTACTTTGGCTAACCAAGATCTAACTAATGTCATTTTTGCTAATCGACATCATTTAAGTAGGTAACTAATGTTAGTATTACTTATCGACATTGGTTACTATGTAAAACCATGGAAAATAAAAACATCAAAATAAAGTTAAAAAATCAATTTGAAAGAGTTTTAAAGGCTCAAATAAATATTTTAGAGTTTAAAAATGATCTCCTTCAGGTGTGAGATGCATCTTGTCCCATCAGGTGTGCCATTATGTGATCTAGGAATTTGACTCAAGAGAGGATGGTTAGTATGGTGTTAGTTTCAAAATGAAAACAAAATGAAATAAACACACTAATAGAATAACATCTCTAAGCCTAGAGACTAGGGAGAGCTTAGTTAACAAAATCAAATGACAAACACAACTAAAAATCAAGGAATGAAAGCACAAGAATTCCTTCACCTTCCTTGGATGCTTCAAATGCCTTTCTAGTGGTGGATTTCTCATCTTGTGCTCATGAAGTCCTTGGAAATGGAAGCTTGGCTACCTCCATCTCTCCTTGGCACCTTTGGCTTGTAGCTTGGTTTGGTTTGGATCAGTTTAGCATGGTAACTTTACATAATCAAGTATTTTGAATATATTTGAGCATAATAACTTTACACCAAAATAACATAGAAATGATTTTCATGGCCTCTTTATTTATAGATTTTTGGATTAGATCAAAATTAACTTGAACTGTCCATCTCAAGATTGAGATGTGTGATTAAGGATTAATTCAATTTTTGGAATTAATTTTTTAATTATCCTCATCATGAAATTAGAAGAATGGGAAATTAAGAGGCATAGAGGGAATCATAAAGGGCATTGATGAGGCATAAAGGGCATGAATCTTGATATTTGTAGCATTTATGGCCTAGGGATGTCTTTCTAAGAAATGAGGTCACTTAATGATGCACATATTTAATATTAATTTCCAAAAATAATTATTCAACAAGTTTCCATGGGATTTTTGATTAGGCATTTATTTGGTTTAATTATCTCTTAAGCATGATTAAGCACTGTGTAAACAAATTACTCAAATTGATCAGAATGCCTTGTTATTGGTCCAAAATTTGATTGGATTAGAATTGAAAGGCAATGTTAAATGCATTAGAACCATATTCTAATTTATGATGTTACCAAAAAAAAATAACAAAGGCATGCATATTGTATAGAATATTTGATTGGAAAGAGCACTTTAGAGCACCCATGTGCAAATTTTGCATTTTGACTCAAAATGATCTGATGAAAGATAACTAGCCCATAAATTGCATTGCCCCATTTAGGGATACCCTAGCCAAAATTATAAATTTAATATGTTAGTTTCACAACATTTATCATGTTTTAGTGTTTTTAGGCCAAATTATGCATTTTAGGTGGAAATATCCCAAAACCCTAATCAAGGGTTATCGGTGGCCAATTTTAGGTGTCTACACTCCCAGATGGCTTGTCAAAAAAAGTTGTAATGAATGGGACCTCTATTATCTTAAAGTTGTGCATTTGAGAAGTCTTATATTTTAAATAAATGTCTAATGGAATAATTATAAATTAGTTAGGGTATATTTCCTTTATGGTTTTAACCATATCTTCTTCTTCAAAATCATCTATTGGTTGTTGCTTCTTTGTTGCCTATAGGATTGTGTTAAGTAGGGAAGTCCAAATTATTTTAGACCAATCCAAACCTCCATATTGGGAGAGTGGATGGATTTGGATAACTTGCATCTTTGCTTGTTTTTTTACCCTTTCTTGATCTTGTGACAATGGTTTCCATGGATGAGGTGGTGGATGGCATGGCCAAAGTGATTTAGGTAGATGAGACATGGAGTTGGGGAATGGACATAACTATTTCAATCTTCCTATCTACCCTTTTCCTCTTCAAGGATCTTTCTATGGCAATGTTAGAAGGAATACTTGTAGTGGCCATGATGGAGGTGGATGGCATGGTGGTGAAAGATGGATCAATATTGGGGGAAGACAGAGTAATAGTGGAGGAGTCCTCAAATTTTGGAGTGAGTAGAGGAATATGTAAGAGAGAGGAAGATATCAATGAATCATTTGGGCTACAAGTGATAAATTTCACCTTGGGAGCCTTCAACATAGATGAAATTAGTACAAAACCAAAAATAGGAATAGAGGAATAAACTAAAGAAGTGGTCTCTAAAGGCAAAGCCTTTTTACTTGTGGTGCTCTCTATGGTTGGTGTTTTTTATTTGTCAAATGTGAGGCTTAGAGCCTTAGCTCTCTCTAATTTTCTTCTTCATCAATATCCTATTCTTCTTCCTCCTCCACTTGTTGAGTTATTGTATGCAGGCTTTAAGACTACTTAATTATTAGACTTGCGAAGGGAGTTTTAGGATTCCTCTTGTATAAAATAGTTTTCTTAGGATATAAGGAGGATCCTTGTTGGGATAAGGTATAAATTTCATTTATGGCTACCCTTGATGATGTATATTTTTTGTACTTGGGGGTAGTTGTAGGCATTTATATTGCACTTATAACTAGGTGTTCTTGCCCTTGTTATTCCTCATCATAAGACTTTAAATTAATAGGATATCTTAGAGATCACCTAAGATTAGGCTCACTCACCCTTGGTTCCTTCTTGACATCCCTCAACTTAAAAGGAAGTTCTTGTGAGGGATCTCCTTATTCCTTAGTTTGCTATTGAGGTTGGTTGTTCCAAAAATCTGAAGATGTCCATCCTACAAAGAGTGGTAATATACTATGAAATTTCTTAATTTTAATTAAAGGTTTCTATTGAATCACCCTTAAATGATCCCCCTTCATTCCAAAAACTTTTGACCTTTCCAAGAAAATGTCATCATTCTATGCATTCATGAATAAAAAGTCTTAGTCATAATGGACATGTTGGTAGGGGATACCCAAACCTTGAATGTGTCTTTGGATGTGGCCATGAGGATACCAATCCCTATGTGGTAATATGGGTAAGTTATAAATCTTTATTTTGTTTCCCACATCTCCAAAGTTATTTCTATGTGTGTATCACATCTGGCCAATGATCATATGGTGCTCGTAAAATGTGCTTTCCTTATTTTTGGTCAAGTCATCCTCAATGCTCCAATAGAGATGGAAAGTAATTTCTTACTCTACCGATCTGTTAGGTACATAATTTTAGAGGCATAGTGGATGGACCTTATGTCTAATAATCATGATTATCATATATTCAAGATACAAAAAATAGTCACCCCTTCTAGATAGTGTCTTCATTATGCTTTCTCTAACTCTAAGCATAAGAGACCCATGGATTGATTTCCATAATTGAGGATAAACATCCTCATAAATCTTAACCATTTTATTAGTATATGTATAAAAATTCAAAAGTTATAAATAATTTCAAATACAATTATTGACATAGTCGGTGGCCAAGATCCAATGTTTACCAAGGACTTTATATACTATGCCCATCACAAAATCTAAAAGATAGGACATAATGTAGAAGTGGCTTGCTGGTGTGGACCACTTACTCTTTTTTAGAACCTACTCCCTCAAATGGAAGCTTATAATTTTTCCCAAATCAAATGTTGCATCATTGGTCATCATCATATGTAGCAATGGTACCCAATCTAAATTGAGGAAATGGATGTTGGGCATGTTGTAGATCTTATATAGTAGTGCCATCCCAACCTACACTCCCATCCTAAATTTGTTGATAGGGGTGGGATTCTTACCTTTATATGTCATGGTTTCTCTAGGGATAATCCATTAACATATAACTTTATCCATTTAATTCTCCTAGTTCCATGAAACCAATCTATGTTTATCAAAATATGCATCTAGAATTGGTAATGATAAATACCTATGAAATTCATCTCTAAAGATGCATGCCACCATTATCTAGTTATCCATATTGTGTATAAAATTATCCTGGATAATCTTCCCTACAAAGAATAAATCTCATAAGAGGTCAATATAGGACATCACCTTGGGCTTAGCCACTATTGAATGTAATGTGTATCTCTTGAGTGAGAGTAAGTCTCTAATGAACTAGAATTATGTAGGACATAGATTTACATCTAGTGAAAATATATTGAAAAATTTGACAACATCCCATTATTTAGAGTAGTTTTCATACCTATTATTAAAAATGGTGGCATCATAAACTATATCAATGAATTATGTTGAGTCCTTAATAGAAAATGGTAATGGAGGAAGTGCTACCCTAAATTCCTTAGATGAATATGTCATTGCAATTATTTTTAGTACTTTGAAATCTTATTACCTATTATGTGAAAAATTCTTCTTTCTACTAGTCATTTACTTACTTACAATAATATCATAGGTAGTTAGAGATTTTCTTGTATAAGATAGAAGTCAAGTTTGAATTGATTCAAGATCAATGAATACATCAATTGATACACATCATGTGTATATACTTTAGTATTGAATTCTAGTTCATGAGTTATAAATGCCCAATGTTCACCTATTTTGTATTTTCTACATAGTGCAAATCTTGTTAGTTTAGTTGGCAGGTAACATTGGTGATTGTTGGGAAGTATTTTGATTTATTGGTTAAGTATAGTGGGATTTTAGTAATCACGAATTAGGATTCAGATTTTCCATTAGGATCAAGCCTAAAAAATATCTGAACAAATATTTAAAACATAAATCTTGAATAAAAACATTAAAGACCGAAATCTATTAGACAAAATGTCCAAACAAAATCTCCAAAGTGAATAAAGATTATGATGATTGTTTCAGATAATTATTCTAATACAAAGAACCTAAAGACCAAATTTCTTTAGAACAAAAGTTCTGAACACAAAGTCCAAATATTAAGTTTTAGAAAAAAGACATTTCATTTGGAACAATTGTTCGAAACAAAATGTCCGATGCAAAAACTCTAAACAAAAAACCCAAAATAAAATCCATTGAATAAAATGTCCAAAGAAAGTTCTCAAAGATCAAAATTATTGACAAATAAGTCTCAAAATAAAATTTTCAAAGAATAAGTCTATCAAAAAAAATTTCTAAATAAAATACCTAAAGAATAATCCTGAACAAAAGACTTGAATAAGTCTAAAAATAAAGCTATGTCCTAGAAAACCTATATAGTTCAAAAATCTCTCGAAAGAGGCATTAATAAGGTTAGTCCATAAAAAATGTATAGTACGATGTTTGATTTTTATAAGTGTAAATATTAAGGATCAATCCATTTATAAATTGTATAAACATGTAGAATAAGTTCTCAACAAACAAGACCAAAATATTAAAAAAGTGGGTTCCTATTTTTTCTTCAATAAAAAATGGTAATGTTGGGTACAACACAACCCACAATCAATAACTAATAAATGTTATGGTATTGGAAGGCGTACATTTATAAAACATGAGAGAGACATGATCACCCTAATCATGTGTAAGGGATCATTATAGGATTATGAGATAAATAAATTCATAAGAGGACTTTTAGGGAATAATCCATTGTATTGTTGGCCAGTTGTGCCCACTGTTTGTTTTATATCTCTTACATTTTCTTGTTCTATTGTAAAAATATTGTAAATCATGATCATAAGTGTTAAGGGTATAATTCTCTATAAAATTAAAATATTAAACAGGTTAGTCTATATTTTTTTGTGGCTCACTTGCTAGCTTACTATAAGTTTTCCCAAAGGTCAACTCTCTCTTTGGATATCTAAACTATGTCACTACTATTTGGCCTACTCACTAGTTAGATACACAAAAATGGAGATTTTAATATAATTCAAAGAGATAACTTTGAAATTATATGTAATGTTTATATTATTTTAATTTCCTTGATCTATTTTTCTATTGTTTAAATTTCAAATTAATGTTGAGTGTGCTTTGGAGATTTAAGTGGTTACTATAGAGGTTTACATGTTTTATTGGAGTAGATTAGAATGTGAAATTTAGATATTTTGATAATATTATATAGTCAATCTCTAATCCATTTTTACTTTAGCTAAATTTGGTATTACTATTTTCTAAAATGAATTAGATCTTTATAAAATTATTAGTTTAGGATGTGCATGAGTTATTTGATATGAATGATTTATCTTGAAATGAGATAATTCTAAGATTAAGTCATAATCAATTTCCCTTATAATATTCATATTATTTATTCAAATTTGAGAGAAAGTATATATTTTAATAAATTTTATTACTTTTCATTGAATATTATAAGGTGTTACTTAAGTGAAATAAATACATAGATGAATTCTAAACCTTCTTTTCTTCCTTACCCTATCCTACCCTCATTTTTTAATTTTTTTATGATATATAGATATTATATTATAGCATCATTATAAATATGTATTTTTAGATGTGGATCTTATCATTAATGAATATCCATTGTGGAATTATAGATTAGATGTTTCTCTTCCATGCAGACTACATAGGTAATTCAAAAACCTACAACTCATGCCATGGACAAATTACCAACGGTCTTAAAATGAGATGGTGAAAAATATGAGGTTTTTTGTGTGTATAAAACATGCATTAATATATACCTTAAATGGAACTAGAGGAAGGACATCCTTGTGATAAGTTCTTACCCCTAAGATTTTTCATTTCATATTTTGTCAAATATGTCAAATGCCCTAAAAATAAGAAAACCATGAAATAAAAAAGAAGTAAAAATATGGCCTATATTGGTACAACCATTAGTATTCCTAGTGTTCAACATGAAATTCCCATTAATTATTTTTAATACATTCCAAAGTTTCAAAATAATATAATAACTAAAAATATATTCATGCTTTTAAATATTTTGTGGTTCTTAAATATTCAACATGAGGGTGTAGCCTTTAAATTGTTTCCCTTCATAGTAAATGGAATTAAATATGAATGATTTATAAATTTAATCACTAGTTCAATTTATATCTAAAATAAATTATAAGATTCATTTCTCTTACAATTTGGATAGCTTGTTTATCCTTTTACTTTGGTAATTCAATTACTCATACTCAATATGTAGCCTAATAAGCCAATCAATGATTTCAATCTCAGGTTTCAATAGATCTATAACAATAGTTCTAATAGATATAGACATAAATAAGTTGTCATTATATATGTATACATAAATTATTTGTATATCTTCATATCCATGCTCTTGAAGACATATATAGAAATTAATTTATCTCTAGCATATGTAGAGGATATCATGTTAGATTAGGATTTATCTTCCAAAATAAAAATGAAATATCCTTCCTTTCATACATAGCTCATGATTAAACTCACCACAACATGTGTTGTAGATGAAAATAAATGTGATATTAAGGAATATGTTAAGGATGATTTTTTTTGTTTATTATGACTATGAGAATGATGTAGAAGATGTTCACACATAATATTTATAGGATATTGAAGAGTCATTAATTTAATAATAACTAGTGTCTAACATGTAACTAAATAAACAAGTTATTACTGAGGCTAATTTTCCAAGTCAAGATGTTGGTGATTAATAAATATAGGACACTGACTACATACAACAATAATAAAAAAAAACATGATGTTTGTGATGATTTATTTTCCATGTTTAAACAATATTAAGATATTTTAATTAGTGCATAATGTTAGGGTGAGGAAGAGTAAATTTTTAAAAATGAAGAGGATCTGAAAGATGATAGACAAAATAATTTATTCCATATCTTTGAGGTAGATTATGTTCACCTTTGCAAATACCCATAAATTATTGTTTAACTTGTGCATGATGAATATACAAAGTTTTTTTTAAATTTGAGTCACATCATAATGAATATATATTCAATGTTCCTCCAACTAAAAAATAATAAAATTCTAGGTAAAATAATTTAATGAATTTTTGGTCTAACTTTGAGGTATACTTAAGTCCAATTATTTTATTTATTTCATGTTTCATAAATTTCATTATGTGAAACATATTATAGTGCATATTTTGTATTTAAAATGTATAAATTGAATGAATTTTGGAAGGAAAAAATGAATTCTTTTTTATATATTGAGGACTATAAAAATTGAAAGCCTACTCTTGCTAGGAAATTATAAATGTGTCATGTAGTTTTCAGGTCTATCATTTAGGCCTTGTATGTAATTTTTTTAGTTTAGGACTATCATAAGTTTAGGATTAGAATTAAATTATACTTATGTATTTTATTTCTTTCTTATTATTTTTATGTGATTTTCTATTTTTCTCTTTCTATTTGTTGGTTTTGTTTTGCATATTTTTTATGTTCTTCCTCAATAGTCTATGAGACACATGTAAATATAAAACCCCATTATCTAATCATAGTGTTTTGATTTTATAAATACATATATGCTTAAATATCATGACATTAATGCTCTTGAACACTTAAAAATTGGTTGAACAAAACAACATTCATTGTTAAATGTTGGAAATTTAGGAAATATGGTAAGATTTTGACTGAATATCAACCTTATTCTTGAATATTCTGTGTTTTCAATAGGAAATTGAGTCTTTGTTTAAAAATTATCACATGAAATAATGAAGTTATTTACATTTAAAAATAATAATGATTTCACTTTATCACATTGTGTATTACATTGAGATGTATGAACAACAAAGGAAATATTACTTTTGATTGAATATGATGTCAAATCCTAATCACCTTGGGTATTGGTTCCCAACCTTTTGAGAGATTAAAATATAAGTCAAAATAAAGAAAATAATAATATGAAATCTTCAAATAAAATTAGAATCTTACTTATAAATGGTGATTTGGGTACTTTCCATCAAGGCTATAGATGTGCAGCTAGCAATGGAGCAAGGCCTAGAGTGGAGCTAGAAGTATCTCTATCGGGGATATAGACACCTAGTTGGTAGCATAACAATGCCAAAACCTTTCCCACCAATTCATTCCCATAAGAAATAAGAATAAAATATAATAAATACAATAATTTTTAATCATGTGATCATTCTTATACTATATCAAAAACTAAAAGGAAAATAAAAGAATCATTATACACAAACATCTTACTCTATGTAGATGTTAATGTTTAATATGTTATTTGTTAAGATTAAAGATAATATTTAGGTTTATTTTTCAAACATGATATTTTATAGCATAATTTATTATCTTTTTTTAAAATGAAATGATACATTCGTAGTTCAAAACACTTAACAATGTCATCCCCATAGAAGTCACCATTTGTTGTGCCCAACATGCCCCTTTTTTAAAAATAAGGACCCACATTTAAAATAAAAAGATGATAATAATTGTGAAAAAGATATTTTTTAGGTCCAATAAGTCTTTTAAATTTTAATAATATTTTTATAATATATGGTAATGATTATCTTATAGGTTATTTAAAATTGAATGTACACAAACAAATTAGCTTTAATTAAAGATTATTTATGTGGACTTTTACTATGTTTTGGCATGTTTTATCATTATTTGGGGAAACATTTAGGCTATGATATTTTTAAGGATCTATAATAGATTTTTTTAATTTTCATTACATTTTATTTAAATCCATCCTTTTAGTTAATCGATTATTGATTGTTTGATTGTTCACTTTGTGCTATTTTTCATAGGAATTAACATGAAATTGCAGTATTTAGACTCAATCACATGTTTTAAAACTTAGTTCCATTTCTTTATAATTATTCATCACTTTTGGAGGAAGTGAATCAACTCCCAATACATGTGACACTTATTCATGTCTTATTTATATTCATACTCAGATATTTCTCACATCTCAATGAACTCAAGCCTACTACTTATGATGTTATTACAAAATTACATCCTCAAAACTTATTGAAATAAGTTCACTGAGCCTAAACACTTTTAAAATTTGAAGTAATTTAAGATTTATAAGTGTTGAAATTGCATATATTTTAAACTAATCATAGTTTTTTCAATGTCAAGTTTGGCTTGACTAGGATATCGACATCATTTACATGTTTTTGATAACTTATGACCTTTATAGCTTTAAAAAATCACCTTGGCCAAGGCTTTTGAGACTATAAATAAATCATGGTTTTCCACATTTCAGCATCATATTCACTCGTGGCTTTATTGCTTGTGAATTAAGGCATTTTTGACATAGTCTACAAGAATGTGAAAAAATCACATGTCACCACATGTCATTACCTAATGCCACATAATACATTCTCATAGCATCATAACATCAAAAGGAAAATGAAGT
This sequence comes from Torreya grandis, assembly GCA_037957365.1. Classification (NCBI taxonomy): domain Eukaryota; kingdom Viridiplantae; phylum Streptophyta; class Pinopsida; order Cupressales; family Taxaceae; genus Torreya; species Torreya grandis. The sequence continues at coordinate 984,548 of JARHVA010005551.1, forward strand.
GTGCTTCATGATTTATTCTTATACAAGCATATAAAGCTAATAGAAACCACTTGTCATCATTGTTTTGGCTCATAAAGGGAATGTATATTCAAAATCCTAAATCTATGGACTTGAACACACAACATGACACCACATGGAAAGAACGTTAGTAATAAGGACATAGTGGCACCCAATTGATAAAAAAATTGACTTAGGAATCCATGTTAGCACATGAACATGAAGTTAAATATGATAATTGTTACCATCCAATAAACCATTAAATTTTTAGACACAAAAATAACTTAAAATCATTCATTATTAGAATTTATAGCTATAAACACTAGAAAACCACACACAATGTTTCTAGATGTCAAAATGCCTCAAGACCCTCCTTAAACTAGTAAATAACCCATTGAACCCTAAGTAAAGTTAGATAACTAATATAACCAACTGACTAACTTTCACCATTGACCCTTAACTCAAACCTTTTAATCCATCTTGACCCCTTAACCTTTGAAACTCGACCATTGATGGTTAGAGTGACTATCGACGGTCAGGTCCCTTCCCCATCTGAACAAACACAACACCAACTATGTACAAGCTAACATGGCATAGTTTAATATGTTTTCCTTACCAATTAATAACACATCATGATGCATCAAAATCATCAACCTAACCTCCTATGGAATATTACACCTCCATATCTCTTTGCCTATAAAAGGAGGGGAACAAGAGGTGAAAAAAGATCCATTAATCTATAATCAAGCATTCTAGCACACAGGTAATCAAGCTATCAACCAATAGGTATTCATTATAGAAATTCAAAAACTAAAATAGAGGAATGAACCTCACCAAAAATTTTCTTGAGGAAAATTACTATTACTCTACCAAAATTGCTCTAGGATCAGCCATTAGCCATCAAGCAACAAACTAGGTACATTTTGTACTTTAGGTCTTGTTTATTCAATTTTTGACTTCATTGCCCAGATCAAACCTTTCTTCATCTTATCCCCCAACCCACATACCTTAACCAAATCCAAAAACACTTATTTACCCATTTATACAACCTAAACTAGAACCTTTTTTGAACACACTTAGATCCTATAGGAACTATCGATGGTCACCCAAACTATTGATGGTCACCTTCAACCACTGATAGTTACCCAACTATCAATGATTATCATAATCATTAATGGTCATCTTGACTTCCAATGTTCAATATGGTAGGAAATAACATCAAGTTATTTCCACCTACTTACCCTCACCTAAATTACACTTTCTATGTCCCTACCTGTTCACAGAGACCTCACTTATTTCTGAACCCCACTTGACCTCTTTAGCATTAGTATTGACCTATTATTTGCTATAATTAGTCTATTTCCTTTATTAATCATTCATTTCTTCTTGCATTTCCTTTTAGTATTTTATTTAATTTTATGAAATTACTTTATCTTCATTTCTTCCAACTTAACTATTTCAAGAGTATGGATTGATAGCCTCATAATAATCTCATGCTTCTTAGATCTAGCTCATGTTAGGCAATCCACCTTGTTACCCATCTAAAACCCCCTTTAAATGAGTGATTTCTTATCTACAAGTCTTTCTTCCCAAGACAAAGAGGAACTCTTCTTGATCATTTTGATCATGCATGCACAAATAAATAGGTTCTTCTACCACACCCTTATTACTAGTTTCATACTTCTTTAAATAGAAATAAGCTAAAATTGAGAGAAACATTCTAGCATGCTCAGTGGGACCTAGTAGAATCTAGGTGCCCTTTTCTTCCTTATTCTATGATAATATAAATAAATCAAAATTCATTTTGGGTATAAAATAAACCATACATACATTGATTTCTTGCATGATTAGCTCATTTAGTTAAAAGCAAAGTAATCAATCATAGTTTCACTTGTTTATCACACACCCTAACAAACCACTTAAATCAATTAAACATCAAATAAATTGACATAAGGCCTAACTAGGGTTTCATCTCCTAGCAGTTTAGCTTTACCCTTTGGTTATCTTCCTTAGAGGTCATTACCAAGAGGTGAACCAAAAAATCAGCTCTTTGGTTGAGTCTAAACTCTAGAAATTATTTTATACTGGCTAAGCACTAGTAACCCTTATCATTACAATGTGTGAAGTGAGGGGGCAGGCCAAAATACTAAGCCATATATTTATTTCTAGGACATATCCTTTTTGAGAGCATTAAACACTTGAAACCAACCATAGATTTCTTTTTTAGTACCTATTCTACAAACCAAAGTTCTTCACACTTTCCAACTAAGGCGTAAGCTAAAAGTGGGATAAAAGATATCCTAGGATTTTAAATGCACTCTAGTGTATATTTGATTGCTTTGAGATATTTTTATTTTGTTTTATTTGTGTTTGACTTATGAGCTTTCCTTTATTCCTCTATGTTTCTCATATGGTTTTTACTAGATAATAGTTGAGACATCAAACCAACCAAGAGCTACCTTCCTCTTCTTCATCCTCCATGGAGTATACCTCAGATGTTAAAGGTTATCCCTATCCTTATACCCCTCTACCATGCCTCAAATAGTTACCCAAGATGATGTGTATTTTGACACTTTCCTTGACAATAACCCCCTAGCCCTCCAAAATTACCTCAACACCCTATCTCACCACACCACTACTTTAGTTCCTCCTAGTGATCCACTTTATGGGATACCTTCTCATCTTATGGTTGCCACTACATATACCCAACCTATGACCACCCAAACATCTTCCTCCATGAATATTCCACCTACTACCTCCACCCAAACTCAATAAAACCACCAAAGCAATAACCAAAAACACTCTACACCAACCAACAAATCCTCTAACATAGGGACAACCTTGCCTTTAGTTACTCTTACTCCATCTACCATGGGGATATCTTCTACCCATATTTATACTATTCACCTTATCACTACCAACCTACCAATATCCACCCCAATTCAAAATTTGGTGTTATATATACCTTCTACCCTTCCACCTATTAGTATCAAATTTACCACTCACCACTCACCCCTAACCAACTAACCCATCCATACCTCCAACCCAATACATATCAATCTTGAAATATACCAATTTGATCATAGCTCTTGACCAACCCACATCAACTCAATCAATACCTATGACACCTATGACACCTTACCCACACTATGTTCTTAATCCATAAAGATACATAACTCCACCTTCTACCTAACCTTTTTTGCCCATTAACCCTTATGTGGAATCATCCCAATCCTCAATTACTACATACCAACATATGGCATATTCTCTACCTTCTACCAGTTATCCATATATTAAATCCACCTAACCTCATCAAAACCTACCATACAATTATGGAGCTCCCCAACCCCAAATAGATTTGGTCAAAATGTTGATGGACAAAATGACCAACCTAGAGTCATCTATATCTAGGGCCCACAACCTCTTATCTTAAGACAAAATTTTTAATGAACATATTCACCCATCCATCCTTATCCAACCTTACCCCATCAATGGGAAATACCCAAACTTTCTAAGTTCTAAAGAGAGGAGGACCCCAAACAACACTCAAGAGAATTTCAGCATTCTTGCTACTTGATTGCCTACGATGATGCTCTTATGCTTTGCACCTTTCCTATGTCTTTATCTAGAATAGAATTGGATTGGTATAATTCTCTCCCTAAGCACTCAATATTTTCCTTTTCCCAACATACCTAAACATTTTTAGACCAATTTTTTATCAATATATATAAGAAGGTTTCCATCACTGACCTCTACTCCATCAAACAATTTGATGACAAATTAATTGCCAATTTCATAGTATGATGGACAGGTCTTATCAACTAGCTCTCTTTATATTTTCCCCAACCTAAGTTGATTAAAAAAAATTCTTGATCTTGTTTAAAAAATATTTCCCTTACTTTAGAACCTTTGATGAGGCTTTCACCATGACACACTAGCTAGAAATCAGAGCCATCAATGAGCGGAAGTTGAAACTAAGAAATAAAAACTCTAGCTTCAAATCCAATGACCCTTACCCATTCAAAACCAACAACCAATATAACTACCCCAAGACCAAACCAAAGGTAGCTACAAACATGATTATCCTAAAAATAGCCCCACCTCTTATTGTCAACTAACCAACCCAACCAAACTAACTCCTCTAAATCCTCCAATCAACAAACTTGAAATAAAAAATGGGCTACCCCAAAATAATATACTCTGATAGGTGAGTCATATGCTTCAGTTTTGGACAAGTTGATCACAACCAACATCATTTAACTTCCCCACATCAAACCTCCTCTAAAATTTGATGCTTCTCATCATGTGCCCAATTGGTACAATGAGAATGATTTATGTGCTTTCCACTATGTCATTAGACATGACATTAGTAGGTTTAACACCTTCAAGACTATTGTCCAAAAAATTATTGATAAAAGATAACTTGTATTAGACAATCCCAATGTACCCCTAAATTAGTCACTCAACATCTTTTGATATCCTTTTTCCAAATCATGCCCCTTCTACCAAACATGATAACAACAAACTAGAATCATATAATGCTCATGAGGTCCATATGTTCAATGCTACTATCAATGAACCTATCATTAAGGAATAATTACCTCAACTACCTCTTCCTCCACTCCACTTATTGAAGTGGTAGAATCACCCTTCATTCCTTTCGATACCCAAACAAAGGAATTAACTATCTCCTCTCTTTCACTTGATAATATAACAAACATACCCACCTCTCCTTTGATAGATATACCAAAAGAGGCAACCATTACCATCACACCTTCCTCCTCCATTAAGGAATCACCTACTCTCTCTTTATAAACCATTCTATAAGGAGAGATCACCTTACCTATTCCTTCCATGGAGGAAACATCTTCCCAAATCTTGAACTCTTTTATCAAGGACAAGGGTGAAGAAACCACTCCCTTACCTCAACCTATGGGCCTAATTTATGAATCTGATGCCCAAGGAACTAAACCAATTAAAAAACCCTTCTATAGACTAGTCCAAAGCCTATAATTCTCCTCTCAACATGATTTGGATAGAGCTACCTTTTGGAACCATCTTGAGATCCCATATCAAAATAAGAATGAACCTTTAACTTCACTTTCATCCACCATTAAACCTATCATCACCTTAATCCCTTCATCAATCACTTCTCCCTCTAAAAACATGGAATAACCATCCAAAGCATCTCTATCCAAAAATATCAAATCACCTTACACCTCTTTAATCAAACCTATCAAGAACCTAGGGTTGCTTCCTACTCCTATCCTTACCCACCCATTTTTGAAATTGGACTTAACCCTATCTAGTTCACCAAACAAATCCTTAACCAAACCAACCAAGGTGGAACCACCCAAACTTCCACCTAGAACCATAACCATAACACCTCCTTCCATCTTACATTCTATCTTGGGACCTCATCCTTATACCAAGAAGGTGAACCCTCCCAAAACTACCCAAACTAAACTTCCTCCTTTCATTCTACCTTTACCTACCCCTTCCAAAACATCAACCTCCTCATCATTTTAAACCAAACTATATGCCTCCACCTTTACACCTACCTCCAAAGCTTCATCATCTCAGTCACCCACCTCCAAGTATTTCACCTTTCAAGCCTCCACCTAGAAACCACCTAACACCAGACAGCCCCAATCAAACCCACCAACCAAAACCATCATACCACCCATGATTTTCATAGTGAAGCCTATTGCTAAGAAGGCTCCCACCCTACCAACAACTAAAATCTGATCACACTCAACATTTTTTCTCAAATATTATTCAACCATTTTACAAAGGTTGTAACAAATTTATTCCTTAATCCTACCACCTATCAAATCCTTTAACCGTTAAAGTCCTAACCCATCTTGGTTCAATGATAGTTTAATTTACTCATACCATAAGACACTTGGACATGAAATAGAGAACTAAAAATATCTCCAATCACTTATAAATAACTAATGAGATGAGGATGATACTTTATCAAATAAACCTATCTTAAGCTCATTACTAACCCAACCACCAAACAAACATGTCCAAAACATACCTACTCCCACACTCTCATTTGATAGTGAGGAGGAATCAAAGTAGCCTTCTAGTTCAACACCTCCCCTCATCTACACTATCCATATGGTCACCATATCTTTAGCCTATCAAAAGCATAAGGGAAAGGGTAAAATGTTCATTCTATGGACATATCCTTCTACACCTTAACATTTTAACCAAGATCAAACACTTTCACCTTCATCATCACCTTCACATTTACGAAAACCCAAAATATTCATTTTGGGTGACTTTCCCTCTAACCCTTTTGAATCTATCCAATGAGTAGTTCTAAAGTAGCTTCACCAGACACTAGTGAAGATGAGATTATATTAACTAATCAACACATTGTGCCATCATCACCAAGAATTTATATAGGCCCTATAATCCATATAGGTCCAACCCAAAGACCCTCAACCACTTGTAGCCTTTGTTAGAACTCTTCAAATTTCTACTCTTGTTACCTTTAAGGATTTGGAAATGCCTTTTGTTCATCCTAAAGATTGTGGTCCTCCGCTCTTCATCACTACATACATCAATAAAACTTTCATCAAAAAGGTGATGATTCATGGAGGAGCTAGTATTAACATTATCTCCTCATGCTTATGACCAACTTTAGCTACTAAAGAATATCATCTTAGAAATCTCAGCGGTCCTCTATTCCTTTAATGATACTATGGCCACAACCCTAGGAATAGTAATCCTGTACATTTTCTTGGGACCTCACACACTTCTAGAGCTCTTTTACATTATAAAAGGCAATTTCTAATAAAACATCTTACTTGGATGCCCTTGGATCTGAACCATGAGTTGTGTGCCATCCACTTTGCATTCATGTGTCAAGTTTTAAAATGAGGGTCAAGTCATCACCATATAATATGATGCTAGTCCTTTCACCTCTTGTAACATGACATATCAACCCAATAATGTAATTCCTCTTCACTCATCCACCTCACCACTAATCAACAATAACTCTACCCCTACCATTGATGAAGATTCAGCTAACTCATCTATCCCTTCTTCTCAGATGTCCATAGAGGACCCCATGGAACCTATGTTCCAATATCTCTCTCTAAGAGAGTATCTTATTTTATCCTTGGATGCCTTCCTTACTCCTCAAGAGTATGGGAGTATTAAACATGATCCTAGATATGATCCCAATATTAAAACTTTCATTCCTTTTAGGCTTCCCAATCACAAAACTAACTTTGTCTATGGGGGACTTGATCATCCACTCCTCACTTCATCTATCACCTCTTATATCATACCATTTAACTCTAATTTCTCCTATTTGGTCAAACCATAATTTTCTAAATTATACCTTCACAAGTGTGCCTAAAAGGGATTTAGCTTTGGATGTTATGAATAGGGACCCCATCAGTTGCCTTCAATAAAAAACCCAAAAATCTCATGATCTATTTGGCCTTGGGTTCATATCACTAGAAGAAGCCACTGATTCACCCAAACCCATCACCACCATTGAGGAAGACATCCCATCCTCACCAACCCCATCTCCTTCAAATTCTAAGTATTTTGAAGTCATCCCTCCTAACCCACCAAAAGCATGGCCAAACTAAAGCCTTTCCTCTAATTCATCCTAAAAATGGTAAAAAATAATTATCCTACCATCCACACCATCCAACATTAGGATGATAATTCCATTCTCACCTATCTTGATGTGGGGGATTCTTCTATTCATAAATACCTTCCTCTTGAGAACCAAATTATGTTAAATGAATACACTATTGATGTCAAGTTCGGTACTCAAGATAACACCTATATTGTAAATATTGGTTAATCATTAAATTCTTTGAAGTAAAAAGATTACCCTTCCTTCATTCATGACCAAAGCATAGAATTTGCTTGGTCCTATCAGGATATGCCTAGAATCAACCCTTCCATAGCCCTCTACAACATCATCATCCATCTTGATGCTAAGCCTATTAAGCAAAAGATTTTTAGGATGCACCATCACATCACCCTTATAGTCAAAGAAGAACTTCAACACCTCTTATCTATAAATTTAATCCAACCTATTAACTATACCCAATAGGTTTATAATATCATTCCTATCACCAAACCCATAGGGGGACTTCACCTCTATATTGAATTTTATGATCTCAACATTGCTTGTCTAAAGGATGACTTCCCTTTACCTAGCATCAACCAACTTGTTGATCTTACATCTAGCCATGATATGTTGTCACTCATGGATGGTTTCTCAAGATATAATTAGACTTTGATTACCCTTGAAGATCAGCATAAGACTTATTTCATCACCCCTTTGGGAACCTTTTTCTATAAGGTCATGCCATTTGGTCTAAATAATGTTGGAGTAACTTACTAGCATGTGATGACCTACATCTTCCATGATCTCATCCACAAAATCATAGAATATTATGTATATTATTTCATTGGGAAATACAAATATCATAAGGATCATCTAGAAGTTCTTAAAATCATCTTTAAACACCCAATCCATTTCCATGTCCAACTCAACCCAAAAAAATGTGTTTTTGGGGTCCTATTTGGAAAGATTATTGGCTTTATCATCTCTTTTTAAGGAATTGAATTAGACCCTACCAAAGTTAGAGTGATCCTCAACATGCCACCTCAAACCCACCTTAAGAAACTCTATAGCCTATAGGGGAAGCTCTAATCCATCTGTCACTTCATCTCTTAGTTATCAGATAGATGTCAACCTTTTCACCATCTTCTCAAGAAAGATACATATTTTAAATGGACTAAGTACTATCAACACACCTTTGATTTAGTAAAAGAGTACCTCTTTTGTCCACCCCTTATTACCCCTCCTAAAGAGGACTAACCCTTTTATCTTTATATATCTACCACTAACCATTCTTTAGGGGCAACACTCACTCACTATGATGAAATAAATAAATATCAAGCTATTTACTATATAATCTGAACACTTATAGAGTATGAGACTTAGTACACCCATATCAAGAAGCTTTTCCTCTCCATAGTCTTTATGTCTACCAAACTTCATCATTACCTCCTCAATCATAAGACCTTTGTCACCATCCAAACTATTCCACTCAAGTACATGCACTCTAAACCATACCAAAACTAGAATATGGCTAAGTGGCTCATGCTCTTAGCTGAGTTTTACCTTTAGTTCCTCTAGTAAAATTCAATTAAATGGTAAGTTATTATCAATCAATTGGTTAAAGCTCCTCTACCAAATAACCAACCACTTCCTCTTGTGTTTCTAAATGAATCCATCATGACTCTTTCTCAAGAAGACATCAACTACCAAATGAGCATGTTCTTCAATGACTCAAAGTGATAGCACATTGGGGTGTTAGAGTTATTCTCATTACCCTTAATGGTTAATCCCTTCTTATCTATTTTAAACTTGATTTTGAGTATTCCAATAATAAGGCTGAGTATGAAACCCTAGTAATAGGTCTTAAAACCACTCTAGCCTTAGGAGTATATATGATCATTATCTTTGGTTATTTCTAACTTGTGGTCAACCAAGTTAATAAATCCTACCAACGTAAGAATGGTGTCTTGAAAAATTATAAATAGCTAGTAGATGTACTCTTATAATCATTTGATCATTACCTTATCCAATCTATTCCATGATCTACCAAAAAATTCATGGATACAATAGCTTCCCTTGCTTCCCAGACCCCATCACAACCTTCCAATTCTAAGCTCTTTGTCACCATTCATAATTTTATCACACCCTCTTTTATCCAATCTAACCTCCATAACCTTTGTAATGTGGAGGAATATCCATCAAACATTTGGTATGAGCAATCCTTTAAATACCTTAACCTTGGCATCACTCCTCCCAACCTCTATAATAATTCTCGATGAGCCTTTATTCAGAGTACCACTCATTATAATATACTAGGGGGAATCCTTTACAAATGTGGTTTAATGGCCTCATTCTCCATTGTCTATGCAACCATGAAGTTTCCCATGCTATCAAGGAAACACATGACAAAATATATGGGGGATACTATAATGGTCTATTTGTCACTAAACATATCCTTTGCCTTGGCTACTATTGTCCCACCCTCAACCAAGACTATTGTGATAATGTAAATAAGTGTGTTAAATGCCAACAACACATGAATTTAAATCATGTGTCAGCCCATGGACTTCAAGTATCCCGAGAATTTTAGCCCTTCTCATAATGGGGATTAGATCTCATTGGGGAAATCAACCCTCATTCCTCATAATGGCACCACTCCATCATCACTACCACTAATTATTTCACCAAGTGGGTGGAGGCTATTCCTCTCATCTTGACCAAAGCTAAGAAAATAGTCAACTTCATCACTCATCATATCATCTATCATTTTGGTAATCCCCATAAGATCATCACCAATAATGGCAAATATTTCAAAAATAATCAAGTCCAAGGTCTTTATGATGTATTTGACATTATTTTAATCATTTACTCACCTTACCATCCATAATAAAATTTATAGGTGTAAGCCTCTAATAAAACCCTCAACAATATGTTAACCAAAGTGGTTAGTGCTTCTAGTCAGGATTGGCATTTGGACATCCCATTTACTTTATGGGCATATCGCACTAGCATTTAAACCTATATAAGTGGTACCCCTTTATTTATAGTCTTCAAAGTAGAGTCATTATTTCCTCTCAAAGTATATATTCCCTCTCTTTGAATATCCTGAAAAAACATATTTTTTGAGAGTGACTATCATCAAAAGTGTATATCACAATTTGAGCTACTTGATGAACACTACCTAGCTATCCTTAACCACCTTTGTGTCTACTAATAATGAATCAAGCATGCTTATAAAAAGAACCCAAAATAATTATAATTCAACATCATAGATATTGTCTTGAAGTGAAATCAACATGTAACCAATATATAGAAAAGCAATTGAGGCAAGTTTTTTTTTAATTGGCTTGGACCCTACATCATAACCCATAAGTATGGATTAAGAGCTTACCATTTGTCCTCTCTCAAAGGTAAACCAGAACCTAAGCCTCTTAATGCTTTGTATATGTGTCCTTTATTTTTTTAAACTAGGATCAACTCATCTTTTTGTATAAACTTAAGCTCATCCCTTGATTTATGAGATTTTCACTTTCCTCATACTTTCATCCCATCCCCTTTGAGTATAACTAATTACAACATAGAACCATGTGATTAACCATCATAGTCATAGACTAATACTAAATATGGGTACCACAACTCTACCCATGGAATGGTTATCATGGATACTTTTCATCCCTAATTAGATAGAATCCCATGATCATTATTTCTCAAACCACCCCTTTCACCTATCATTAACCTCTTGTGCTCTAGTTATTTGCCCTCATAAAGGTAAACCTCTAAACCTAAATAGACTTTTCCATGTCTAACCTAACATCAAAATAATTTGGGATACCTAAATATTACTTGGGTCAAATATCTCTAGCATGCAGACTACTCTCTTAAAGGATAGTTTCCCAAAATTTAAAATTGCTTAAAAAGATAGACTAATCCCTTGAAGAATAAATACCAAAACAAATAAGCCCAAACTCAGACCACTCCCTTGAAGGATGACTAAGTTAATTTTTTCAAATAAATTGTTTGAAACTTCCCACATTGATCAACTTCACAAACTTATCAAAATCAAACAACAAAAGACCCTATATCAAAATCAAGAACAAGTTATCCCAAGAACGTTGCAATCAACTTTCAAATATAAAAATAGTATACTTACCACATCGATCAGTCGATACCTTGCATTAAAACATGGACTTTTATATTCTAGTTATTAGGTCACCTACAAAAGGTGAAAGCTAACCTTAATTAAGGTTACACTCCCCTTCACATCACCTATCACCTATATCCCCTTTATACCATCTACAAATCAAGGGACTTTAATCTTACTTAATGTGATGTGATCAAGACACATTTTTATCAACCAACACATGATAATGTGAAGTATTCAAAAGGATTATCTTCATTAAGTCAATCTAACTTTGTTTTTTTAGTCCTTACCAATGAAGAAGCATCATGCTTCTTTCCTTATCCTCTCATTATTAGTTCACATACTCATTTAGATGAATGTCTCATAATCTTCATTTATTTTCCCACATCTATTTTGTTATCTAACCTAATTTATGTGCTATCATCAACAAAATAACTATAAATCATCTCATCCTATCCATGATTATAACCATAATCATAAACATCGTAATCATAAACATCATATCTATTACCATAATAAACCACATCAAATAACTATATGATCATAAAACATGACATCATCATACCACATCATACCCATATATAAAATTATAATCATAATCATAAACCACATCACACATCCATAAAAATAAACCACATCAACACAATAAACCACATCACATACCCATAAAACATCACATCATCATAAACATTGTAACCATATATAGACCAATAACAATGTATCCTAAACATCATAACCCTATGAAAAACAAAGCATCATCATAATCATGTATAACATCAACCATAAACATCATCCATAATCATCACATTCATAAGCTAGTGAGTCTACATTTCATTAACATAACCATAAACATAGACATCCAAAACCATGAACCATGAACCATAAAATAACATATATATATATATATATATATATATATCATAACATCATATACATCATGTCTTATCCTAATAAATAATACATGTAATAATGTGCATTTCTCTCTCCCAACATATACATCTCACTACATTGACTCATAGGCTAGTATCAAAATCATATACATCTATACATATCATATCATATACTATGCCCTTAGGGCATAATTGCCCTCTCATGCCTACCTATCCACCCACTAAATTAAACCACTGACCTAAATTCATTACACTTGTACCACCTACCAATCTGGCTCTATACTCACCCCATTAGGGCACTTGTGGAAACTATGTCAAAACTATGGCCTCATAATAGTGTAACTCCTCAACTATGGCCAAGTGTCATGCTATAAGGATACTACCTAGTGGTCTTGTTAGTGTTGCATCTACTCTTCTCTATCTCAAGGTGTCCCTCTCCTAAGTCACCAAGCCTAGTGAATTCCTGGCTTAGTCCCTCTTACCTATCATAGTGGAAAACTAACACTATAATGCCACAATCTAGCCCTAAAATATGGCCACTTACCCTTAAAAATTTAAGATATGCACTTGTGTAGCATCCATTACCACTCCTACCTATCTATCAAGGCCACCTCCATATACTTGTACCTATGGAGCCCTAATAATTATATCCACATCCATATCTTATCAACCCCCATCATCCCATCCAAACTCTATAGCTACATAGGTAGACTGTTACCATGCCATGTAGCCATCAACATATCTTGAATAATCTATCTATGTTCTAATGGGTAGCTCCTCATGATCAAGAACCACCCCCATTGTTTGTGGCACTAGTAGCAAAAACTCAACATATTCCTACTTGTACCTTGGGAATGGACCCATAAACCCTCGTACCAACCCAAACTAACTAAAACCCCTATCAAAAAGGATGAGTTTAGTCTCACCCTCTCTCTTCCAAAAAATCCACATATAACTCTACATCAACAAAATATACTAAGTATAGTGGGTCAACCTCGAGAAGATGACATACAACCTCTAAACCACATCTCCAACCACTATGGCCTCCAATGCTTCCCTAAACCAATCAATATCCATCATACCTCCTGTAGCTCTTATGAGTTTATAATCACTCCTTTATCACATTAATCTCACCTTGAATTCCATCTAGGTGTATCCATCCCATGGTAGACCCATTCATCTTAGAACTTAGATATGCTCATAAGCCTAATAATGAAGCATAAACCCCACATTGATTCCATCTCTAATGAGCTCAAAATCCCCACATCTCCCTTTATATCTAAACCAAAAAAATAAGTTCCCACCTAAATACTCTTTGACCTAGCAACATCTCCACCAAAACTCCCAATAATAGATATGAAAACCACCCATTACTCAAATCTATAAATGTAAAGTAGGAGACTACCATCATCATCATTATCATCAACCTCATATCATCTCTGGCCCTTTGATACAATATCCTATAACTAAAACCTTCATCATGCCACCTAACCAAGGCTTGATCCTCACCATATGATCATCTCTCTCCTTACTCTATATGTGCTATATTATCTCCCATAAAATGGGTAGTCATGTGATCTTATGTACATCTTCTAGTAAGATGGTAATCTCACCCATTAGTAGGAGAAAGGTATTTGTGGTTGTATCCCATCTCTTGATGAGGGCCACATATCATGACACATGTTATAAATGCATCATCATGTTGAGGCCAACCTCCTTCATGTGCATCTAGTCATCATTAGTTATCCCCTGATGGATATTTACAAAGATTTGAGGAACCCAATCCTACATCTGGCTCTGATATCATGCCTATAAAATTCATTAGAAAACACACTTAGTTTTATATAAAGTACTTTTTCCTTAGACAATGTCCTTTCACCCCATTTTCACTTACCTAATAACACCTATTCTTTTTATATCAACATAAATCAACATCTCTATCAATCTAAACCAACCTCTTTATCAACCTAAACAAGCTCTGTATCAACCTGAACCAACATCTTTATCAACCTAAATCAACCTCTTTATCAACTTAAATCAACCTATTCCAATACTACCATTAGAATTATAATTCTAATGCATTTTAAACCCACCTTTTTTCCTTACCCCTTTTTCAAAAAACATCACCCCATTTGGTTGACCACTAATTGTCACTATGACCATCGATGGTTGACTGATCGTTTAACACTCAATCTTTAACTATCAATGATTGACTACAACCACTGATGGATAGGTATGACCATTGATGCTTATTGTGTGTGATTTCCAATAGTCAAACCCTAAAATACCCTACACAAAAACCACTCAACTAACCCATATCCACCACTTAATTACCCTACTTTTATTTCTACCCTGTCCCTAACATACATACCTCCCCAAATTTTATTTTTACTTACTAGTTTTAACAAATACCAACAAAACCCAAAAAACTAGGGAAAACCCCCAAACCCTCCCCAAATTAAAAACATAAGAAAAATCCAACCAAGATAGCCAAAATCAACTAAGAAGAATCTCATGTCATGCTACTTGGCCATGTCCCCATTTACCATACACCCTTGATCCCATGCTCTCTCAATGCAAATATCACACCAATCAACTAATTAACTCCTCAACCAATCACTAACTACCTCATCATCACTCTTGTGTAAAACACCAAATTCACTAATGCATAGAAGTGAGAGAGTCAAAAAGCAAATGTTGAAAATGATTTCTATTTTTCACTTTTAACCTATAGAATTTTAGGGTTTTCCCCTAATTGTTGATAGTTAGGGTGACCATCGATGTTCTTTTTTGGTACCCCTGACTATCGATGGTTAAGAAACCCACTTTTCAAAAAAATTGGCACCAACACCTTAGTGCCACCTTTTTGGAGATTGTCCTTCTCTACCAAACCAAAAACAACCTTTAGAGAGCACCTATTCTCCACAAACCAAACATGAACCATCATATAACACCATCTCCATCCAAATAACCATTCAACCACATCCAAGTTGATGATTGGCCATTTTGGCCTGACCTATCACATATTTTGTGATGATCTTGATTTGGTCCTTTTGACTACACCGACTAACCTTTCCATGTTGAATATTTGAATTTTCACCACCTAGTGCAAAACTATACCATTTATATTTCTCATGAGAGTAATTCCTACCTTATATACCCATGAAAACATTGACCTTGCCTAGGAGACTTGTATTTATGAGCATTCCTAGCCACCATGCCTAAATGTGGTCATGTGTTTCACTTATCACTTGTCCTTCTAGCACCAGCCTTATTTTTACCAACTATGGAAACTTAGTCTTTGCATGATCTTATCCATCATACTTAGTCACATTTTTTTCTCATGTTTTTGCTTCAAATGCCCAACCACCATTATCACCAACCTCATGACTCACCATAACCACTCATCAAACCCACACCTAATTCGGTTTCATCTCAACAACTATCAATTTAAGGGGGAACACCTCCTCTTATACTTGGGGGATCCAAACCTTTGACTCATAATATATTTTTGTTTTACATCTTGATAACACAAACTACATAATAAAAAGGAGGAAAATATAAACACTATAAAACCACACACAATGGTTCTAGTGTTGAAATGCATTGGGACCCACCTTAAACCACTAACCCATTAGACCCTGAGTCATATTATCTACCTATGATGACCAACTCACTAAATTTCACCTTTGACCCTTAAACCAACTCTTTGAATCCACCTTGAGACCTTAACCTTTCACACTCAACCATCGATGGTCAGTGTGACCATCAATGGTCACCCTGACTATCAATGTTGAGGTCCCTTCCCCATTGTAACAAACACAACACCAAATGTGTACAAGATAACATGACACAATTTAATATGTTCACCTTACCTATTGCTAAAAAATCACAATGCATCAAAATCAAAAGCCTAACCTCCTATGGAACCTTCCACCTCCATCTCTCTTTGCCTATAAAAGGAGGGGAGTAGGTGGTGAAAAAAGATCCCTGAATCTATAATCAAACATTATAACTCATAGGTAATCAAACTATAAACTAACAAGTCTTCCTTCTAGTAATTAATAAACTAAAATAGAGACTCGAACCTATACCAAAATTTATCTTGAGGCAAAGTATTGTTACTCTACCAAAATTGTTTTAGGATCAGCCATTATCCATCAAGCAACAAACTAGGTACATTTTGTATTTTAGGTTTAATGTATTTGTTTGGTAACTTGCCTTCCTAGATCAAACCTTTCTGTATCTTAACCCCTAACCCTAGGACCTTAACCAAAACCCAAACCACTTGTTTACCCCTTTTTATAACCTAAACTAGACCCTTTTTTGAACACACTTAGATCCTATAGGAATTACTGATGGTCACCCTGACTATCGATGATTACCTTCAATCATCGATGGTTACCCAACCACCAATAATCAACATAACTACCAATGGTCACCCTGACCCTTGATGATCACTATGGTAGGAAATAATAACATGTTATTTCTACCTACTTACCCTCACCCAAATTCTACTTTCTATGTCCCTACTTGTTCATAGAGACCTTACCTATTTTATAAACCCCACATAACCTCTTTAGTGTTAGTATTGACCCACTATTTTCTATAATTTTTCTATTTTTTTAAATCAAGTACTAACTTTTTCTTGCATTTCCTTTTAGTATTTTCTATCATTTTATGTAAGTACTTTATCTTCATTTTTTACAACTTAACTATTTTAAGAGTGTGAATTGATAGCCTCCTAGTAAGCTCACACTTCTTTGATCTAGCTCACACTAGGAAATCCACCTTTCTACCCATATAACAACACCTTTGGATGAGTGATTTTATTATCTATAGATCATTTTTCTCAAGACAAAGAGGAGCTCTTCATGATCATCTGGATCACGTGTGAAAAAATAAATAGTTTCTTCTACCTTACCCTTATTACTAGTTTCTTACTTCTTATTTAAATAAAAAACAAGATGAAATTGAGAGAAACAATAACATTAGAATGTGGACATTTATCAGGCATGAGAGAGCCATGGTCCCTTGATCCTATGTAATAGACTGGTATGAACATCTAAAAGAATTAAATGCATAGGAAGACTAATGCAGGGGTATCCTCATAGGTTTAAAAAACTTTCAATCTTTCTCATTTTGGTTGTGGTCATGTTTTTTTAGATTAGAGTTGTCATTTGAGTGTAATTTGATAGCTTTTTGTTAGATAGTTTATCATCTAAAACCCTCTTAAGAGGTTTTCTACCAAAATCATTAATTTCAAATTTGAATTTGTAAATTGGTGATTAGGTTGAAAGATTCAAATTCTAATGGCACTTATGGACCTATTGGGGTCTCAATAGGCCTAATATATGATTCTTTAGCTTTTTTTTTGGTTTAGATCTAGTTATTTACATTTAGGTGTTTAGACCTATATGTCTTTGTTGGCCTACATAACAATTTAAATCAAGAATCAGTTTGATAGTTATGCTAAATCCTAGGGAGTATTTAAAATTTAATTTTATGTGTTATAATGAGGATTATAGATTTAAAAATTATAGAGGAATAACACACAAAAACAATCCAAGATCTAGAATGAATAATTGACCTTGTTGTACGGTGTATGAACACATATTTTGTAAGAGTTCGATGCTACAATACATATAATGATTTTGGTAGGAGAAGAGATGAATAAAAATTGAAAAGAGTCATTGTATTATTTTTTATATTTTTTATTACCACTATATTTTTCAAAAATTGTGGACTATATTGAAATGGATGATTGGTGGATAAGTAGTCTACATAGAAACTCTGAGTGAGATTCTTTTTATAGTCACATTTGAAATTTGTATAGAGTTATTTTAAAATAAACTAATATATATTGATTATTATTCATGGTGACTATTTTTTAATCATTACCAATAATTTTCTTGTGAAAATAAAATTTTATTTTGAATACTTTATTTCACTATGTCTCTTCATCTTTGCATAGTTAGTCTAGAAAATGATTAAACAAACTGAGTTTCCTATGTAAAAAATCTTGAGGGATTTCCTAAGTCAATTAATTAATTTTTAAGGATTATATAATCATTTAATTTTTAATGATTATAAAATTTATTTAATTCTTTAAAGTAGTCAAAAAATTATCTAAGTGATTTTGTTACCTCGCAAGTCACTCAACAGGCCTAGAAACTTTGAATTAGGGTTTTTCTCATTATAAGAGTTTTAATCATTAAAATTTTATAAATATTTTTAATTTTTATGTTATATAGGAGCTATAATTTATTCATAAATTTTTAATATGTTACTCTTAATATACCATACTATTTTGGAACCATATGTTAGTAATAGGCCTAATTAGACCGAATTAGGGGAAGGGTAGTGAAAAAAAAGTCATCTATAGGATTCAAGAGCACTTAAAATTTTGGGATGTTATGTATGAACTTAAAATTTTCCTATATTAAATTTTAATTCAATTTGAAATTTTATTTAATTACTGCTAAAAATAATTACTTAGAAAAAGGGCTATAAGGCCTAGTAAGTTGTGAAGGAGCAATTGCTAAAAACAACCATTGTGAAAGGTTGGTAGGATACCTCTACATCAAAGTGGCATCAGAACATGTTAGACACCTAGATAGAGGTAGAGAGTTATATTTTAATTCTCTAATAAAAAGAGATAATTATTATTTTATTGGTCAGATAAGACATGTGTAACAAGATGTCACTTAGGAGAAATAGATGAAGTGCAAGGAATTAAGGGAATCAAGATGTAGTATTGGTAGAATTGAGGTATCTCAAAGTTATATTGGATGATATTTTGATTTTAGTATAACAAAATAAAAGGATATGAGTCCTAATAAGGGACTTGGGTGACATATAAGATGAGCCATAATCTTATGAGGAATAAGAAGAAGAAATATTTAAAGGACATGAAGAACAAGGTATAGAGAAACTCATAAAGGTAATCATGGTCAAGGGTATAAATCAAAGGTATAATTACCCACATATTTAGGTAGTCTTGATGGATAATAACTAATGGATTAGGTGAGTGAATTAGACTAGTACTTTTAGTATGATGAGGTATCTGATGAGAATAAGATTAAGTTTGCAAGAACCAAGTTGAAAGGGCATGCTTCATTATGGTGGGATTTCACTCAAGATGAAAGAATAACTAAGGTAAATAATAATATAACTTATTGGGATAGGATAGTTTCCAAGCTCAAGGTCAAATCATTACCAAGAGACTATGATACAAACCTTTTTAGAAAGTTGCAAAACTTGAAGAAAAAGGAAACGTCTATGAAATAATATACAGAAGAGATATATAAGCTTAATATCAGGTCAAGACATGTTGAAGAAAATAAATAAAATATTAAAAGGTATATGAATGGACTAAAGTACAATCTACAAGATGAATTAGCACTTCTTTTCCTAAGAACACTAGAGGAGTGTTACCAATTTACACTCAAGGCTGAAGACAAATTGAATAGGAGACATATTCAGAAAGATAAAGGAAGGGGTAGACATAATAGGGGTAGAGTTCAACAAATAAGCAGACACATTTCTCAAACAACTCATTAAGAAGATAGTGCATCTCAAGAATAAACACCTAGCCAAACAGGTGGATATGTAGGAAGAAGGCCTTATGCTAGAGGAGGTTATAGTCAAAGAGGAAGAGGATAAGGTGGGTTCATATGAAAGTGTTTTAAATGTAAAAATTTTATAGGCCATAGATTTGAGGAATTCCCTAAAGGTAATACAACTAAATCCATAGGAGTGAAGGTAGAAATCAAGTATTATAACCAGTAGATGAAGAAAGTGTGGCTTTATGATCCCATGTGGATGAACCAAAAGAAGGAGAGTATTTGGTTATGAGAATAATTTTGATCAAAACACCTAAGGAGAAAGAACCACCACAAAGGAAAATTATTTTCAAGACTTATTGAAAGTGTGAAGGCAAGTGTTACAAAGTTGTCATAGATTTAGGTAGTATAGATAACTTGGTTTCAATTGAAGTGGTGGATAAACTAAGACTAAAAAGTTTATCTCACCCCACTCTATACAAATTATCATGGTTGAATAAAGGGCATCATGTTTTGGTAAATGAGTAGTGTTGGGTTGAATTTCAGATTGGGAGGTATAAGGACAAGCTCCTTTGTGATGTAATTCCCATGGACGTATATCATTTTCTCCTTAGTAAGTCATGGCAATATGATAGGAAGACAAACCATGATGGTAAAATAAATTTATATACCTTGGAGAAGGATGGAGTGAGTCATACTTTACTACCTATAAAAAAATAGGGTAGTAGACAACAAATTGGATCTAGTGTTATGTTGGTGAATGAAAATCATTTTCTACATGCAATGAAAGAGGAAGAATTTGGATTTGCATTGGTGTTCAAGCCTAGGAATGTTGTGATAGCTAAAAAAGTGGAAAATTTACCTCAATATGTTCAAGAAATACTAAAACAATATGTAGATATTGTAGTGGATGAGTTACCTAACACATTGCCACCTCTAATAAGCATTAGCCATCACATTGATTTTGTTCCTAAACCAAGCTTACTAAACAAATCAATATACAAGAAGATATGCAAAGAAAATTCAGAGATAAAGAGTCAAGTATAAGATCTTTTGAATAAGGGGATGATACAAGAAAGTATTAGCCCATGTTTTGTTCCTATAGTATTAGCAACTAAGAAGGGAGGTGAATGGAGAGTGTGCACTGATTCAAGGTTAATTAATAAAATAATAATAAGATATATATTTTCCCTTCCTAAAATAAAATATTTGATGGATTTCTTGGGTGGAGAAACCTAATTTTCCAATATAGATTTCAAGAGTGGATACCACCAAATTAGGATAAGACAGGGAGATGATTGGAAGACAACCTTTAAGAGTAATGAAGTATTATATGAGTGGTTTATTATGCACTTTGGGATTACACATGCACCTAGTACTTTCATGAGATTTATTAATGAGGTATTTAATCCATTCATTGGTAAGTTTATGGTATTTTACTTAGATGATATACTCATTTTTAGTCATAGTAAAGAGGAGCATATTCATTATTTGGATTTGAGTTTGAAAAGATTACAAGAATGAAATTTATTCATAAACTTAAAGAAATGTGTCTTTATTAATTCATATATATTTTACTTGGTATTTTTAATATTTCATGGAGTGATCAAGATGGATAAAGACAAGGTAAGGGCAATACTTGAGTGGCCAACTCCAAAATCAGTTGGGGATGTAAGGAGATTTCATGGACTACCCAATTTCTATAGAAAATTCTTTAAAAACTTTATTGGTATATGTGCCCCAATAATAGATATAATAATAAGACCTAAGAAAAATTTTGAATGGACAAAAAGAGAAAAAAAATATTTTAATATTTGAAACAAAGGATCATAGAGCAGCTTAGCTTAACACTTTTATATTTCAACAAGGTCTATCAAGTGGAGTGTGATTCTAGTAGAGTGGAAATAATGGTTGTTTTGAGTCAAGAAGGTAGGCCAATACCCTACTTCAGTGAAAAATTAAATGATGCAAATAAAAGGTACTCTTCTTATGATTTAGAATTGAATGCTATGGTACAAGCACTAAAAAAATGGAGGCATTACCTCATGCCTAAGGAATTTATTGTCTATACTAATAACCACTCCCTTAAATTTATTACTAATAAACATAAACTAAATCAAAGACATGTCAAGTGGATTGAGTGCTCATGGAATTTTACTTTCACTATAAAGCATAAGAAGGGAACAAGAAACAAAGTGGCATATGCATTGATTAGAAAGACTCTAATGATGTAATAAATTTAGTTGAAAAGTATTGGAATTGACTCTCTTAAAGAGTGTTATGAAGAGGATGTAGAATTCTAAGAATCTTGTAAAGCTTACCAACAGCCAATCATTCAAAACAATAAACCATGGTTGGATTATTTGTTACAAGATGGTTTACTCTTAAAGAGGGTGTAATTATGTGTACCTTAAATCTCAATAAGGGAAAATATAATTAATGAAAAACACTATGGTAGTATGGTAGGTCATTGTGGCATTGATAAAACCTTATAATAGTTTAATAAAAACTAATTTTGTCCTAATATGCAAAAAAATGTGAGGAAGTATGTAGAGAGGTGCAAACTATGTTAAATGGCTAAGGGCAACATTACTAATGTAGGCTTATATTAGCCTCTACCAATCCCAAATAGACTTTGGGATTCTATAAGCATGGACTATATGATGGGGTTTCCCAAGACACAAAGAGGTTTTGATTCAATTTAAGTTGTTGTTGACAAGTTCTTAAAAATGGCTTACTTTATTTCCTGTAAGACTAATAATGATGCCACCCATGTGGCCAATTTGTTTTTCATGGAGGTTGTAAGACTTAATTGACTCCCATTTAGTATTATTTCTGATAGGGATTCCAAATTCTTAGGTCACTTCTAGGGGACTCTATGGAAGAATATTAGAAACAACCTTAGTTTTAGCTTAGCCTACCATCCCCAAATAAATGGTCAAACTAAAGTAGTGAATAGGATTTTAGGGAATTTGTTGAGATTTTTGTCTAAACATCATCTCAAATAGTGGGATCTTGTTATTCCCCAAGATAAATTTACTTATAATAATTCCTCAAATAGGAGTATTGGTATGAGCCATTTTCAAGTAGTCTATGGTATGAAACCTAGGAGAATATTTGAGTTGAGAGATATCAATCAAATGAATAAGAGGAGTGTTGTAGGTGAGGAGTTTTCTATAGTCATGTAGGAAATACATGATCAAGTCAAGAAACATCTTCAAACTAGTGTTGCTAAATACAAACAATGAGTAGATTGATCAAGAAGAGAAGTTTAATTTTAGATTGGCCATCTAGTATTGCTATATTTTAAGGAAAAGAGGTTTCTTAAAGGTACTTACAATAAACTAAAGATGAAGAAAATAGGTCCATGCAAGATTATCAAAAAGTGTGACAATAATACACATGAAGTGGAATTACATAGTGGGGTATCTATTTCTCCTTTTTTAAATGTTTCAGACCTTTATCCTTACAAAGAAGACTTTAATACTGAGGAAAAAATAGGGGAACCTCCTATAGTAGTGAAAGAGTGGGAAAACAAATTTCCCAAGTCTACAAAGGCAAAGATAAAAGCTATCTTGGATATTAAGGTAGTTAAGAAGACAAGGAACAATGAGTACTACTAGTACTTTATCAAATGGAAGATTTAATATGGATGATTGAAGAGGATATTCAATAGCATGGGAGTACTCTCACACCCATTGAACAATAGTACTTGAGGTCTTTTCCTTCTCCCCCTAGGAGTATGATGCAAGGGCATCCTCCTAGGTTTGAAAAACATTCAATTTTTCTCATTTTTGGTTGTGCTCATGTTTTTTTAGATTAGATTTTTCATTTTAGTGTTATTTGTTAGCTTTTTATTAGAGAGTTTAGTGTCTAACAACCTCTTAAGAGGGTTGCCACCAAAATATCTAATTCAAAATTTGAATTTTCAAACTAGTTTTTAGGTTGGCAAATTCAAATTATAATGGAAATTAGGGACCTGTTGGGTCCTAATAGACCTGATATAGAATTGTTTAGCTTTTTATTTGATTTAGCTCTAGTTATTTACATTTTTGTGTTTAGACTTATATGGATTTGTTGGCCTATGTAGCTCTTTGAATCAAGAATTAGTTTCATAGTAATGCTAAATCCTAAGGAGTATTTAATGTTGAATCTTGTGTAATGTAATGAGTATTTGAGATAGAAAAATTATAGAGGAATAACACACAAAAGTGCTACAAGATTTGGAATCAATAATCGACCCTAATGTATGGTGTATGAACATAGATTTTATAAGATTTGGATGCTATAATGCATATAATGATTTTGGTAGGATAAGAAATGAACACAAAATGAAAAGAGTCTTTGTAGTATGTTTGATATTCTATGTACTGATATATTGTTAAACAATTTTGGACTATAATGAAATGGATGAATGGTGTATACATAGTTTACACATAAACTCTGAGTGAGATTCTTGTTACAATCCCATTTGAAATTTGTATAGAGTTATTTTGCCAATAAACTAAGATATATTGATTCTTATACATGGAAACTAATTTTTAACCATTACCAGGAATGTTCTTAGGAAAATAATCTTTTGTTTTGAATAATTTTCTTCACTATGTCTCTTCATCTTTATACAGTCAGTCTAGAAAATGATTAGACAAACTGAATTTCCTATGTAACAAATCTTGATGGATTTCCTAAGTTAATTAAGTCATTTTTAATGATTCTATAATCAATTATAGGTCCTATATAAGTGATTTTATCCTTTTAAATAGTGAAAAATTCCATCTAAGTGATTTTTTTTACCTCTTGGGTCACTTAGTAGGCCTAAAAACCCTGAATTAGAGTTTTACTCATTGTAAGAATTTTAATCATTTAAAATTGCCAAATATTTGTTATTTGAATTTTATATAGGAGGTCTAACTTATTCACAATTATTTATGATGTTACCCTCAATTGACCATACTATTTTAGAACCATAGGTCAGTAATAGGCCTAATTAGGGGTAGGGTAGTGAGAAATAAAGCCATCTACAAGATTCAAGAGCAATTAAATTTTTGGAAGTTTGTTTATGAACTTAAAAGGTTCCTATATTACATTTAAATTCAATTTTAAAGTTCATTTTATTACTGATAAGTAGAATTACTTAGAAAAAGGGCTATATGGCCTAGTAAGTTGTGAAGGAGCAATTGCTAGAAAAAACCATTATGAAAGGTTCTTAGGATACTTCTGCATCAAAGACTTTTGATGAATGACCCATTATGTTGTTAGATAGTTATACCTACTATTTATTTTGTATCTTTTGTGTTTGCTTGTATTTTTGAAATAAACATGGACATCATGACTATAAGTGGTCGTAGTCCCATGATATTTAAATTTTCATTTTTAAACATTTAAAAAAGGGTAAGTTTATTTATTTTCCTTTATATCTCACTAGTAAGCTTCCCAAAGGTTATCTTTCTCTTTGGTTGGATAAACTACATTGTTAGTTGTCCTTCATACCAATTAGCTACCTAGAGAAAGTATATTTTAGTAGAACATCAAGATATAATGATGAAATTATTTGTAATTTTCATGATATTTTATTTATCATTCTTTATTTTTTATTCTTTCTTAGTTTAAAACTAATGTTGAGTGCATTTTTAATCTTTAAGTGATTACTATAGAGGTTTACATGATTTATTATGGGTAGATTATATTATGTGATTTAAATATTCTAATCATCTTAAACTATAAATCTCTGATCTATTTTCAGTTTAGTTAAATGTGTTATTTATGTTTTTTATAGTGAATTGGATCTTTATAAAATCATTGTAGTAGTATGTGCTTAACTTATTTGTTGTGATAAATGTATCTTACAAGGATATACTTCTAAGATTAACTCATAATCATTTTCCTTTATAATCTTACTCTACTCTATTAAAATGTTAGTGCATTAATATATTGAACAATGTTGATTGGTTTGCATTCAATCTTCTAAAGTGTTTCCTAAGTGAAATAACTACTAGACTGGAGTCTAAACCTTATTTTCCTCCCTACCCTTCCCACCTTTTTATTGTTTTATGAGATCTAGATATGTTACTATAATATCCCTATAAATATGTATTTATGGGTTTAGATCTAGTCATTTGGGTAAATATCCATTTTGGGATTACAAGTTATATGTTGTTATTCCATGTAGATTACATAAGACAATAAAAAACATGTAACTCCTACCACGGAAAAATTACTAGTCATCCTAAAATGTGAGGATGAAAACTTGTGATGTTTTTTGTGTGTCTTAAAGATAAATCAACATTTTCCTACATTGGACATTATTGTCCTAAATGGGAAGTTCTTATAAAAAATATATTATCATTTTTGTTGATGTTTTCCCTTTTTATATCCAATTATTTGCATGTATAATGCATATATTTATAAATAAGACTAATATGAATGTGTGTGTGTGTGTTATATTTTTTAATTTGATATACATGTACAAGAGTTATAATGTGTATGCCATATGACTACATTGATAGATCTTGGGTTAGGTGACTTAGATGGGCACATTTTGGAGGAGGATAATTTAACACATGTTGGATGACTGGGCCAACTTTAATATAATATTAATTTCAATGAAAACATTCGCTGAGAGGTGGAATATTTATATTTGTATATTTTTTTACCAATGAGAAAGATGATTATCACTCTATAGTATGTGTGGCTTATATTAAAGCTACCTATTATTGGAGAGAGGTCCATTGTTATGGATGTAGAGGGTTAAATATACATGCATCTAACCCATATATATATATATATATATATATATGATGGGTAGATGGCATAGTTACAATCAAGGTGTAATGATATTACTTGAGAAAATTATAGGGTTGGATGTTCATATGTTGATAAAATTTATATGATATGCACTTGGATAATTTATATTTATAGATGGAAGAATTACAGCTATATTATACCATATGTTTAATATTATTTCATTGATTGAGGAAATTGATACTAGATATTCTTTGGGGCATAGCATGTTAGACCATTTATTATATTGGAGTTTCATGTCAGTAATCTTGGATTAAGCACATTATTATATGTATCGGCATATGAGCATATCAATTTGGTAGTCCTAATTGATATTAGGTTCATACTAATGTTTTTGTATATCAGTGAGTGTTACTACATTAGAGGGGGTTGAGCACTATGGATTACATAGTGATTTTTAATAGATTTACACTAGCCAAGATTCAATGGTAGCCATATGTGCTATGTGGGAGATGGTCAAAATATGCTAGAGATTTTCATCATATATGAGTTAATATATGGCTATAGGATATATTCCTTAGTGTGTATGATATTTTTTAGTATAAATGTGTTACTTGACATTTGGTCTAATTCAATATATGGCTTCAATATTCTATCAATGTATCTGAAAGAAGTAGAGCTACTATTATAATGTGGGAGAGATCAGGGCCTATAGGTGTGAACTTAGTTCACTGAATAACAAGGGAGATATCTTGTAATTACATTGGTAGTGAATTATTATGAAATATGCATAATAACCTTTAAATAATGGTGGACTATATCCTAATGTGATGTACTATTTCTAGTTTTAGCAAGTAATCTTAGTGATGTGCCCCATTTAAAGGGTGCAAATGATGTAAATAGAGGAAGAAAAGAAAGATTGGGATCACTACCTAAACCATATATTTTAGTACATCTTGTACCTTATACTAAAACACAAATAATTTATGTAGATATACTTAATTTTGTATCTATTTCCACTATGTTATCTAAACATGAGTATTTACATGTTTATTTTCATTGTGTTAGTTGATATATTTATTTTCTAAAATATTCATAAAATTTGGTATTATAAGTGATGCATGTTGGTTGACAATGGTTAAAGGGGTCATCTATACATTTACATAGAATATACAATATCACATAGTGGTTAGTGGCTTAGTGGATCAATTTGACATAATTTCTAGCAAGCATGCACATTTGTTTAATCATTGTGTGATTATTATCACTATATCTATTGTTGTTTCCAATGAGTGTGATGACTTATGGGTGGATTTTGATAGATTCCATAAACCAAATCATTAATCTAATTTATTTATATATTTACTTGCATGTATTTATAATTTAAAATATAAGGATGCACTTGTTATGGTTTAGATCAGAGTGCTTAAGATATGTATAATAAAATATTTTTTTTAGTCATAGTCATGTGGAGTGGTGAGATGAAATGGAATCTCAAATTTTTAATTTATAGGCCAGTTAGTATTGATAGTTTAGATTACAATTATAATACAATCATTGATTAAAATTTGTACTATAAACATGATTATATATATACACAAAATATATTATCACATGTGTTAAGATTTATTTAAATGGGTTTGTTATATTATTTAAATCTATATTAACAAGCTTTGTTATGAGTATAATATTATGAAAATATTGATATATGATGTACTTATAATTTTATTTATATATTTGAATCTTTACATGTAAATATAACACGTGTGATATTTTTACTCAAAATATATTTCCAAAACTATTTAGAAAAATAAAGTCAGTGTAATCTAGCTAATGAATTTGTTTTTGAATAATTCAAAATAGTTCTACTTCATTTTCTTGTAATACTATGTTAACTTGTAATTTTAATTGATCTATAGATACTTGGTTCAATTTTTATCTTATATATATATATATATATATATATATATATATATATATATATATATATATATACATGTGTACCATGTTATTTAACCCTAAATTGGATATGGATCCTAATAGGATAGACAAGGTTAAGAATATAGAAATGAATAAGCATAAGGGTGACAAATAGATCTATAGTAGGCCAATTAATTATAAAACTCAGATAGCACATATAATAAATTTATTATGCTGAGATATGATAAAAATATGGAAACATAATTATGATATATATTTTAATGATAATGAAAACAAGATTCTTAGTTGGTTCTATTGCTAATACAGATCTAGATCTAGAATAGGTAGGAAGTAGACTAGAATAATATTCTGAAACAATCACCAAATTCTATATTAAGTTATTATGTGGCCTCAAACACATGTATCAACCTATAAATGTTACATTTATGCTAGTATATAGATAATATGTAGGTTTATAATATGGAATACATACTAAAATGAGATATGACGACCTAGATTCTTTTGGGTTTTGTGTCACCTTTACTTTGGTGAATTTAGATCTAGGTTATGGATTTTTTATCCTTATCAAATGATAAAACCCAAAATACCACTCTATAAATGAGTTTTTCTTACATATCCACTACTTTGAAGATGGACTCATACTAATTTAGTTCTCCCATATGTGTCGGCTTATGTCTGAATCATGATATGTGTGATAAGAAATCACAACAATGACCTAGATTGTAACTTTGAAAATATGGTTCTTGGGATGATTATTCATTAATTAATACCTATATATGTGTCTATATGACTAATGTGATAATAGTATAAAATAGGGAAGCTTTTTCTCACTTGAGTTCTTGATTGAGTGATTTTGGTAAGTTGCCTTATGAGTTGCTACGTATTTCTAGGTTAGGAATGAATGAATAAAGGTTGATATTTTATTTATACCAATGAATTTGGATAATATATTACATTAAATAAATTAGTTTGACCATATAAATATGTTTCATTTGAATAATGGATGACATTTAGGCTCTTGACACTTGTGCTGGGATAGGACACTTGCATTAATTTGGGTGTCTAACTAAGACACAAGTGTCTAGGTAGTTAGAAAATAGCTGTAGTTCTAAAACCTGTAGAGGTGGAAGATATGTATGTTTAAATAATTTTGGATAAGATATAAATCTTGGGTCATCAGGATGATACTAGTTAGACTAATAGATAAGCAATGATCATAGAAAGATAGTAGATGTGAGACTTATAGAAGTGGGAAAGGTATATAACTGATATGAATAGCCAAGCTTTATGTTCTACAAGTTTTCATGACTAAGGTTATATATAATTCATAAGTATCATCTACACATATTTTTATTTAACCTCTATAACCATGCCTTTTTTAGTATCACCTCTGTTTATAATATGAATGATTAATGGTTTTCTAGTAGGAACATGGGATAATTTATTCATGGTAGATTGTGAAATAAAATAAAGAGTTATTATATCATTTTGTTTGATAAAATAATGATAGACCATTCATTACTTTGTAGGAATGTATTAGGATGTCTTAATTTTATTAGAATAACCACTAGAATAAATGGGAAAAGAATACCTTGTTATTTTGTTCTCAAATGCAATAACTCCTCTGTCAACAAGTTGAGTAAGATTTTGTCGTAAATCATAGAAATAATTATCAAGATGTTCATTACTACCATGGTAAGATAAAAATGGTTGAAATTTTATCTTCTAAAATTTATGAGATGTATGATACTAATTAGAGGAAGAGTAATCATTTTCTTATCCAATAATATATGTAAGATAGCATCTTATCGATCTATAAGATGATTAATATTAAGTAGTTTATTCTTAGAAAAAGTAGGTACCTTTAATTTAGGTGGAATTTTTAAAACCCAATTATTTTCCTTTGTGTAAATTTTTTATTTATTTTTCTTTGTCATGAAACATTTTTGAAGGATAAAGAAATGGTGTTTTCTTATGAATCTCTTTCGTCAATTGTTTCTCAATGTAGTAACAGTTGACAATACTTTTTTTTATCTTAGAGAAGATACATTATATTCCACCATTTCATTAGTATCTTTTTTCTTTGGTGATGGTGGTATAAATTCACTATTATTACCACTAATATCAAATTTATAGTGGTGCACATCCATATATAATTTGTTGAAATAAATGTAAGGATTATGTAATGATCTTTCTCTAATTGGAGAAAGAAGACCCTTATTGAATATGAATTGTATTTAAAAATTTTAGGTTCTATATGTAAAATAATTTGATCACTAACTGTTTCATCATGACCTTGATTTAAGCCTTGTAAATATTCTACTGTAAATTTAGGAATTTCATGCTTGTGTTAATATAATAAAAATATGTCTTCCAATATTTTAAAATTAGGTAAATAAATATTAGGAATAATATATAACCAATATAAATCATCTAAAATTAATGGAAATATTTTAATAATATGCATCCATACTTGGCCCAATCACCAAATGAATGTACATATTACATTAAATGATTAGAACATCATCTACGACCATAAAATAAAGGAAACATGGGCATGGAAAAATATTTTGGATATGATACTCAAATAAATTTCCTATAATAGGTTTATATTTAGTTAAATTATATTTAATATTGGATTGACATGATAAAAATTACATATTAAGATTCGATACTTACTTTTGAATGTCTCCTATAACATTCATCATGGACACAATATGTCTAGTAGGAATAGTTGTATTTTTAAAACGTGAACTCATATGTTTTAATTTACCATATACTTGAAACATAAGTATGATTTAATCATCACTAATATAATTTTATTATAAGGAACATCATTTCATAACTTGGAAACATTGAATATTTGATCATTTATATCACATGAAGTTTGTAAATAATAAATTACATTTTTTTGAATATCACTAAAATTTGCATGTTCACATTACCTTTAAATAGAAGATAAAGAAACATTAATATTTCATATAACTATTTATGTTTCTATAGAGATAACATGTAACACATTGTTTCTAGAGAGATAAAAGATAATCACATTCTACTTTTGTATCATTTGTATTGTCTAGAGAGAAAAGGAGAATCACATTCTACTTTTAAATAATTTGCATTGTCTATTGAGAGACAAGGAGAATAAAATTCTAGTTTTGTATCATTTTCATTATCTAGAGACATAAAAAGAGAACCACATTTTATATTTTATCATTTTCATTATCTAGAGAGAAAAGGAGAATCACATTCTAGTTTTGTATCATTTTCATTGTCTAGAGAGAGATAAGGAGAATCACCTTCTAATTTTATATCATTTTAATTTTATAGAGAGATAAAAGGATAATCACATTATAATTTTAAATCATTTAAATTTTTTATATCATAAGTATTTATGCATGTAATAGTAATGATATTATAATTTTGATTTATGCATTGAATTTTAATTATTATAAATTTTTATTTTGTAATATTGAATGCAATGAAGTGTAATAGTAAACTATAAGTATAAGAAAGGTGTATTCTCAAATAAATAATTTTTAGATTATAATTCATGAAATATGTGATTAGTATTAATACATGCATTATTATTATATTACTTTTGTTCTAATGTGTTATTAAGAGAATATTCTAAAGAAAAATTAGGGGAGCTAGGCTATTCTATTTCAGAAGTTGTATACTCTTCCTCTTCCCCATTGTATTATTATTCACAATTTTTATTATAATAATTTACTTAAAAATTATATTCATCATATAAAATACTAGCATCTTTAATCATACAATGATTATCATTAGTCTATTCACTAGATTAATCATATGCTTTAGCACTGCTTGAAAATATAAAACATAAATGATGTGGACTATTAGGGTTTCTAGTGAAGATAAAATTTTTGAATTTACTATAGCCTAAAATGGAAATAAATAAATGAATAATAAATATTCCTAAAACACTTTACCATATATAAACCCAAAGTTAATATTTTTAAGTAATGTTTGAATAAAATATATTGGTTCACCAAATATGTTATATCTAATATTGGATTAATATAATGATAACCCTTTAATTAGATATAGAGTAATAGAATATAGGATAACTATAGTGTGGTATAATATACAAAAAATGTAGTTCAAAAATTAGGATGTGACAAGTCATGATAAACTAATACAAGAAGGTGAAAAAAGACTTATCCTATTTGTTGCACTTTTTTAATTTGTGCAAAAATGTTTTATAATATGATGTTGTGTGAGGTGATTGTGTTTTAGTAATTTACAGAATTTTTATATTTTTTTATTCTAGGATAGAATTGACTGAAAGGAGATAGTACCAAGTATTAATCTTTGCCCCTATGGGTCGATCTTAACCATGTGGGTGTAAGTTCTTTGAAAATAAAAATTTCTAGTTTCAACTAGAAAAACACGAAAGGATACAATACCAAATATCAATCTTGAACCCTATAGGTTGATCTCAACCCTATGACAATGAGTTTACGATTATTCATGTGATGTTTCACCTGCACCATAAATGTCATTTTATATCTTCTCAACCTTTTTGATGCATGTGTATTTACCTAAAATATCAAATCATAACTTCATACACAAACACTTGAGACATAAAAAGGGGGTGGGAATGGGAATCAGATAAGATGTATTGAGTTGGAATAACCTTGGTCAGTCCTCATTACAATAACAAGAGTTTTAATACATTTACAATTTGTTATAGATGGTTAAAAATCATATGTAGTTCTCCCACTTATGTGTGTTTTTGGTAAGTTATGAATGTAAATCTAGATGTCATTTCTCCTAGCTCACCCTTGGAAAAAGAAATAAAAATTAATAATACTATATATGTAGCTATAGTGGTTTATTGTAATTAATATGTAGCTTTATATAACATTTTTTATGTGTTAATTCCTATCCTGAATGTCTCTTATTAACTTTGTATATATAAGAACCTTTTTGAATTTGAGTTAAAAACCTAATGGAATGAAATAAAAACCTAGAGGAATTCAAAAGGAATAAAAGAAAAAATATAAATCTAAACAAGTCAAAAATTAGATAAAAATATCAAGGGTCAAGATTGAATAGAGTGGCTCAAGAGAGACAATAGATCTTGATCCTACATGTTGATGATGTCTAGGGATGAACAAAAACTTGAAGTAAAAATGACATTATAGATATATATTTTTAAATCTTACTTAAGTAACATGGATGGGAAAAGGAGACCAAAAGGTTCTATAAAATAATAAATTAAAAATGAGAGAATATAAAATACATACAACACTAAATACCTAATTATTAGTTAAGATCCATATAATCAAAGTGCCTAAAAGAAAATGTAAAATAAGGCTTGTGCCAAATTTGGGTGTCTATATTATGACATATTATGTCTCTTGTATGTGGATCTTGGGGCCTATGTCTAATGACTAACACTTGTGTTTGATTAGCTTATTAATATCAAGTGGTTCCATTATTTATATCACGCATTTTTTTGTGTAGTTTTATTCATAGATACTTATATTGCATGCTTCATTGATATACCTATATATACATAGCACTCACATGCCCTATGTTCCATGTGTTACATACATGCCTTGATTATTGAATACATTACTATGATGACATATTATCCACACATTAAAATTATATTACATGATTCTATTTTTATACATGAGATGGTATAATTTATTAATATTTTGAGATAAGTGACTTACATGGTAAATCTCTCATCTTAAAATGTGGAATTACAGTGAGCTTATATTAGATACATAAGCATGGTTACATATTTTCCTACTATTAATATATTAAATTATTATTAAGATAGTGAATTAAAGTAATGATTAATTATTATGTGATTTTTTTGGTATATTTAGAGGTATGCTACTTGGATTAGATAATTGTTCTATTTATTTCATTATTATTATGATTTTAGGGCATCATACATACATACAAATATAATTTATTGTTGTGTTTTGAAAACTTGTGTTGATATGATTTCATTTATAAATATGATTATTATAGAGCAATTTACTTGATGTGTTTACATATTGAGTATTTTGGTATCTTATTTAAAGCTCAAACTAACTACTGGTTTTTTATTGAGAAGGATGTAGGAAAATTTCTACCCTCATTTAGCACTTAGAGTGAGAGTATCATTAGAGAGAGGAAAATATATAGATGCAATAGGAAATAGGTATAAAAATTTGGGATCATGTCACACTCACACAAATTTCATTTTTTATATCAAGTTAATGGCATGTGAATTGTTGTTTACTTGTTAGTGTGTGTTTTCTTGTGGCTTACTACTTATTGTGCTTATTCTAGTACTTTCTAAATATTTATAAAAAAATTGTGATACTTAGTTGTTTTTGATAATATAAGGTGGATAAAATAGGGGTCGAACCCTTACAAACAACATAGAAACCACAAAGGCAATCAGTATAAAAGATTCCTTATGACAGGAATGTCACATATGGTGATCCAAACAACACAACAAAACCATAGTTATAAACTAATATAAGAATAAAAGAGAGGCAAAGTATCAAGAAAACAAGAACTAAGGATGTAGGATATCTCCTAACTTAAACATAGATTTAATGACATCATATAATTTCTTAGTGTTCTCCACTTTGTCAATAGAAGCAGTAGCACCTAAGTTCTGCAACACAGACATGTTCAGGAGAATAGAATTCCAGAGCATAGTAGAAAAGTTATGTTCCAGCTTCTAAATGTGACCCTTTAGTATTATAATTTCAGCTCCCAATCTAGCCTCGATAATAGTCTCATCATTAGCTTCTTTGACAAACATCTTTCCCACTTTGTCAGCATTTTTTGCAAAGTCAGCATCATCCTCAGTGGTAGCCTCTAAATATTTGGTCTCCTACTTACCTTCAGTATCCTCATATATTTTTTAAACATCCAAGTCCTTGGTCTCATCATCCTGAGTGGCTTCATCTGAGGCAGTCGATAAGCCTAGCCTTGAGAGCAGGTTTGCCAGTAATTCTCCCTGACCACCTAACTCCTAAGGAGAGACCCTACTTAATAGCCTTAGTAGACAAATGGGACTTACTTCCTTGACCCCCAGGGGTCCTACAAGGATTTTTAGGGGTCCCCATAATGCCCACTTCACCAACATATGCCTTCCTCTTCTTTCACTTCATACTCACAAAAGAGCCCAAAGTGTCTATGGGAGTCTCCTCGGGAGTATAAAAGGAAACTTCTTTAGTTTTAGTACAGATAGGGGAAGGATAGGGCTGTTCGATAGCATCAGTAGAAATAGGGTTAGAATAAATTTCCCCACTATCAATTTGAATGTTCTTGGATGGTTTGAGGGCATGGTGGAAATTATAAAGATAGAAAATGAGGCCTTGATGAAGGGGGATAGGATTCTTATCAAGTTTTTTAGCCAATTTAGCTATCACCCTAAGGACAAAATGCTCAAGGGAAGAAAGTAGATAAAAAGGAAATCTAATGTGAGCATTTTTCCTAAAATAATTCAAAAGGGGAAGATGATAATTGTAAAACCTAGTGAAACGTCCCTCCAGAGTGAAATACTTCATGAGGATAAAACACATGCCATCCCAAGGCTCAGGTAACTTGGCTTGATCAAATCCTCCTAGTAAGGTGCTAGTTCTTCACCTTCACCAAGAAAGAGCTTCTGACTAGAAAGGTCCACAATTTTTGTTTTCTATTATAGTTTCATCCCCTACATAGACATGTTAGTAGCCATAGCTATCACATTTTTTGAAATCTCAAATCTCATTCCTCCAACAGAGACTCGCTAGTTTAGCCAAGACCTAGTGAATTATTTAGACAAGTTTTCATCAAACCCATTGAGCCTCTTTAGATAGGGGCTAATCCCACCCTCTTTATAGTAGTGCTAGACCACTAGGTTGTCTTTAAACTCATAGCAAGAAACTGGTTCTATTTGAATTCTATCACCACCCATGTTGGACTTACAGAACAGACCAGGAGAATCCCATATCTTAACCATCTTATTTGTAGTAACTTCAATCCCTTGCTCCAAAATTTGAATAATGATGATAAAATAACACATAATTTAGAGCATCATGCAAAGATGACACTTAATCATCTCATGATTAAACATTATTTCCTGATCTCCATAATGATGAAATAATCTGCTCACCTTAACAAAGTGGTATAATAAATTAAAAATTATGATCAATAATATATAACAGGCCTCAAACTTTGAGATCCATGTCGGCATCCTCTAAAAGGACTGACTAATGGAGCTATCTTTCCAATATATCTGACTCATCCTTAACACACCATTTCCTTTTGAATGAGATCCCTAATATTTAAAGGGATATGATCAATTTTGTGCCAACATCACCAATTTGAAAATTGTTGTCCGAGATTTGCACAGACATTAGCAACACTATTGCCCTCCCTATAAATATGTGAAATGTCAACTCTGGCAAGCTTTTATAGGAGAATTTGTATATACTTAATGATATATTTTAGCCTAATACCCACACTCGATACCTTGTTAACCGCATCTATAACCATTTTAGAGTCCCCCTAGATGCTCATATTCTTGATACCAAGGGATATAGCCAATTTTATCCCCCATAGAAGAGTAGTTGCTTTAGCATAGTTGTTGCTTTGGTAGCCTATTCCACTAGCATAGATAGCAATCATCCATCCTTTATCATTTCTTGTAATCCCTCCCCCACTAGCTTTACCATCAAACCTAGAGGCCCCATCAAAGTTAAGTTTCAACTAGTTAGGCTTTGGGGGATTCCATCTAGTATTAATTTTCCATAATATTTTAGAATTATTATAAGATGGAATAAGATTTAGGATCTTCCATTTAGCCACAATTTTTTCTTCTTCATGAGTTAGAGGTTTCTCCACAGTGCGAATATGAGTAATAGTGACACTTTCCAACACAATCTTAGCAAAAGTATGAAAAACCTGAGAGGCATCTCTAGTAGTATCCCTAAAAATTATATGGTTGTGCTCTTTCCATAAAATCTAGCTCAAACAGGGTAGAGTTTATTTTCATAACTCAAGGAGCCAGAGATGAGAAAAGGTAGGGTTCTAACTAATTATGACTTCCTTAAGGTTAGAATTATAGACCCACTAAATACCAAAATTATTTAGGATTATGTTCCAAAGTTCCCAGGCAAAATCATAGTGTATGAAAAAATGAGAAATAGTTTCCTCCTTTGAGCAGCACAAATAACATCTACTGACTAGGATAAACCCTCTCTTCTAAAGGTTGTCTTGGGTTAGAATTTTATTATGAGTAGCAGCCCATCAAAACATGTTGAATTTTGGTATAAGTTTATGGTTCCAAACTTTTTTCCATATCTCCTTACTCTGAGCACCAGGAATCAACAAATGATAAGCAAACTTGATAGAGAACTAGCCATTCTTATCTAGCCACTAGTATTATTCATCTTCTCATGGGAAGAGAGGGATTCTAACCCCCTAAATCAATTTTTGAATATCTTGAACTCTAGGGGAGAGATCAGGCTGATGAGCACAATAATCCAATAGGTTTTTCTAGCTCCTAATGCCATTATTATTAGCCATGTAATTATAGATTTTATCTCTAAAAAATTGAGTATTTATATCAACAATTTCTCCATAATCTCCTTATGTGATAAGAGCCTTATCATTTACCCAAATTTCATGCTATAATTTAATATACCTACCATTTCCCAATTTCTATCTAGTCCTTTGCTTAAGAAGACTTCTAGCTTTCAACATTTTGTTTCATATCACAGACTCCTATGGTAGCCCTACCTATTGGAGAAAGTTGGAACCATTAGTACCATGCATGTATTTGGCATGTATGATTTCCCCCCAATCATTGTGTTTATGGATCAGATTCCAGTTGATTTTGGAGAGAAGGGCTTTGTTCATGCTCTTGATGGATCTAATATTGAGGCCACCATGTGATTTTAGAAGACACTTTTTCCCAACTAACCAAAGACATTCTCTATTTATCTTCCAGTCCCATCCATAAAAAATTTCTTTGAATCTATTATAATTTGACAACAAGATATGTAGGTATTTTAAAGAGAGACAACAAGTAAGTAGGGATCCCTTGTAGAGAGGCCCTAAGAAGCTGTAATTTGCCTACACTGTTGAGTAGTTTCCCTTTCCAACCAAGCAGTTTCCTCTGAGTTCTTTCCAATATTCCATTCTAGAGAAGTGATACTTAGTTGTTAGAATGAATACTGATTGACATTTTTGTATTTTATGCTTGTGATATGGTTTTTTGTTCCTTACTATAAGTTTTAACTTTTATGCTTATTTGATATTCAATATTGTCATATTATGATTGAAATAGAATGTAAAATGAGTATTAAAATAGTTTATAGGTACCAATTGTTGATAAGGTAGTCTAATGTAATGTTTTCTTGAGCATAGATCCTATTTGTGTAATAAAAAAGTAACCACATACAGTGTTAAGTATAAAAATGACCCTTTTTTGTGGCATGGTCATTTATCAACCATCAAATAGTGGCATGAAAACTTTGGAATGGTGGGAATGGTTTTAATTAATAAATTTTTACTTGGATATGACTTCATTTTTTATTTAAATAGTTTTAAAAGTAAAAAAATAGGTTTATGTGGTGCATTTTATTTGGAAGTGATGTAGAGGAACTTTGATCAACACTCACTTTTCTTGATTCAAAATGCTCATTCTTTGAAAAATGCTCATAGGCAAAATAAATCAATATATGATTCAAATTTTCTTGATGACATTAGGGTTATCATGAACATCTTCCTTCTTGTTCAAATATTATTTGAATCTTATATCCCATCCACACAACCCCTAATTACACCTCTTTAATCATGCATTGCCTCATTCTTTTGTTCTTAGCTTTTTTGTAGCCTTTTTTTTTACTATTTTCAATTGTACGAACAAATAGAGATTGAAATTTAGAAAATAAAATGATATTTAAATACCCTTTATTGACTTCCTTGTCACCAAGAGTTTTTTTTGTCCCAAATGCACTTAGTAAGGCACTTTTTAGACCCTATTTATATCTAATTAGGTTTCTACACCCCTATTACAAACACAACAATCTCAATCCATACACTACAGTGTTGTACCAAAATAAAAAACCCAAAATATCCTAGAGAAATTTAAAAACATAATTTATCACAAAGTTTTAGGTATTTTTCATGGTGGAATCTCTCACAATGATGTTTTTAGTTTCTAAACCCTAATTTAGGGTTTGCATTGATTGTGTCGACCTGAGAGAGATTATTTTCTTAATTCAATCTTGCCATAAAACTTATATAATGATTGATTAAGGTTTTTATTAAACCTAAATATGTTTTTGAATGTATAAAACCTTTGAAATAACCTTTGTCATTTCTCTTAGATAAAATTCTAAGCTGATTGTGTATACTTTCACAGTCACCTATAGGGTTTGTATAGATTTTCCTCACAAATAAGTATATAATTAACTAAATAAATATATAAAAAACATTATGATAATTTAAATTTGTACTTACCAATGTATATATGTAATAAATCAACTTCTATATAATAGTTTCTTGCACATATGCATAGTCAGTCTTCTAAACATAAAACACAAGCTATAATAGGGTTTACACAAATTTTAAATTCAAATTTGAAGTACTCATATTTATTTCCTTTGTTTTAGCACCTATACATCCTTTAATTCACCTCAAAAATTATATACTTTCATAATAATTTACAAGTTTTATACAACCAATAATTCCTCTAGTGGTTGGTGATTCCCTCCAATAATGTTGAGACGCTCATAACCATCCTAGTTTATATCACCATTATTTAAATGACTTAACATGTGATTCAAGTAGGAATTTAATTAAAATTGAACCCTTACAAAACCTAATATAAAATATTACATCATTTAATATCATTAAAACATGATTGAGGACCTAAGACTTGTCAAGAAAATTCAAAAATTTAAATTAGCTAAATTGGTAAGAAAATGCCAATTTCATAGTCTAACCAATCTAAACACACTTTAACACTTAGATAATATTATCAAGTGTATGATATGACTCATAATTCCATTAAAACAACATAAAAAAACTACATGACCCATAGAAAACGTGATCCAGCCAAAATCAGATAATTAAAACAAGAAAAAGTTCATCCTTAGAAGGATACTCCTACATCATACTATTGAGGAGCAAAAATAAATTATCATGAAATTTAAACTGATCCATTATGGATGATTTCTCTTGAAATATTTCTTATCATCTATCACTATTACTTAATTTTTCTCCTCATTTCATGGCCTCT
Organism: Torreya grandis; assembly: GCA_037957365.1. Taxonomy (NCBI): domain Eukaryota; kingdom Viridiplantae; phylum Streptophyta; class Pinopsida; order Cupressales; family Taxaceae; genus Torreya; species Torreya grandis. The sequence continues at coordinate 1,025,712 of JARHVA010005551.1, forward strand.
TGGATCCCAAGGCCTACTAGAGGAATGTAAGCCTCCTTGTTTCTTAACTAATACTAAATTATCTCCTCCTTTGAGCTTATTTTTGTTTGTATTGATATTTAAGATGATCATATTCAATATTTTGTTGTTCTCCTATAATAAACCTACACATGAAACAAACAATTTAAATAAAACAACTTATTTCTTGTTCTCTTGAAGTTTACATTCTTTCACTTTGAATTCTGACTTCTCTTTGACTGCATCTATTGCCTCTTGTATTGATTTTTGTTAATCCATATGGTTATTTACTACCTCCTTAATATTCAAATCCTTATTGATGATGTAATTCCTTCCAATCCATTGTTTTCTACTTTTTTTCACCAAATATTTCACCCTAGAAGAAGTTATTCAAGCTTCTTCTAGATTTGGACAACATGAGAACATTTATAGGTATGTGGTTGTACCTATATTGGAAATGAGATTATATATTTAAGGGATATCTCATTGAGTGTATATTCAAATTATATTATCTATACCAACTAATTAATTTTGGGGAAAAGAGTTAAATAATGCATGAATTGAACCTAATTTAGAAGAGGTGATACACTAAATATTCAAAGATCCACTCTCAAGATTGAACTCATTAGCACACTAATAAATTGTTAATAAAACTAATGTAGTGTCTATGATGGTTTCCAAGTAATAATGTTTAAACTATAGGTTTAATTTATGTAAATGAAGGTAAGGCTTGATTGGAAGCACTTACAATTAATTATCCACTCTATCCCTGAGACATCAAAATTAAGACAAAACTAGATGATCTGCAAAAAAATTTATTAACACTTAGGTTGAACTTGGACCTATAAAGGGAAGATAAAAACCCATTTTTCATATCAAAAAAATATAAAACACTAATAATATATTAGTATATAATTGTAAAATTTTCTATTCATTACTGTAAGAGGTGCAAAATATAATGCTTGGTAGAGTTTAGTCATACTAGTCTGAGGGATAGCCAATAATAACTCATAAAGCTATATTTATAGAAGAAAGGAAGTAAGAAAAAAGGATATTTGGAACTAAAAATGGTAATCAATAAGTTTAAACATTTGAACCATAGTTACAACTACTTCTACAAATTATGCTCATTCAAATCTTTTGATTGATCCACATCACTTCAAGTGGTTCCATAGTTACATTATTCCCTCATTGATACTTCCTGATGGTTACAATAGTGGGATCAAGTTGTTCTAGGTTGGGTCCTAGCATAAAATTAGTTATACCCATCAAATAAATCTATTAGAGATTTGTCCTCATACTAAATGTTCTTCACTAATTCATCATGGTGTGTAAAAGTGGAGAGAAGGGTCCTTTTCTTGCAGTTGGTCCTAAAGATGAAATCATTGGGGTATATGTGTATACCTTCAAAATATTGGCTCTAGTTAAAACTAGACCATGCTCAAACTTGGATCCATGATTTTTATTTACCTTACCCCATCAAAAATTGCTTTATCAACCTTCATCTATGTCACCTAGGCTCGCCTTTATTTTATTAACCATTGAAAACTGACTTAGATCATTGATCTTTTAACTCATCTCACTCCATCGATTTTCCTAATGTGAATTAATTCAATCTATAGATCCTTTACCATTTTGAATGTGCTCATGAAACTTTTTAATCATGTATCGAATTTAGGATCATACTATTAGCCTACTACTTTATGTGCTTATACCATATGGTGGCCTCTTGAGCTCCTGAACCTTTAGACTTATCTCACTCCATCAAATCAAGATGTATAAACTAATGTAATATTTTGATCTCATTGGGCCCACTTTCCTGTCATTTGAGCTTCCACCATTGGATTTTTGCTTGGTTTATCCACACTATCAGCTCGTGTCCAACCTGTAGCTCATTAAATAGCTTTAACATAGGGACCTTTTGAATTGTTTAAATCTAGCACTAACCATTAGATCTCATGTGCCAGAATGTGAACTCATGTGTATCATTAGATATTGATCAACTTTGAACCTTTTAAAGACCTTTTAAACCCAAATGGTTAATTTATAGAGATCAAACATGACTTTAGATAAACATCTTACGTTATTTAACTAACTTTGAAATCTTGGATCTGGAAGTGAGAAGGTCATGGAGGCAGTAAATTTGTAGGAGATGTTATTGATACTAAAAGGATTGTGCCCACTTGATCTATTAGCTCTGAGAGCTTTTTAAGTGCATTTACAAAATGTTTAGGTGAGTTGACCTATGTTTTTTGTATGACATCCACATGTTTGTCACTTACCATTTGAATCTAAATGATTATTTTCCAAGGTTTTAATTTTACACTTGCATGAACATCTTACAAAGTGTGACCAACTTTGAAACTCCATAACTTGAGATAAAAATATCGCATAAACACAAAAATTACAAAGCATTTTCTTGGCATTAATAACTTTATGGCACAACATACTTTTGGATCATGAGGCTTTTTAAGGTGCATTTATTAAATACACAAACAATCTGGCTAGTGTGTTTTCATGTGACATGTAGGATGATCTAACTCCGTAGACTTAGTAAGCTAAACTTTGAAGGTATAAATCCCAAGATAGAAGATTCATCGAGATATGAAACTTATAGAGAATTATATTATCACTAAAGACATTGATCACACATTTTCTAATGGTTACACAAGGCTTCTTGAGCTCATTTATAAAGTGCACAAACAAGTTATCTAGTTTGTTTCTTCATGATGTCTTGATGATGGTCTGGTCCTTAAACTTTCCCAAGTCATTTTGATTTAATCTTTTAAGGTCTTGATGAGTTTCTAAGATTTGGTTAATTTGGTCCATGTCCCTATAAACTTATGAACCCTATGAGATCCTACTTGGATCAATTTTGAAAGCTTGGACAAACAATTTATTTAAAACTATTTAGTTCCATTGGAGTTTTTAATCAGGCATATTACTTTAAACATTTTGTCTCAAACACTTTCTCTAAAAGAATTATCCCTATGGGCCTTTTGACAAGGACATTTTATTTTGGACATTTTCTCCAAAATATTATGTCTTTAAAAATATTATGTTTGACCTTTTTTCCAAAAGAAACATGTCCTTGGGGAGATTGTCTCAAATAATTTTCCCAAATTGTTTGTGTCCTTAATCTTTTACCTTTGAGACAATTTTTCTGAAAGAATTTTTCCTTTTACCTTTTGTTAAAACTTTTGTTTTAAACATTTTATATAAAGGAATTATTATTTTAACATTTTTCCCAAACACTTTCCCTGAATAGTTAGTCTTCATACTTTTTATAAAGATATTTCCTTTGGGATTTTTACAAAGACATGAAACCTGAGTACCCAAGAACAATTCTAGAACTTAACCAAAATTTGAAATATTTCTAAAGTATAAACTAGGCTTTTCTTGACTTGTTCTTAGAATTGATTGGACACCATGAAAACTTTCCACTTGCATATATGACTCTAAAATGACATCTAAGAGATAAAATGACACAAGGACTAAGGTAGACCATGACCAAAGCTCGAATGTCATATGAAATGGCATCAAATGAGTTACAACATACCCTATGACATTATAAAAATCCTCTATACAAGATTCTGACTATAAGGGGTTGACCCATTTTATCCTAAGGTAGACATTGGTCAATATTCTTTATGATTTATTAAGGGTGGCATGCTTGCTATACCATGACCAGTTGCCTAATCCTATCCATTGGGTTATGGAGTCATAAGTATATAGGCTTGACATATAAACCACCTCTTGACTAGACATAACAATGATATAAAATAACAAGAACAAGTTATAAAATAGAAACACACATGTGCTTTAATATCACATATTGAACACAACACAATAAGAAAATAAACACACACCTACTCTAATATTTATAAAATTAACCTTTAGTTCTCAATAATAGGGTTTCAAATATATCCCATTCACAAGGATAAGCATCTCTTCTCCACTTATCCTTATTTATTAAAAATAGTTTCTTTTCTTGCACTTGATGATGACACATGGTTTATTCCATAGGGTATCAAATTTGGTATGTCTCCCTATTTTTCCTCTATCTTCATCCCATGTCAATACTATGTCACCTTCTTAAAATTATCTTAGACCTACCTTCTTGTCAAAAGACCTATTTATTAGTACTTGGTAATGCTCCATATCTTGATGAGATTTATCTCTAGTCTCTTGCAAATCCATTAATTTTTTCAATCTTACCTCCATTATAGTATTCTCAAGAAACTCTAATTTATGTGCTAACTACAAGGTAGGCAGCTCCTGATAGATAGACTACCTAGCTTCCCTTCCATAGATTAACACAAAAGGATAATTTCCTATTGACCTCTTGGGATTTATCTTATCATCCCATAAGGTTGTCTTCAATTTGGTGTGCCAAGATCTTTGGTTATGCTCCAAGGTTCTCTTGATGATTATGATCATATTCTTGTTAGTGGATTTAACCAACCCATTACCTTGATGGTAATAGTTAGATGAAGTGCTCAAGAATATGCCATTACAATTTTCCCAATCAACTATCTTAACACCCATGAAATCAAGATATTTATCTAAAATAATAGTAGGAGTGAAAAACCTTGTTATGATGCTCTCATATAAATCCAAGATAGCATTCTCATTAGCTTCCTTCAATGCTACTGCCTCAACCCATCTTGTAAAATAGTTAGTTGTTGTGAGTATCCATTTATGAACAATGTGGATAGCCTTCAAAGGAAGAGCTGTGAGCTTCTATTTTCATACAAAGAATGTACATTGTCCACAAATTCTCACCCAAGCATGGTAATACTTGAAGAGGTTGGGCCAATAATATCCAACCCTCATGATCTTGACAGTTGTGGTTCTTGGAGAGAAATTGCCTCCTATTGTACCATCACAAAAATTCTTGAGCAACACCCCAAACTAATCATTATCAATGCATCTCAATAACACATCATTGATTTCCATCCTAAAAATTACACCATCCATAACACAAAAGTGAATATAGTACAATCTCAAATATCTCCTTTGTGATCTACTCATAGTATTATGATACTCACCATTTTGAAGAAATCTGATCACATCTTGTTCCAACTTTGTGAAGGTAATGAACTAGTTGATTGGGAACAATCATGATTGACTAGAGCCTCTTCCTCTGACTCATGAAGATATGAAGCTAGATGTTCACAAAGACCTTTAATCTTTATCAATATTGTCACTTTGATATCAACATCATATTATATTACCTTAGTGATTTACCTTACTCTCTTTTCACTAAGATCTTTTCTCAAAAGAAACTCTTTAGTGCTAGGATGAGAGACTATAACATACATCTTATTATTTGAAATCATATGTATAAAATTATTTAGTCCCCTTACAATATCAAGGATGTATTTCTCCACAAATGTGTACTTGACTTCATAATATTTCAAACTTTGACTAAAGAATGCAATTGGTTATTCCACACCATCATTATTATTTTGCATCATCATGGATTATATAATATCAAGGTTGGAAAATGAATATAACATGAAGTCTTTAGTCAAATTAGGATTCACAAGAGTAGGAGATTCTATAATGACTTTCTTTATGGCTTCAAAACTATTCTTACCCTCTTTGTGTTAAGCACAAGATATATTGAGAGGGGGGGTGAATTAGTATATCATATATCTTATTAATATTTTCTTTAACCAAATTCCACTTAATCAAACATTCAAGATATGCAATAAAACTCAAACAAATAAACACCACACAAGATAGAGAGAGACACTAGATATAACGTGGAAACCCAATGTGGGAAAAACCATGGAGAACAATCTCAAGTAAATGAATGAGCACCAACCCAAACAATATTCACAAGCCAAGCTTGCAGGAGCACCAACCTCTTTACTAAGCACCAACCCAACAAATATTCATGAGAACCAACCCACAGGAGCACCACACCCCTTTTTCGAGTACCAACCTAGCTATTATTCATGAGCACCAACCCCTTTGCTGAGCACCAACCCACAGGAGCACAAACCCCTTTGTGTATACCACACACCTATCTCTCAATGTTTCTATCTCAACAAATGATAGATCAATACGACATCTATTTCCTCTCTCTCACCTTTACTCTTCTAAGCTAGATATAACAAATACAAATCATATTCATCTCTCATAATTGCTCTTCTAAGCTAGATATTACAATATCAAATCAACCTCTATCTCTCATATTACAAATGGCTTCTCAAGCCTTTATTATAGCTTTCCAAATGACCTTTGGCCTTCCCCCTTTGTGACCCTTCAATCCTCATGGAAAATGGTGCTAAACTTGTATGACCTTTCATATTCAAGCCTTTGAAAATTCATGTGGTGACCCTTCATGACCAAAAACATCCTTCCATCTTTTGTCCTCATCTTGGTGACTTTTCGTATTCCTTAAAGTGTCCCTTCATGAGAAATTGTGCCCTTCCTCTTTTGTCTTCACTTGGTGACTCTTGAAATTCCCCAAGATGACTATTCATGGGAAAATACGTCCCATCCTTCTTTTGTCTTTACCCCGTGGCTCTTTGACTTCTCCATGGGCCCTTATTTTGTCTCATATGCAACCAAAAATATATTCATTAATATTAAATAAAGATTAACTCACATTAGCCAAGGTATATCTATTACAAACAATATTAAATGAAATGGGGCCTTTATCACCAATAATGCTATACCTTCGACATCAATGACAATATTTCCAACAATCTCCCCCTTTGTCATTGATGGCAACTTCAATCTTGAAATTGCCACATCCTATCACTTGCACATACTATCATTTAAAAACATACAGTAACTCCCCCTTACTATAGTAACCTATATCTATTCCTTCTACCTATTTCTGTACCTGTAACTATACCTATTATTCTCCCCCTTTGACATTAATGGCAAAGGGCCTACTTAGAGCTAACACTTAGCTCCCCCTCAACTGATGATGAACATCAATGGCAAGAAGTAAAATAAATTACTCCCAACTCCTCTTATAGATCTTTGAATGTGCCTTTGAGAAGATATCTAATAATGCATATAAATATTTACCTATCCTTTGAAAATCTACAATCAACTCATTTGAATATTTTTTTTTAATCTCACAAACTTCTGCATGAAACTTTAAGGTATATCCTTTATCACATATTTGACTTACACTCAATAGATTATGCTTACAAAACATTCTTAGCTTTTGTTCTACTAATATCCAAACTTAAAATACCTTTTTTGGCTATCTTGGTAGTGGTTTTATCTTTGAATTTCGCTATGCCACCATTGATCTTCTTTACTATTATCTCCTATCATATGCCTCGAACATCCGCTATCAACGAACCATGGCTGATCTTTATTTCTTACATGAAAAGCTCTTTGCACCAACATAGAATCTTCAGGTTGTTTTTGCTACCATGAACATGTCTAAATCTTCTTCCTGATGAATGGAGCTTTGAAACTCTGATCCTTCTTCTTGATGAATGGAGCTTTGAATCTTTGATCGTTCTTCATTGAATCTGCATAAGTATTATTTTCCTTCTTTCTAAAACTATTATCTCTTTTTCAACATTCTAATTTATTTTGACCATAAAATTTTAAACACTGAATATGTAAGAATCATTCTAATAGCCTCCAGTTACTGATGCAAAATTTTCTTCAAAAATCTATTCCCTCAAAAGATATACAAACTAATCTACCAACTCACCTTTTTGTCATGCAACATAACCAAGACCCAATAGCATCCACCATGCTTCAATTTTTCTCAAAAGTGTCTCCTTGAAGCCTAAAAGAGACACCCCACACAAAAGGGTCCTAGAAATAAATCTCAGGAGATTCCTACATCTCCTCTGTTTCTTCCTTGATCTTCATGTGTTTTTATTTTAGAATCTATTTAAGCATGTATAATATTTTTGACTTATTAACCTTATCATTTATGATGTTTTTCATCTTCTCAAATTTTGCAACTATCTTATCTTGACAAATCTCATGCTCAAATGTAACAAGAGATTCTGCACAATCCTTCCTATCTGATTCTTTATCTTCTATAGCAAGTAATTCATTTTCACTTTTAAACTCAACCTGATCAACCTTTACTATTTTAGGTCTCCAAACCTTAATTTGTCTTTTCTCATATTTTCTAGGGGCTCTATATCCTTTAAAATACCTTGAATATCTCTTTACTTTATTTTGACATAATTTAGCAATATGTCCAACCTCATGACAACAAAAACAAAAAATATTTATCATACTTTTTTCTTGAATGTGACTGAGATCTCCCTTTGATTGATTACTTATCCTCATATAGTCTCTTGCCCTATGACCAACATGATGACAAACAAAACAATGGCTATGAAAAGAATTTGAAAACTTAAAAGCATTGGGCTACTTGATTGACTTCTTTGATTTGCCTTCAAAACCTTCATCCTTCTTTCCTTGGACCAATATTTCATGATCTTTCTCAACCTTGATTATAAGCTTCTCATGATTATCCTTTAAAGAACCTAACTCATAGTTCAACTAATTACACTCTTCTTCTTTTGATGTTAAAATTGAATTTGTAACCTCTAACTGATTCTTAAGATCCTGAATAAATATCTTATTTTATTTTACTTTTATAGCCAACTTAGAATCCAAGATACACACCTCTTCCTTAAGAGCCTCAACCACAAATTTCAACTCTTGATTCTCCTTCTTTAGTTGCTTGGCCATCTTATGCTTTTCTTTTATCTACCTTCAAGCTGTTAAACCCTTTCTGAAGGATATACTGAGAGCGGGGGTTGAATCAATATATCATATATCTTATTAATCTTTTCTTTAACCAAATTCCACTTAATCAAACATTCAAGATATGCAATAAAACTCAAACAAATAAACACCACACAAGATATAACATGGAAACCCAATGTGGGAAAAACCATGGAGAACAATCTCAAGTAAATTAATGAGCACCAACCCAAAAACTATTTATGAACACCAACCTACAAGAGCACCACACCCCTTTGCTGAGCACCAACCCATAGGAGCACCAACCCCTTTGTTGAGTACCAACCCAGCAATAACTCATAAGCACCAACCCACAGGAACACCAACCCCTTTGTGTATACCACACACCTATCTCTCAATGTTGTTATCTCAACAAATGATAGATCAATATAACATATCTTTCCTCTCTCTCACCTTTGCTCTTCTAAGCTAGATATTACAATATCAAATCAACCTCTATCTCTCATATTATAAATGGCTTCTAAAGCCTTTATTTATAGCTTTCCAAATGACCTTTGGCCTTCCCCCTTTGTGACCCTTCAATCCTCATGGAAAATGGCACCAAACTTATATGACCCTTCATATTCCAGCCTTTGAAAAGTCATGTGGTGACCCTTCATGACCAAAAACGTCCTTCCATCTTTTTTCCTCATCTTGGTGACTTTTCATATTCTTTAAAGTGTCCCTTCATGATAAATTGTGCCCTTACTCTTTTGTCTTCACTTGGTGACTCTTGAAATTCCCCAAGATGACTCTTCATGGGAAAATGCATCCCATCCTTCTTTTGTCTTTACCCTGTGGCTCTTTGACTTCTCCATGGGCCCTTCTTTTGTCTCATATGAAACCAAAAATATATTCATTAATATTAAATAAATATTAACTCACATTAGCCAAGATATATCTATTAAAAATAATATTAAATGCAATGGGGCCTTTATCACCAATAATGCTAGACCTTTGACATCAATGACAATATTTCCAACACTTTGGTGTAAGAAAAGACTTGGTTCTTCCTAAGCATATTTGTGATAGGTTTCACCAAAGATGAAAATCCAGGTATGAACCTCCTTACAAAATTTATCTTTCCTAAGAAACTTTGAAGACATTTCTTATACAAGGGAAATGATAATCCTGTAATAACCATATTCTTTCAAGATCAATAGTCAAACCATACTTATAAATGATATGTTCTAAGAGATTACCTTCATGAATAATAATGATGAACTTCTTTGGATTAAGAGATACTCCATATTTCCTAAATCTTTTAAAAAATTGTCTCAAGTGTTGCATGTGCTCATTAGCATCTTTATAAAACATTGTCATATCATCTAGATAAACTAGTATCATCTCATTGATCAAACCTTTGAAATCCATATCCATTGCTCTTTGAAATGTAGCACCAACATTGAACAAACTAAAGGGAATCTTCCTATAAGAAAAATTCCCCAATTTGGTAGTGAAGATTGTCTTAATTTGATAATCCTTACTTAATAAAATTTGACTATAGCCTAAATATCCATCTAGAAGAGAGAAACATTGAGAACCTAAAACCATTTACAAAATATGATCCATTGAGGGTAGAGGATAGTGATATTTGAGTGACACTTTATTAAGATCTCTAAAATACACATAAAGTATTATCTCCCCTTTCTTATTTATAACAATCACAAGGTTAACTATCCAGGTTAAATGATTTATGGGAAATATTATCTCATATGCAAGGAGTTTGGTAAGTTTTGACCTCATGAGTTGCTCAACCTTGGGGTTTATGGGTCTTTGCTTATGTCTAACTAGTTTAACTCTAGGTTCCAACTCAATGGTATGGTGTTATAGGCTAGTATCAAATCCTTTGAGGTCCTTATATTACTAAGTAAATATATCATGAAAATATTTACACATCTTAATGAATGCTTGCTTCTCTAATGTAGAACATACCTTACCTAGTTTGAGGAATTTCTCCTTGAAGATAAAAAATCTTTCATAATTATCTTCTTTTATAGACATACTCACTTTACCATTATTATTTTTATAATTATCATTAAATATAATTTATAAGGTCACTAACCCTTAGGTATATTATTGGTTCTTAGTTTCTCAATTTGATCACCCAATTGTTCTTAGAACCTCTTTTGATTCCTTGAAGAGGACTCATCCTTATTTTATAAGAAGAATGAAATGTGTTTGTCACTATCAAAAACCTAAAAAAAATAGAATTATTAGGTACATAATGTATGATAATGACCTTAATATGAGACTATTTTCCCTCCTTTTTTATCGTAACTTGAGTATCAAATTGGGATCTTATGGCAGCTAGTCTATCAACATGACTATTTTGCTCCCTTGTGACTGATTGTATATTGAATGCATTAAATTATTCAAGTAAATACCATAAACTTTGATTATATTATTTAATAAAAAGGTTCTTGTAAGTAACCACATTCATCACTTGATGCAAAACCAATTCACTATCTCCATATACTTTTAAGTTATTGATTCCTTTTCTCCTTACCCATTAAAAGCCATGAATTAAACCTACATACTTAGCCACATTACAAGTAAAACTAAAATGAAATATGTATAAAGCATAATACTATTATTTATATTGGTATGTCAACATAACACCATCCCCTACACCAACTTTACTTCTTGAACCATCAAAAAACATCTTCCACAACTCATCATCTTTACCCTCTTCCTTGGCAATTAGAGGTGTTGATACTCCTTCTTCATGTATAAAATACACTCATAAGTATTAGTTACATATTCATGAATAAATAAATATGAAATACCCTCAATCTTGGAATAAGTGCCATCATCTACAATAGAGTCCTTTTCTTCACAGACCACGTAATTTAGGTTAGAACTTGTTTCAATGTAAGGCTCAATATTAAACCTTACAAGGGGTTATGTCCTAATTATCACCTTGGACCCTTAAATTTTTTTAAAGGATAATAAATAATTTTTTTTTTAAGATATATCCACCTATCTTGGATATGAAGTCCCTTGATAGGTAGATTATAAAGTGGGTTGGGAGATCAACCACAACTATGTCTTGCAAGATAAGAAAACTACAACAATCATGCATGAAAACATTCAAGCCATTTATAAATCTTACTATCTTGGTAGGTATACCATATAATTTGAGGACCCATTTTCAAGTGGCTCATATTTTAGGCCCAGCTTGTCAGCTACAACTTTGGACATGATAGAAGAAGAAGCTCCACTATCGACTATGTAATTGTGTATCAACTTGTTACCTAAAATGAGGGTGAGGTAAAATGGTCAAGGTTTTTCAATCCTAATGGATGGTTCAATAATGGTACTATGATAATTTTTAATAGCAACATGACCATGAATTTTTTTTGAGGGTGATACACTAGTAGGGATAGCAGATAATTACTTTTATAGCAGTTATTTTTTACTAGGCATATGAAGAACATCCCAAAGAGAAATGGGTGTTTTAGTGTTCCTCGAATAATATAAAATGTTTAAATAATCCATACCTAATTTATATTGGGATCTTCTGGGTAGATAATTACTTGGAATTTGAGGAATAGGAGAAAACCTTACCATAGTTTGACTTGATGTATTTGTAGAAGTTTTTAGAATTATCACACTTATAGTTATGTCTTATTGCCTTACAAGAGGATTGGATGAGCCCATGGGCATGCTACTACCACATATTGTATTGTTTCATATTATCTTTCCTACTTTGAGCCTCTAAGGCTAGGAAATTTTATTTCCAATCAAAATTATTTTTTGCCTACCTAAGATCAACCTTAGTTCTATTATTAGCATTAAGAACTTGAGCCTCTTCTGGAGTCATAGCATAAGTATGAGACAAAGGAGGCATAGACATCTTAGAAGGAAATATTATATCTTGGATAATACTATTCTCAACTTTGATATCAATATATTATGTTTCAAAACAAGATTGGAATCTCTCATAGATTGAAATATGCTAACAATTTCAGTCCCAGTGGCTTTCAAGTAAGTAGGGAACAAAAAGCTAGCATGTGGTCTCATAGGAGGATGCAATCTATGCCAAGTCTTCTAAAACCTTTCATTGAATTCATGCATTATTTCTTTGGGTTCCATTTTTATCATGTTAAGATGATGTATAAGAGAGGCATTTCCACTTTCATTTCTAGATCTAAAAGTCAACAACACTCCAAACTCATCCCATGTTGTGATGCATCTACCTTATAGACTCCTATACCAATCAAGATTCTTCCATTTAAGGGACATGACAAGGAGTCTAATGGAAATGTTCTCTCAAAAAATATAGTGGAAAATATAAAAGTTAGAAACATCTCTAATGCATTCACTAGGTATGACATGACTCTTACCATTGAATTTGGGCACACCTTTTGTGGCATTGGGAGGAATGACATCATATACTGGAAGTTGAATTGGATTTTCAATATTGAATGAATGGAAATAATGAAGTCTATCTATGTATTCTTCTTAAATATATTTAATTTGTTTATCCTCTTCACTCTCTTCCTTTCTAACAAAATCTACTCATTCTTTAAAGGGTAGATTAGGCCATGGATACTAAAATTCAAGAGGAATTTTAGGCTAAATGGGTGGGTTAATGGGATTGAATGTTATAGAAAAGGATGACCTAGTGAGTGCCATGAATTTTGAAGGAAATTTAATAATAAAACAATGTCCTTGAACTATATTTACCTTGAAGGATTCACCAAATGATGAGTATCACACCAATTTTTAGTTGATGTTGTCAAGACCAACATTCACCTTGGCATGTTGTTGTCTTTAATATGATGGGTCCCACCAAGTGTCACAAAACTATTATCACCAAATCTTGCACCCTAGAAGATTTTTTTCAAGCTTATTAAAAATTTGGGAAACATGAGAACATTTATAGGTATGTGGGTGTACCTATATTGGAAATGAGCCTCTAGATTTAAGGGATAACTCCCTAATTGTATCTTTAAATGATCTTATCTATATTGATTGATTACTTATGGGGAAAAGAGTTAAATAGTGCATGAATTGAACCCAATCTATAGGATATGATGCACCAAATATTCAAAGATACATTCTCAATATTGAACTCATTAGCACATTAATATATTATGAATAGAACTAATGTAATGTCTATGATGGTTTCCAAGAAATAATGTTTCATCTAGAGGTTTAATCTATGGACTTAGACTAGAGGTAAATAAAGGTAAGGCTTGATTTTATATTCAACTATCCACTCTATGTGTGAGACATCAACCTTAAGACACACTAGATGACCTATAATAAATTTTATTAGCACTTAGGTTTAATTTGGACCTGCAAAAAGTACTTGAAAATGACTTTTGCATATCACAAAAATATAAAAAACTAAGCACATATTAGTAGACAATTGAAAATTTCTCTATTCATTACTCTAAAAGGTGTAGATTATCATTTATGGTAGAGTTTAGTCATACTAGCCTCAAGGAAAGACAATAATATCTCAAAATCTATATTTATGAAAGAAAGGAAGCAAGAAAAAGGGAGATTTAGCACTAAAAAGGGGAATCAATCAGTTCCAAAATTTAAACCACAATTTTAATTACTTGTATAATTATGCACATTTAAACCTTTTGATTGATCCAGGTCACTTCAAGTGGTTACATAATTACATCATCCCTTCATTGATTCTTTCTAATGATTAAAATGGTGGGATCAAGTTTTTTGAGGTTGGGTCCTAGCATCAATGTAGTTACAACCATCAGATCAATCCGTTAGAGCTTTGTCTTAATGAAAACTACTTTTCACTATTTCACTATGGTATGCAAAATTAGAGAGAAGGGTCATTTTCATGTAGTTGGTCTTAGAGTTGAAACCATTGGGGTCTAAGTTTATGCCTTTGAAATGTTGGCTTTGGTTCAAATTGGACCATGCTCGAACTTAGCTCCATGCTTTTTATTTACCTTTACCCATTAAAATTTTATTTTTTGACTTCATCTAAGTCACTTAAGCTCACCTTCATTTGATTGGACATCAAAAACTAATTTGGATCATTGATATTTTGACTCATATCACTTCATTGATCTACTTGATATGAATGAATGCAATCCATAGATCCTCTACCATCATGAACATGCTCATGCCACCTATCAATCACACATTGATTTTAGGATTTTATTGTCAACCTACTACTTTAAATTCTTACACTATATAATGGCATCTTGATCTCCTTGAAATTTTGACTCATCTCACTCTATCAGATCAAGATGTATGAAGCAATGTAAGCCTTTAATCTCATTGGGCCCACTTTCCTGCTAGTCAAGCTCCTACCATTGGATTATTTTTTGGTTGATATACACCATCAAATCTTGTCCAACCTATAGCCTTTAAAAGGCTTTGACATAAGGATCTTTTGACTTGTTTTAATCTAGTGTGAACTATTAGATCTCATGTGTTAGTATACAAGATCATAGAAATCGTTAGATCTTGATCAAGTTTAAACCTTTTAAGGACATTTTAAACACAAATAGTTACATTATAGAGCTCAAACATGACATTAGCATGTATGTCTTATGTTATTTAACTAACTTTTAAATCTTGGATCTAAAAGCAAAAAGTTCATTGGGGCACTAAATTTTCAAGAGATGTTCTTGATGCTAAAAGGATTGTGCCCACATGATATGTTGGCTCTAGGAGTTTTCTAAGTGCATTTACAAAATGTTGAGGTGAGTTGATGTTTATGTTTTGCATGATGTACATGTGCCTATCACTGACCATCTGAATATAAATGGATATTTTCCAAGGATTTAATTTTACACTTGCATGAACATCTTACTTTGCATGACCAACTTTGAGACTCCATAACTTGAGCTAGAAACTTGTGCAGACACAAAACTTGCAAATAATGTTCCTAGCATGAAGAAATCTATGACACTACATCCTTTTGGCTCATGAGGCTTCAAAAGTTACATTTATTAAATGTAAGAACAAGATGACCACTATGTTTCTTTGTGACATGAAAGATGGCCTGGCTCCTTAGACTCAGTAAGTTAAACATTGAAAGCTTAGATCTTGATATACAAGACTCATCAAGATATGAAAATTGCAAAGAATGATCTTGGAACTAAGGACATTGATCATACATGGTCTAATGGTCACATGAGGCTTCTTAAGCTCATTTATAAAATTCACAAACATGTTATCCATTCTAGTTCTGCATGGCATCCTGATGACGGTCTAGTCTTGAAACTTGCCCAATTCATTTTGATGCAATATTTAAAGGTCTTAATGATTTTTTAATATTTGGTTAATCTGGTCCATGTCCCTAGAATATTATAAACCTTGTGAGATCCTTCTTAGATTAATTTTGAAATCTTGGACAAACAATTTCTCTAAAATAATTCAATTCCATTAGAATTTTGCATCAGTCATATTGTTGAGGACATTTTATCTCTGACACTTTCTTTGAAATAATTATCTACAAAACTTTTGATAATGACCTTTTATTTTAGACATTTTCTCAAAAATAATGTGTCTTTGGAAATATTTTCTTGGACATTTTGTCTAAAAGAAACATGTCCTTAGGGAGATTATTTTAGATAATTTTCTTGAAAGATTTGTGACATTAGTCTATTACCTTCAGGATAATTTTCTCAAAATAATTATGCCTTATACCTTCTTTTAGAACTTTTGCTGTAGACATTTTATCTGAAGGAAATATACCTTTAACATTTTGCCTAAACACTTTCCTCGAATAATTAATCTTTAAAAATTTTGTAAAGATATTTCCTTTGAGATTTTTGTAAAGACACAAAACCTAAGTACTCGAGAAATTTTTTAGCACTTAGCCAAAAGTTGAATTATTTCCTAAGTGTAAAATAGGATTTTTTGGACTTGTTCTTACAACTGCTTGGACATCATGAAAACTTACCACTTGCATATATGACTCTAAAATGACCCCTAAGACACAAAATGACACAAGGACTAAGCTAAACCATGACCATAACTAGAATGAAATATTAAATGACATGAAATGAGCTAAAACATACCCTATGACATTATAAAAATCCCCTTTACAATATTATGACTATAGGGTTTTGACTCGTTTTATCCTGAGGTAAAAAATGGTCAACACTACCTTCATTAGGTTTAAAATCAACTTGGAGATCTTCTTTGCTATCACTTCCTTCATATAATCAATCCTTATTTTCTATGTATTTTCACTTATCACTTGATTGATCACATTGTTCTACCCACTTGTCAAATTATTAGTCATTGAGCTATTCAAAACAAGTTCTCTCAACATATAGATATTTCTAACAAACTCTTATAAATACCCCACACTACTTATCAATGATAAATGACTAGACAACTCTATAAACAAATTTTTTAAGTGATATTTTAACAAAACTTTAGTATTAAAAGATAAAATAGACCCTTTTTCAATTGTAACATCTATTGCTTGAGACTCGCATAATGTATCACTCACCTCATTATGTTTGGTTGGTTGTAGTAACTCTATACTTCCTACAATCAACACCTCAATACCTTTTTCAACTACTGTGTTCTCTTTTCTCACTTCTCTATTAACTTTTACTCCATTTTCTTCCTCTTGACCCTTTTAATCAATTTATAATTCCTTATCTTTAATTTTTTAACTGCTTCCTTTTGTAAAATACTCATTCTAGTCTAACATCATCACTCTAGATTGTACCTCTTTCCATGCTTGACTATCCTTCAATGTAGTTAGCATATTTTTGATGCCATCCTTCTCAATATTATATGTGTTATCCCTACCATCATTAATATATATTCTATAATATTGTCATGGTATCCCAAGTATGATATAGAAAACATCAATAGGAATCACATCACAAAAAACTTTGTCTTTATAACCACCAATCTATAAGAGACACATGGCATTGCTTATTGCCTAGGATTTTATTATTTATTTGAATCCAAGAGACATGGTAAGGATTAGGATGCACTTTTATATCTAATCCTAGCTTAGTTATAATTATGGAAGAAACAAGGCTATCTATGCTACAATTATTCACTATAACCTTATAACATTTACCTCTACTTTTGCACATAGTCTTAAACAATATCTTTATTTATGGTGGATCTTTATTTTCATGGCTTGAATTCAATATAAATATAATCATTAGTAAACTCTCTCTTATTTTATATTATTCAACATAATTTATTAATGAATTCATGCTTTCCTCTTCTGATTGAACTACTTGGTTCATGATTTCAATCCAAGCGCTGTTAGTTTGAAGGTCTTCAAGACATTCATAGGATCTATGTCCTACAAATTTATTACATTTGAATAATTTACTGATAAATCCATTGTATCCTCTTTCTATGAAATAAGGATTTCCACCTATGAATCCATAACTACATCTATTAGGCTGACTTATAATTTCATAACTACTACCAACTTCCTTATAATGAGTTTACCATTGATTTCTATTACCTGGTTATCTTCTTCTTTATTGATAACCTCTACATCTGTAACTTCTATCTCTACCTCTATTTTTTTGCATTTTCCTTCTATTAAACTTTTTGTATGCCTTCAATGTAGCTTGATAGGCCTCTTTTACTATCCTTGGAGACAAGATGTTGATTTCATCTTGAATACTAAACTTTAGTTCATTAATGTATATGGAAACCTATTTAGCATCCTCTTTTATGTGTCCTACTCTGATGGTTAGTTTCTATAATTATTCTATTTATTCTTTCACTAACATGTCTTTGTGTCTCATATTTTTCAAAATCCTAAATAATTTGGTTTGATAATCTTTAGGCATGAATTTGCTTGTTAACTTGGCCATCATTTTGTCTCATGACATCATCTTTTATTTTCCCCTTATTATTTATTCTTGTACTCCATCCCACCATAAGGATGCATGACCTTCAACCTTTTCACTAAAAACTTCATGTTATTTGCCCCATTCAACTCCTCATAGTCAAATTACTTATCCATTGTTGTTATCTAGTCAATCTGCTCTTCAACATTGAGATTACCCTCATACACTGTCACCTCCAATTTGGGCTTTAATGTCACACAAATAAATAATCTAATGAATATTTCCTCAACTCTAAATTCCTCTCATTCTTATTCAACTTATTATTTAGGAACCTCATCCTCTCCTTAACTCACATCACCTCTATTCATCTCTCTTATCTGAGTCAATTCCATAGCTTACACTCTAGCATGCAAGTTTGTCACCTCAACCACTAATGCATCAACTACCTACAATATTATTTGAGTTTTTTCTAATCCAAATCCTCTAAATTCCATGTTTCTTACTATCTTCCCAAGATATCCTAAGATCTAATACCAAAATAATTCAAAATAACTTTGATCAACACTCACTTTTCTTGCTTCAATATGGTCATTCTTTGACAAAGGATCATAGGAAAAATAACTCAATATATGATTCAAAGTTTCTTGATGATGTTAGGGTTATTATGAACATCTACCTAATTGTTAAAATACTCTTTTAATCTTATATCTAATCAACACAACCCCTAATTACAACTTTTTAATCTCTCATTGC